>BSBK01003059.1:2500-602500 GCA_027943335.1 Chamaecyparis obtusa | reverse complement strand
ACAGACCGCTGCATCAGACGGTCGTCGCATGATCGCATGGGGTCGGAAGATCCAATGCGAACATGTGACCACCATAGATCTTTTTTGCACTTGCATCCTGGGCCCGCTGTAAAACCTTGTCACCAACCGACCAATGAAACATGGGCACGTCACCAAATTGCAGGCCCCTAATAGCGTAGCTAATGGTTTGTCACATGTTCGCATAGCCTAAAAAGGGGCTATGCGATCATGCGACAAACCGCTAGCATTTCTTAGAAAATCATCAATTGGGCCCCACTGACACCTCGGACTATGTGGCAACGGATCCACTGAGACCAACATCGCATCGATAGGAAGATCAATAGCCATCATTACACTGTGCACATTAAACAGGAAACATCTTTCCTTAGCGGTGTAGGGACAACCACAAGATTTTGTTGAGCTTTAACCTTTGCAAACGGAGAATGGGCCTACCGACAGGTGTCATCCTATTGCATGATCACATAGGCAAGGAATATTCCTTGCAAACACATGACAACCGCAAGAATTTGAGGAAAGCCAACCACCAGGCCCCACCAAGTCAGAGTTGTGCACTTAGGGAAGTGTCGACGCCATAGAAGAATAACTGTGAAGAAGCGAAGGTCTAAAACATCTTGGGCTTTCAGACCAAAAGTTGAAAACATAGAGGGTTTTCAACACTGAACAATTTTTTTTGGAACACAGTCGCAGTAGCGAACAAATGATTCCTGCAACATTAAAACTTGAATAACTTCCTGGGTATTGTGATTTAGGTGATGCAATCTGAACTAAAGCACGATGACACATTGAAGATCATGGGGTTTAGAGTGCAAAGCATAAAACTTTGAGGATCTACTTTGCAAGTGAAAACAAGTTGCAGCAGGGCGGGATAAAAATAGAGACCTGGAAACTTGGCCAAATTTGCAAAATAGGAAATTTTGGGCAACACCAACCTACATCGAAACGCTAGCATAAAATCAAACATTCTGTGTCAAAATTTAGCATCGTGGGTTTGGCATCCTAGTTGGAGCTGCTAAATATTTCAACCAACTGTGGTCAAAATATGACCGTCACGAGTTTGGCATCCTGGTCGGAGCCACCAAATTTTTTGACCAATATTAATTTATATTGGTCGAAAGATCGATCAATACACAAAGACATGCCAATGTTATTTTCAGCCTAGATTGCCCTCTTTTTCGACCAATATGGGAGTCGATCATTTGACACAGAAAATAGCGACGAACCAGGTGGTCGACTATTCGACCATGTTGGGTAGAAACTTCAACCAATATTGCGTCAAAAAATGGTGCAAAATGTACTAGTGGTGGTATTGTAGAAAAGGGACAAGTAATTTTGACCTTGTTTGTATCGATTGTCCCATGCATCAAATTTGCAATAGCCATTTGTCTCTAGTATGTCTTCCAAGGCCTATAAATTGTTAACCTACTAGTAAGATTTTCAAGTTTAGGAAAAAGAAAAAATTTCTAGGAGAAGGGCATAGGTAATTCAGAGGAATGATGATTTCTCTTATGGACGGATCATTTTCATTTATAGAGGTTGGAATCTAGTTTAATAGTGAAGAGTATTTCAACAGAAAATTGTATCATCGTTATTGTAAAACTGGCCTTCATTCTCTGGAAGGCTAAGGCCCACCATTATTATAATTGTCCAAGCTTAAGAAAGCATAGCGTGGGGTCTCTCTTGAGAAGAGTTTGGAGTGAAACCAATTTGAGTCTTCATAATTGTAGTTCAAATTCTCCTTCCTCACCCTCTTCTGCTACTAAATTATGTCACCCACCAAAGCCAAAGGTAGTGAAATCATTTTCCTATTTTCATCCTCGCGAATAGCAAAAAAAATTAGTTTTCTATATATTAGAGTATAACATATAGGCTATAAGTTTATTTGGTAATGAATATTTAGGGTAGGTCTCCATGTGAGTGATTAGTTTATTTGGCTAGCAATCATTGCTCAAATTTTTAAGGAGCAATTTGTGGAGTTGGTGGCCCCATGAAAGTTAAATTTTGCTGCCGCAATAATCTTAAATTTTAGTTTTAAACAAAAATCTTTAAAAATAATTTTTCAAACAAAATTTTTAAGAAAAATTGTAGACAAATAAAAAAGAGGGAAATTTTTTTTTGAAGCCACATCATTCTTGTCAAATAAGCAGTTACTGCTTATTTCCAACCCCCCTTTTTTTCAAAGCTTAATTTTTATTTTTAAGCACCAGTTGCTCCATGAAAATAGGAAAAAAATTCAATTTATCCTTTCCCTGTAATTAAAATATTGCATGGGAACACAATGACTACTTAAAATTAAGCAAAAATTGCAATTCGGCAGTTGCATGAGGACATGTGGTTAGAATGATCACCTTGTTTTACTATTTATTAGCACTTCTTATCTACCACCATTATAGACCGCCAAAGTCCACATGTCTCATATTTAATGAGAATTGTATTCTTGAAGTATTAGAGGTTTGAAATGTTCCTTAGGAATTTAAATTTATTTTAAGAATTAACATGTAAACAACATTAAAGAGAAGGTGATCACTCCAACCTAAATAAAGGTTGTTGGAGCCTTAAAAAGATATCTGTAATGATATTAGATCTCAGAAGAACTTTGCAGAGTTTTGTATCTATTAATGTATTATAATCACTAAAGATTAATTTGTAGCAAAAATTTCATGTTATGATATATTTTGTTATGTTTCATTTTTATATTGTTATATTTTTTTGTTATTTTCATAATTGATATTAGTATATTGGTTTTGTAAGTTGTTATATTTTTCTGTTTCCTTATGTTTTTATTAAAATAAGGAAAGGTCATGTCCTATTACAAATTTGATATAAATAATAATAATAAAGAACATAAACAAAACACTTAGAAAGATACTAAAATATGGTAGAAGTATAGTCAATTAGGTTACATCCTATTTTGGAATGGAGCTTTGAGATTTCCTATTTGAGTAGGCGAAGACTTCTTAGTGGGATATGTCTTCTTGAATTGAATATCTATGTGGGTAGATCCATTTTACCAATGTTGACCCACAAAAAAGGTGGGTCAATAGCATTAGTGACAATAACATTACCAAAATATCTTAGACCCAACACCACTCAAGTTATTGTTAAAAAAATATTTGGACTACCAGACAACACCAACGAGTAAATCAGTAGAAAAATGAAAATAAGAAAAAGAAATCGAAGCAAGAGATGGTCCCAAATACAAATTCAGCTCAACTAAACTAGGAGGAAAAGGAATGGGAGTGGGTGGTTCTAAATCTTCTAAAATAGCATTATCTTCATATGCAACATGAAGAAAAGTAATAGATGGTAACTATTAAAATTTACTGTGTAACTTCCCGCTACGCAACTTCCTGCCCATCCTGATTTTCAAACTGAAGGCCCCCATGCCTGCCTCCCCTAGGGGAGATGTTGTCCCCCTGGCTGACCAACCTACTAGTCCTGGACCCCAGGCTATTCCCATGATATCCTCTATCACGGGCCTAGCGCCTGAGTCAACGGGGGTATCTCAAAAAGCGTCATCTTCTATTGGTACCCCACTTTCTCCCTCAAAACCCAACTAGAAAGGGGCCCTTGTTGGAGAAGCTCAACAATCTTTGGAGGCTCTACTGGTGGATTTCATTCAGATTGAGGAGGGTGTTGAACTTTCACTCCCGGATTCAGTTGTGAATCGAATGATGGTGGACTTTCAGTTGTCTTTGGTCAGCCGGTTCTTTAACTTTCGCCCTACCATAGAGATGGTGAGGAAATGGGTGACTATTCAGTGGAAGATCAATGGTTCTGTCCTAGTTTCAGCCATGCCAAGAGGACTTTTTCTATTTAAGTTTACCACTCTTGAGGATCTTTCCTATGTGTTGGCATGATCATGGGTCTATGGAAAGCATGTCCTGGCCCTCGCAAAATGGAAACCCAGATTCAATCCGATGACAGACCTAACTAGAATGACCCCAGTTTGGGTCCACCTCCCTGGGCTCCCTCTTGAGTACTGGGATGAGTAGGTCTTCAGATGGATTGGAGACTCCTTTAGCTCTTTCATCACTATGGACTAGGTGACTTGATCAAAGTCCAAACTGGTTTTTGCCTAATTTTGTGTAAATGTTAACTTGAATAAAACCCTACCCAACTTTATCATCTTGAAATCAAAGCTGGGTAGATGGACACAAGCTCTGGTTTATGAGAATGCTACCTTATTCTGCCAGAACTATGATAGCAGGGGTCACACTAGTGATACTTGTACATCCTCCAAAATGGGGAAAAAAAAAGAGAACGAAGATAAGGGTGTGGCTGAGGGTCCTCCCCCCTTAGGTGAAGAAGAGAAGGTGGATTCTAGGCCACCCTTGGTGACTAAGGAATCGAAAATCCTTGCTATTAAAGACCTAGCCCTGGATGAAGGAGAGATCATCCCCACCCAAGTGTTGAAGGAAGGATGCCCTGACCTGGACCTGCTTGTGTCCATGGAGGAGCCTGTTATCCAGATGGTGGAGGAGTCGTTAATAGTCACCTCGATGCCCCCCCCCCCAAGAAGAATTAGTGACTATCCCTACTATGGTGGAACAGCCTACCATTGTAGTGGATCTAAAGGTGCAATCCCCAAAGCTAGATGCAAAACCCCCCTGAAGCTAGTAAAGAAGAGCCCCTCCAGTTCCCTGGATGATTTGGAGGATGATGAGGGAGAATGGAAAATGCAGAGGAAGAAAACCAAGCTTAAAAAGGTGGATGTGGGAATGGAAACACCAAGGAGAAGACCTTCAGATAGAGCAATAAGATCACGAGGAACCACAAGGGATGTTGCAGCAAGTAAGCAAAAAACCCTAGAATCTAGCTTCAAAAGTAAGAAATGAATTATCTTTCTTGGAACATGAGGGCGCTCAACAACTCCCTTAAACAAAGTGTTGTCAAACACTACTTTTTTTACCTCAAGCTTGATGTTCTACTCCTCCAAGAGGTCAAGATGTCAGCTAGTAACTTCACTATCCTAGCACCCAATCTGTGGCTGGGGGTGGCCTTTCTCTATTCTGAAGCTGTGGGGGCATCTGGGGGTATTGCCATGCTCTAGAACCCCAATAGGATATCTAGTCAGCTAGCTACTTCTTCTCCCAACTACCTTGCTGCCACTTTCAGGAAAAATGGTTCTGAGTGGACTACCTTTAATATCTATGCTCCTAATACTCACTCAGGTAGAGCTTCTCTGTGGGTTGATCTTGGCCACCATCTAGATCAGGACTGCTCTAGAAATTTCCTGCTGGCTAGTGATTTCAATACCCCCCTTTACCCTTTGGAAAAGTGTGGTGGTTTGGTGGATTACTTAGATAGTATGGGGGAGCTGGCTGAATTTATCTCCTCCATAGGTCTTACTGACATCAGTCTGAAGGGAAACCCTTTCACCTGGTCCAACAATAGGAAAGGTCCCCACCTCATCCAAGTGAGACTAGATCGAGCCTTGGCCACCTCTTCATGGGACCTCTGCCTGAAATCCTCCCTATCCTCCCTCCCTAGAATGACATCGGACCACAACCCCCTCCTTCTCTGCTAGTTTGACACCCCCAAGGTTAGCCCAGCACCCTTTAGATTTGAAATTATGTGGTGCTCTCACTCATCCTTTAGGGATCAAGTGAAATTCTGGTGGAAGACCAATATCAAGGGTACTGCTATGTTCAAAATAGCTCGAAATCTTGAAATTATCCATAGGGAGGTTAAAGGATGGAGCAAACATAACTTTGGTGACTTTCACAAAGAAAAGATGGAACTATCTAAAACCTTAGATTCCCTCCAGGCGCAGTTGACTACTGGTAACTTCCCTCCCTAGGTCCAGGCTGAGGAGGAGTTGACTAGGAATAAGTGGCAGGAAACCCTGAAAAGAGAAGAAATCTACTTGAAGTAGAGATCCTGTGTCCAGTGGCTTATTGAAGGAGACAAGAACACAACCTTCTTTCATAGGTCTGCCAGCATCCATAAAAGAAGAAATACTATTGTTGCTATTAAGGAAGAAGAAGGGAATGAAGTCAAGGAAAAGGATAGGATCAACCTGGTGGTGGTCAACTACTTCAAGGAGCTGTATCCTAATGTGGGTCCTATCTACTTGGAGAACATCCAAAATCAACTCTTGGACCACATCCAAAGTGCTATAATGATTAGTGACAATAACATGCTCAAGGAGCGGGTCTTTGATGAAGAGGTTAGGAAGGAAATTTTTGCTATGGGAGCTTATAAAGCCCCTAGTCTGGATGGCTTTCCTCCGGCATTCTTTTAGGAGTATTGGGACATTGTGGGGACCGATGTTATTCGGGGGGCCAGAGACTTTTTCAGGATGGGTCGCATCCTCTGGCAACATAATCAAACCTACACTGTGTTGGTTCCTAAGCATGACAATCCTACCACTATGATGGATTTCAGGCCCATCAACCTATGTAATACTTTTTATAAGATCCTCACGAAGATCCTGGTGGGTAGAATCAAGCCTCTGCTAGACAAGATTATAAGCACTACTCAGAAAGGCTTCATGCCGGGAAGATAGATCCTGGATGCAGTCATAGCCACCCATGAAATAATCCACTCTATGGATAGAAGGAAAGTTCCAGGTATGGCTTTTAAACTGGATATCTTCAAAGCTTATGAAAAAGTTAATTGGTCCTTTCTGATTAAAAGTCTTGCTAAAATGGGGTTTAATGAGAAGGTCATCCAGATAATACAAGAATGTACTCAAACTGCCAGCCTTTCTGTTCTAGTGAATGGATCCCCTGGTAGTTATTTTAAACCTAAGAAGGGTCTTAGACAGGGGGACCCCCTCTCCCCTTACCTTTTTATTATGGTGGCTGATGTGATTAGCAGGAACCTTTGTATGTTGTTTGCCACGGGGAGAATAATGGGCATCAAACCTGCCTCCACTAGTCCTCAGGTGGTTTTAGAACAATTTGTGGATGACACCTTCCTCTTTGGTTATTCCTTAGTTATTGAGGCTAGGCAATGGAAACAAATTCTGGAAAGTTATGCTTGGGCTTTACGGAAATGCATCAACTATCAGAAGAGCAGGATGTTCTTCTTCAACACCCCCATAGAGATACAAAATAAGGTGCTTTGAATCCTGGGTTGTCTGGCGGCCTCTCTCCCTTCTACTTATCTTGGCCTCCCACTTACTGTTAAAGAGCTGTCCCAAGATTTTTGGAATTCCATCCTGGAAAGAACCTAGAAGAAACTTGCTAGCTGGAAGGGGAAGTTTTTGAGCAATGCTGGTAAGCTGCAACTCATGGCCTCCACTCTCCAAGGAATCCCTGTCTACTTCCTTTCTCTCTTTAAAATCAGAGGCTACATAGCGGACAAACTTGAAAAGATACAGAGGACTTTTCTATGGGAAGGATCTGAAGAAAAAAATAGGATGTCTCTGGTGAATTGGGATATTCTCTACCTCCCAAAGAGAATGGGAGGCTTGGGGTTAAGGAAAATTGGGCTGATGAATAAAGCCCTCACCACGAAAGTAGCCTGGAAGCTTATAGAAGGAAAGGTGGATTGGTGTAGACTTATGGAAGCCAAGTACCTCCAAGGACAACCCTATAGGAGAATGTTCCAAGATGGAAACCTCTCTAGCGGCTCCAAACTATGGATGAACATATGCAAATGTAGGACCCTTCTCTCTAAAGGTGTTCTCTGGCAAATCAGAAATGGAAGATCCATCAAGTTTTGGAATGACAACTAGATAGAGAACCAACCTAATTTAGGCTATAGTTTCAAACCTCTTATGGATCACCTTAGACCTATCATGGGTAACAGAGGTTCTAACTATATCACTAGAAAGGATTGGGAGGACATTCCTAATTGGTCAAGGAATAGACCAGATATACAACACTCAGCCAAGGACCTTATGGAAATTATAGCTAAGGTTAGAATCTCAGCTCTTGAGGACTCAATTATCTGGGCCCCCACCCAGGCTGATACTTTCTCTATTAAATCAGCTTATAATTTGCTTCTGAAGGAGGTGGGTAACTAGCAGGACTGGAAGAAGGTGTAGATTCCCCAGCTCACCCCAAAAATTAACTTCTTCTGGTGGACCTTAATGCATGGCAAGGTCCTAAGGGTAAAAGTACAAAGCTGTGTCACACTTTTATAAAGGAAAAGGTCAACAACAAAGAAAATTTTTAACTTTAATGACATAAAAATGGCATTTATGTTTAAAATTTGGAGGTGATGTAAACTAATGAAATGTGTAAAAGTGGATGAAGTTTATGGCTATAATTTTTTAAATTTTTTTTGAACAAGAATTCACATGGTTTTTAAATTTTTTAAGTCCATTTTTTACTTGCTGAAAAATGCTGAAAAATGAGGGTCTTGTCCGCACCAAAAAAGTATATGCAAATAATCTCTTTTTTCTTTGATTTCAAAATATGTCATAGATAAAATGTATTGCTAGTGCAAAAAAGAAGAAAAATTAGTTTTCAATGTATATTTTCTTTGTTATAACTACTCAAAGTCGAACATAGTTGAAATCGATAGTTTTCATCTCGTGTCAAATTTCCCCTATCAAATCTACACCATTCAGAAAATAAATTACACACTTTTGAAGATAACTCTCTCCGCTAGTGTTAAATATAAATTTTCAATTTTTTTGATAAGCTTTACTATTTTTTTCTATTTTTGAAGCATCTTGTTCTCAAATGTTAAAATACCTACTTGTAGCATTTTGAAACTATAATATATTAGATCTAATTAAAATACTATAAAAATTATATGATGATAATCCTGACTCTGTGCTCTAAAAAAGGGTATTTTTATATTTGTAAAAAAATATCATTAAAAAGAGTAAGAGTTATTGAAACATCACTTTTCTGAAATAATTTTATTTCTCTAGTAATTGTTATAAAACATGCATTTAATAGATATTTCCAATTGGAAAAGGTGAAGAACTTATATAACTTAGCTAGAATGAATCTAGCTAGACCATATGTTTGACAAAAAATAATTTTAGTTAGAAATACTCAAATTCAGCTGTGCTGATATGTTGTCCTGAAACATGACACAACTTTGTGCTTTTACCCCTAACCCAGGATAACCTAATAAAGAGGGGCATTTCCATGGTGAATAGATGTATTCTATGTAAGAAGGAAGAGGAAACAGTGAACCACTTGTTCATCCACTGTGACTATGCCTCCAGTTTATGGCAAGGAGTTATAGGAAAGCTAGGTATCCTATGAGCCATGGATAGAGAAGTGCATCAATTTAATAACTAGAGAGCCCCCTCAAATCACCCCCTTCTCTAGCTCCTCTGGCGTATGCTACCCCCCCACATCTGCTGTGCCATTTGGAAGGAGAGGAACAATAGGATTTTTAGAGAGGAGAGTATCAATCCCGATGCTTGCCTCCACATTGGAACTAAGCTCTTATGCAAAAATGTCAGGATGGCCAAATGGAAGCTCCCTCCTTACCCTCCTACTACTTGGGAGGTGAGTTTTGCTGATAGGTGGAACATCCTTTTCGGGTTCTCCAGGTTTGATGATGCTAAAAAGATAGCTAGAAAAGCCACCAAATGGGTGCCCCCCCCCAGAGGATGGATTAAATTAAATTTTGATGGGGCAGAAAATAATATAAGCCAAGGTGGGGGTGGCATTTTGAGAGATCATAGGGGTGACTACCTGCTAGCCTATGCTGGTCCTATCAACAACAGGACGATCACCTAGGCGGAAGGAATGGCTCTTCTCTGGGGGATTGAATTTGCAAAACATTTGAATGTCAGGCAGCTGGCAATCGAGGGGGATTCCATGGTGGTGGTTGAGGCTATCAAAAGTGGTGCTAGGGCGGGGTGGTAGGCCAAACCTATCATTAGGGAGATCGGTGAGCTGATGAGTAGCTTCCAGAGCATGACCATAACTCACATGTATAGGGAAGGGAATTCTATTGCTGACTCAATGGCGATAATGGGCCTAAAGCAAGCTAAACTCAACAATTGGAGGGTGGTTTGTGATTTACCCTTGGTGACTTAGCAAATCATTGGGGGAGAAATGAATATTGAAGTTTAAATGTGCCACAATATTTTATTCATTGAGAATCCTCACTGGATCACGTGTTGGCGTGTCCTGATGATTTTTGCGATTATGGAAAAGAGAACCCATTTTCCCATAAAGAATCATAATTACCCTTTAAACCTGTGGAGTAGACGTTGTCCGAATCAGAGGGCTTACTTGGCCAAAGAGGACACCAAGTGTATCCTTGGTATTATTACTATTAATGGCACCTGGAGATCCGTTAGATCTGGCGGTACAGAGCCTATTTCCCAAAACTTTTCCCAAAGTCTGCAGTTTAAGTTATATTCAAAAAAATTTTGTAATTGCAAAGGGTTTATCAAGTTTTACAGAGATACTCAGCTCTGTGATTATCAGCTTATTCTGGCAAAGGAGGGGCTAAATATTGAAATGGGAGGAAACACTCTCCGCATTAAGCCTAATAAAATCGATGAGATCTTCTCCTCGGATGTGCTGGTGACTCATTACTGCAAGGAGAGCAGCATTTGGGGCTTCATGGAGAGAATGAAGTGTGGGCATGATGAATGTATATCCAAACAGTTTGTGTCATCTTGGAATAACAGAAGTGCCTCTATTGGCGGTATCCACTTCCAGCTGAACGAGGAGGTGATAGCCAAGGTGACTGGGCTATCTAAGAAGGGGAGAAAATATAAGAAAAACCAGTCAAACTCCAGCCCCAACTAGCCTTAACCAGTTCTTCAAAGACGGTGAGATACCAATGAAAAAGTAGGGGGGTTTCAACAAGGAGGAGCTGTCCGATTTCTAGCCGAAAATCTGCCTCATTGTGATGAAATACTTCACTTTGGAAGGTAAGTTCATTGTCTTCTACTATTACTATTTACCATTTCTAAACCAAATGAGGAACAAAGATTTAATATCCATCCCCTTCTTCTTATTGCACTCCATTGAAAGCAATATCCTTGACATCAAGGAGAACCCTGATAAGCAAATGCCTATCCTTCACCAGGGCCTCCTCCTCTGCCTTTATCAGTTCCACAAAGCCATTTTTTTGGCACCTCATCCCCCCCCCCAATTATCCAGGAAATGACATAGGAGGATTCCCTAGCCAAAAATGAAAACCCCACCCAGTCCGTCCATATTACCCAGGAGGCTATTCCTGGCACCAAAGAGGGTAAGAATCAAAAAAAATGTGTCAAAAATCCATTTCTCGGGAAGGATGCCTAGGAGGCGTCTTATGTTTCTGAGTCTGAGGATATGAAAAATAGGAAGGAGGATGATAGTACCCCAGAGATCGACTGTAAAGCCAAAAAAAAAAATTATTGGAAAGCCAGGTCAACCTAGAGGTGGACTTGAGTGGGTCGGGTAGAAGGAGGTCTAACAAACTGGCCAAAGAGCAATGTAAAACTAAACTGCTGGAAACGATGACTAAAGAGCTTTCCATGTCTGACAAGGACTCCCAATCCACCGATTCCATGAATGATTCTTCAGAAGACCACATGAGCCCCCCTCATATCCCTGTTCTCAAACCCAAACCTACCATGGAAGCCCCCATCATCTCTTCCCCCATCCCTAAGCCCTGCTCACAATCCTCTGGAGAAGCCCCCTTCCCCTATTCACAACACTAAAGCCCTAGAGGATAGAAACAAGCTCAAAGGGACTCTTAAGAGGAGGTTTGAGAAGTTGGACAAGGAGATTGTCAAGATAAAGAATAATGTGCAGGAGCTGATGAACCAATGCAGGCTAACCAATAAATTTGGTTTTAAAATTATGCATGCTTTGGCAATGACTCTTTGTCATTTGTAGGATAAGTTGGCAAGTGACACTCTGGAAGCAAATGAGGACAACAAGGACCTCCTCCTATTCTTGTAGGAAGAATGGGTGACTACTCTGCTATCTAAGCAGTTAGGTAGAAATAATTAGCTTGGTTCCTATGTGTTGGTCAATTTTGGAAGGGTTTAGCCCTAGGTCCCCTTGTTTTGTGAATGGAGTTTTTATTAGCTTTTACTGCTCTCTGGTTAGCCCTGTGTGGCTTCTTACTGATACTTTACTTGATACTTTACTTGATATTCCTGGTACTAGATACTCTAGTTTTTTTCATATGGTTAGTAAGGTGACTTTTGTTTTTGATAGAGGTAGATTTAGAACTGCTGAACACTGTTATTCTGTTATTGTTACTACTGCTTGACTGGTTACATTAATATGCTATTAATGTGCTGCTAGTCCTCTGTTCTATGGGCCAGCACCCTTCTACTGCTTTTATCTATAAAAAACATGAAGAAAAGTAATAAGGAGCATAAAGAAAAGTAATAAGGTGGTCATGAAAAATAGACATATTGTGTGTAGTATGCTTGTTATTTACTACATTAACACATATTGTTTTTTATTTAGAACATCCATAACTTATTATTTGAGTATCTAAAGAATCCAATAAAATACATAGTACATTCTATTTATTATACAAACATTAAAAAGATTAATTAATATTTAAGAATATGTAAAAATTCTAAATATTAAATTAATTATTTTTATATTATAGTTTCTAATTTTTTTCCGTATATAATGATGAATATTTTCATGTCAGAATTAATTTTCCACATATAATTATTATATAAAATAAAACATGAAAATTATGAAAAGTGTTTGGTAATTTTTTAAACCTATCGATTTTGACATTTATAGATAAAAATTTACATGTCAAATTTAAGGTAGGCATTTGGTTCAACACTTAAATCTAATGCTATTTCTTATATAGTTGTATATGGCTCATATTCTTTAAAAAATGGAAATAGAGTGAGAATTCTAAATGTTGGTAAGGTTGTAGTAAAGTTGGAATGGCTAAAATAAATTATTAATTGATTTCAAAGAATAGATACGATGGAAAATGTTAGTATTGTTGATTACTAAATAATATTTTTGTAGATGTTTTAGATTATCTCAATGGGTTCTTTTGTAAGTAAAAGAGAGAAATATTTTTCAATTGTAGATTTTATTAAAAAGGGATTCAAGGAATGACAATAAAAGAATTTGAGAAGAATATAATATGTTTTGAATGAAATCATACATAGATTAAATTAATAAATTTAATTGTTTTAAATGTGCTTTTTTTAATATTTATTGATTCATCAAGACAAACATATCACTATTGTGGTATGTGCTACAAAGTTATGAAAAAAATGGATCAAATTTGTAGTCGATGCTAAAGTACTATAGTAAATTATAGATTTTATTAGAGAAGACTAAACGAATGACAAAAAAAATATTTAGAAAAAAATTATCTCCTACAAGAAAATCACATGTGATAAAATAAGTGAAATCACTATGTTGACATATAACTTTTTCTTTCAATAGTTATCAAGTCATCATGACAAACATTTAACTATTAAGAAACCTAGAAGGTTACAAAGAATGGAAAAAAATTTAGTTGATTCTAAAGTATTATGATAAATTTTGTTGTGAACTTGTTAATACCAAAAGAATAAGAAAGGTGGGTTTGGAGAAATGAAAAAATATTTAGGTGATGTCAAATAGAGACTAAGGACAACTATAACATCATAAGACATTGACAAGTGGAAGTTTACTATATAGACACATATTAGTTATTTTTTTAATTTAGTAATATCAATATTAAGTTCATTTCAGATTCTTAATCATTAGAAAACTTTTCATGCTTACCTATTTCATTTATGTGCTTATAGTTCATGTATGGAAATGGATCAACAAAAAATGGACCATCATGATAGATATACCTTGATGTTTTTTTGTTTGATTTTAAGTAAGGGTTGGCATTGTTTAAAGCTATCCTTAAAAAAATGCATTCAATTATATATTCCATATTTTTCTTATTCAAATCTATAAATGGTTCAATCTATTGATGATGAAATAGGTTGATAATACAAAGCATGCATGCAACGATGAATAAGAAAATGTTAAAAATATAAATTACATTAATATATATATATATATATATATATATAATATATATATATATATATATATATATATATATATATATATATATATATAATATATATATATATATATATATATATATATATACATATATATACATATATACATATATATATATATATACATATATATATATATACATACATATATATATATACATACATATATATATATATACATATATATATATATACATATATATATATATACATAGATATATATATATATATATACATATATATATATATATATATACATATATATATATATATATACATATATATATATATATACATATATATATATACATATATATATATATATACATATATATATATATATATATATATACATATATATATATATATATATATATATATATATATATATATATATATATATATATATATATATATATATATACATATATATATATATATATACATATATATATATATATATACATATATATATATATATATATATATATATTATATATACACTCTACATTCTGTATTGTTATTTTATCTTTCAATATAACGATCATTGATGGAATCATGGTTCTATGTTTAGCTTAAGATTACATGCTTATGTGGAAATTGAATTGATATTCGATGCTTGAAGAATTAGGATGTGAGGTCCTACCCCGACCCATCCTATTTTGACTTTCATTTTGACGTTTGATTCATCAGGATGATACCTTGAGTATAGACATTTGATCTATTATGGATTACATATATATATATATATATATATATATATATATATATATATATATATATATATATATATATATATATATATATAAATATATATATATATATGCTTTTGGACATCCTAGCATAGGAAACAAATTAGCAAAATCATTTATTTTGATTAGAAAAACATGCAAAGAGCTTAGACCCATTAAAAAGACATCATCAAGGGAAAAGAAGAAAATCCCATGAGTAGTGAAATTGAAAAAATAAAAAGTTTTGACTAGATCAAGGACCTAGTGGGTTACAAGAAAACTAGCCCTAAATTCTCTTTCACCAACCTCAAAGAATTTAGGGGTGAAAGAGAAGAACACTTCCTAATTCTACGAACATCTATTCAAGTAACATTATTCTTGAAGGCCCTACTATAAAATGAGAAACAAAAAGATGACTTCCCATAGACATGTCAACAACAATAGGAGAAGGGGAGAAAAGTTACATGGCAAAAGAAAATCAACAAAAGACAAAAACTATGAGGAAGTGCACAAACCAAGGTGAGTGGTACATGAAGTAAGAGGAATCTAAGTAGGATTCAGGCACAAAATACGAGAACCTCGTAAGGGACCTCGAGGCATGACAAAACCATGTCCAGAAAAAGACCTTCATCAAGAAACTAAGAAGAGCAAGCCTCAGAAGGAGGCACCTCAATGGTTAAATGATCTTCCTTACCATCCGTCCGCCAAGTAGCAGTACCTTTTTGTTAGATTGTAGAAAAATAATTAATGAAAGTGAGAGTATTAAATTTAAAGTAGAATTTTTAAAATTTAAATCTGTAAAATTTTCAAATAAATTAAATCAAATTTCTAGTAAAAAATCAGATCTAATTGTACAAATCTAGTCCAAAATAATAAATAAATAATTTAAAAATTGAAATATGACAATATTATGAAGAAATTTGAAGAAGATTAAACTACCAATAAAATAATTATACGTTAAAAACTATAATAGAAAAATGAACCAAAAGAATATGCCTTTTCAATATTTAAAGTCCGTCTACACAAGATAAGATATGTTATGAACATGAAATGTATTTAACTAAGACTATTGATTGACTTATTGTAAAGATTCTATGTATAAAGATTCTATGTATAGAAAACTTTTAGATTTATATGTCGCTAGCATTTCAAATCACTCTCCATTATCCATTATCAAAATGAACAAGCATGAAAATAGATAAATCTGCATATTCTGTATGAAGATTCTAATTCCGTGTCCAACCTGCAAAGAGATAAATGGACTTGCATAGAGATAGATGAACGTGCATAGAGATGAATGCCTGCCTGGTGGGGCGTTCAGGGTAAAACACATAGTTAAAAGGGTTGTTCTTGCATGGAAATTAACTCCAAATATAAGTTGCTTCGCCATGCAACACAAAATCCAAATTTTCTCGTGGTCCAAGTATTCAGTGTGCGGTAACATTAGCACGAAAACAAAAGAATCGTGATGAAATGTCGAGACCACCACCCCACATGGCGAGGTGAGCAATGTGGTATTGCAGCAAAGGGACAAGCGGCTTCACAATTCAAAGCGACCAAGACAACAAAGATCGACCTTGTTTATATCGATTGTCGTATGCATCGAATTCGCCAAGGCCACTTGTCTCTAATATGTATTACTACGCCTATAAATTATTAAGCTCCTCGTAAGATTTTCAAGTTGAAGGGAAATAAATTGCTTTGGGAGAAAGGCACTAGAAATTGAGATGGCTTCTTTGATAGATGGATCGTTTTCATTTATAGAGGTTGGACTCCAGTTTAGTGCGGAAGATGAGTATGTGAGCAAAAAACCATATCATCGTTATTGCAAATGTGGGCTTCATTCTCTGGAAGGCAAAACCCACCATTATTACAATTGTCAAAGCTTGAGCAAGCGTAGCCTGGGCTTTCCCTTGCGAAAAGTTTGGAGTGAATCCAATTTGAGTGTTCACAATTCTGCCCCAGATTCTCCTTCGTCGCCCATTTCTGCAACTAAATTATGCCACTCGCCAAAGCCAAATTTAGTGAAATCAACTTCCTCTTTGCATCTTTGTGAATAGAAAATATTAGATTTTGATATATTAGAGTATAACAGATGGGCGGTAAATTTATTTGATAATGGTAATGCTTGGAATGATCGCCGACTGTCTTCATCGTTTATCTGCACTGCTTATCTGCCGCCAGTATAGACCGCCAAAGGACTAAATTACTTTACTCTAGATGTATCTTAGAGGTTTGAAATGTGTGTTGAAATATTATATATGCAGAAAAATGAATGTTGAAATATGTATACATACAAAATTTAATGGTAAGGCGATGATGGGGTGAAAAAGTTAGTCATTTTTAAATGTCTACAACCACCATCATTGGAGCCTTGAAAGATATCGATAATGATCTCAGATTTTAGGACAATTCACTGCAGGTTTCTGTGTCTGTATTTATATGGTGATAAATAAAGGTTATTTTACAGGAGCAATTTGATGTTATGATATATTTTGTTACGCTTTATTTTCACGTTGTTCTATTTTCTTTCTAAAGCTTCGATAATTGATATCGGCGTTCTGGTTCTATAGTTTGCTCTGTTTTTATGCTTCTCTCTGTTATACTCATTTATTCTTGTACTATTATCTCTCTTACAATCAAGAATTTGTATGAGTCAAAGTTCAAGAAGATCATGGGGAAAAAAATTGTGGGAGGAAAACCAATTCTGCCAATCACTAATAGAAATTGCAGGTTTTAACAGGTGCTAATATTACAGCTACTATGGTAATCTAGATTTCCATCGTGGACTAGGAACTTGTAGAATATAGCAAAGCCATTGTGAAAAGAAATAGTTGCAACCAAGCAAGAAAAGATGGAACAGATAAAGGTATTGTTGCCTATCGTATGCAGGAGCATCAAACATAATCTGATTTTCTTATTCACCGGTTGCGGTTTATGCAAACATAGTTTGAAATCAGTTTTTGAGGCCGCTCAAATAAGTTGGAACAGTTAAAATAAAAGAAAAAGGAATATAGTTGAGGAGATCAATGGAGAAAAGAGGACGGAACCATGGGGAGTCGATGGGGAAACGGGAGAGAGCATTTCCGTACATCAGTGCGTGGTTCGGTTGTTAGGAGGAAGGAAAGATTGATTTCCATTTTGTTTCTGATTTGATATGTTTCAAGAGGACTGGTATTTTGTAAGTGATTGAATACTCAATCAGGTTTCTTTCTGTAAATACTTGTTCCGTCTCTTGGATGGGATTACATTCATTGTTGAAGTATTTGTGAATTGTTTCAAGTAAGATATTAAGAGTCTATTGGTAGTCATCTCTGTCAAAACACCAAGTGTTATTCTGTCAATGGCTCAGAAGTAAGTCATCAATTGGTATCAGAATATTAAAGTTAATGCTTCCTTAATGATTACTATTTGTATTTTGAATTTTGTAGTTCCTATGCCTAGAGATCAACATTAGTTTGGAATTTGTTTGGGTGTGAAAATCAGTTCCATCATTTGGTATTAGAGCCTAAAAGGTCTGGGAAGAGGAATTTGAGAACCTAAAAATATTTGAGTAAGAAAGTAGTTATGTTCAATGATCACTATTTGTATTTTGTAGTTTCCGATGCATAGAGATCAACATTAGTTTAGAATTTGTTTGGGTGTGAAAATCAGTCCCATCATTTGGTATTAGAGCATAAAAGATCTGGGAAGAGGAATTCGAGAACCTAAAAATATTTGGGTAAGAAAGTAGTTATGTTATGTTCATGTGATTTTGGTTAGATCTGTGTGTGATAGTTTTGATAGGATAACCAGAAGATGTTGGTTACCAATAGATTGGGCAAGAGAAAAAATTCAACACCACACAAAGAAGGAAAGCATCAAGAAGAAAGACAATATGAATAGAAATAAGAGAAGGCAAGATGTATAGTTTGATAGAGAATTGGCAGAGTTGAAAATAGATTTGGAGAAATCTAATATTTTGGGAATACAAATAAGAGCAAGCAATATGTATAGTTTGATAGAGAATTGGAAGAGTTGAAAATAGATTCGGAGAAATGTAAGATTTTGGTGAAGCAATGGCTTGAGGAGAAAATCCAAAATTATGTTTGGTGTTGGCCAATAGAAAAGAAAAGAAGCCTTTGATGGAGAGAGTAAAGAAGACAAGAAAGTGTCTACAAAGAAGGAACTTATAGAGAAATTATGGTCTCTTGTTATATTTGTTAATATTGTGTGCGACATGTGTATGTTGGTATGAAGAGTTTTATAAGGTAGGTCAAGAAAAAGACCTTTGATTTAATAAGAGTGAGGACAAGTGGAGCACATATGGACAATGATGAAGATGAGAGGAGACTAAATGTAGCAGCATGTCAAGAAGGGTTTCTAGTAGAGAAACATGACAAAGAATCTAAGAATAAAAATGAGAAAGGTGCAAAATATTTCTAATATGATAATGAAGATAAGGAAGAAACAACAAAGTTTCATAATGCCCTGGAAGATTATCTCTTGTAGGACAAGATGTCTATATCAAGATGTCTATATAAAGAGAAAATGGTGGAATTAAAGAAGCTAATGGTGGGAACAATCGAGACAACAGATAAAAGGATGTCACAATGTTGATTTTGGTTACATGTGTAGAAATGGAAATGTTATTTTTTTATTATATTTAAGTAGAAGTAAGAAAGTGGATAACAAAATTAATAAAGAGGGAAGAAAAATGGTGAATCATGGGTATATAGTTCCAAGTTGACAGAATAAATTAATTTCTAAGGGACAATAGAAAAAGTGTAAAGAATAAGGTACTTACAATAGAATTTATGACAACAAACAAATCTCAAGCATCAAAGGCATGTAAAAAATCTATGTGAAGAAAAGAAGATAAGGTAAGAGGAAAAGGAAGGAAGCATAAAGGAGATATTTTTGGGTGGAGATCAGATCATGAATTATGGAGAACAAGTTAAAAAATAAAAAAATATTAGCCTAATGTTATGGATAGTAATGTGTGGATGGTTAAGCTTGGGACAGAAGAGAAAGAATGTGGTGTTGTAAGGCATGGAGATGAAGAAATAGTTCAAGAGATTAAATGATATGAAGAAGAGGTCTAATTAAATGAACAAGGGAGCATGATGAAGTCGGCAGAGGATAGAAAGGGAAAAGATGATGTAAATAAAGGTGAAGAAGAAGTATTGATGGATAAAATACCTGAGATTGAGATAGTTGCAACAAAAGATTGGTAGAAGCTTGAGGAGAACATATGTGAGGATAAAGGTGAACTAGTTGGCTTGGATGATTTTTATAATGATATTTTTGAATAGTTGTATGATTTTGTTGAAGAGAAAGTTTGAAAGAACAAATGAGAAGGATGTAACATAGATTAATGAAGATGACATGTATGAATGGGAAATGGAGTCATAGAATCTTATAGATGATAAAGAGTTTCAAGGAGAATATATATAGAGAGAAAAAGGAAAGAAAACAAAACAAGTTGAAAAGCTTAGAATGAGTAAATACGAGTATAGATTGGATCTAAAGAAAGAGTTGGACAAGAGTAATGAAAAAAAAAAAGTGGACAATAGAAGAGTGAAGAAGGAAAAGGTGTAGTAAGAAGTGAAGAAGCCACAAATGAGATTGCAAAAGTTGCAGAGCTTGAAGTAATAAAGACTAAAGTTAATGTTTCTTTAATGATCACTATTTTTATTTTGTAGTTCCTGATGCCTAGAGAACAACATTAGTTTGGAATTTGTTTGGGTGTAAAAATCAGTCCCTATCATTTGGTATTGGAGCCTAAAAGGTCTGGGAAGAGGAATTTGAGAACCTAAAAATATTTGGGTAAGATATTAGTTATGTTCATGTAATTTTAGTTAAATCTATGTATGATAGTTTTGATAGGATAACCAAAAGAATGTTGGTTATCAATAGACTAGGCAAGAGAAAATGAGAGGAGCCTTAGGTGAAGTATCAAAAAGTCAAAGAAAAGAGAAATGTAAGATTTTGGTGAAGCAATGGTTTGAGGAGAAAGTCCAAAATTATGTTTGGTGTTGGCCAATAGAGAATAAGGTGAAGCGGCATGTAAAAAAATATTTTTGAGAAAATAATAGAAAAAATGTGGTTGCCTTGAAGAGAGAATATGAAAATGGCTTGGACAATGGAGAGTTACTAAGAAAGATGTAAAGGTAGTAGGAAGTTCTAATTATGGAGAACAAAAGGAGAGAGGATAAAGAATGGAGGAAAGAGAAAGTAGAGAAAAAATATTTTGAGGGAGAGAGTAAAGAAGCGAGGAAAGTGTCTATGAAGAAGGAACTTCTACAGACATTATGGTATCTTGTTATATTTTCTAATATTGTGTGTGACATGTGTACATTGGTATGAAGATTTGTATAAGGTAGGTCAAGAAAAAGACCTTGGATTTAATAAGAGTGAGGACTATGGAAAATGATGAAGATGAGAGGAGACTAAATGAAGCAATGTGTCAACAAGGGTTTCCAGTAGAGAAACATGACAAAGAATCTAAGAATAAAAATGAGAAAGGTGTAAAATATTTCTGGTATGGTAATGAAGATAAGGAAGAAACAAGAAATTTTCGTAACACCCTGGAAGATGTTCCAGATGTAGGACAAGATGTCTATAAAGAGTAAAAGTTTGCATTAAATAAGCTAATGGTGGGAAGAAATCGAGACAATAGGTAAAAGGATTTCACAATGTTGATTTTGGTTATGTGTAGAAATGGAAATGTTATTTTTTATCATATTTAAGTAGAAGTAAGAATGTGGATAAGAAAATTAATAAAGAGAGAAGTAAAATGGTGAATCATGGGTATATAGTTCCAAGTTGGCATAATAAATCAATTTCTAAGGGACAATAGAAAAAGTGTAAAGAATAAGGTACTTACAATAGAATTTATGACACAAATAAATCTCAAGCATGAAATTCATGTCAAAATCTAAGTGAAGAAAATAAGATAAGGTAAGAGGACAAGGAAGGAAGTATAGAGGAGATGTTTTTGGGTGGAGATCGGATCATGAATTATGGAGAACAAGTGAAAAAATTAAAAAATATCAGCCTAATGTTATGGACAGTAATGTGTAGATGGTTAAGCTTGGGACAAAAGAGAAATAATGTGGTATTGTAAGGCATGGAGATGAGGAAATACTTCAAGAGATTAAAAGATATGAAGAAGAGGTCCAATTAAATGAACAAGGGAGCATGATGAAGTCAACAGAGGATGGAAAGGGACAAGATGATGTAAATAAAGGTGAAGAAGTATTGATGGAGGAAATACCAAAGAATGAGATTGAGATACTTGCAACAACAGGTTAGTAGAAGCTCGAAGAGAACACATGCGAGGAGAAAGGTAAAATAGTTGACTTGGATGATTTTAATAATGATATTATTGAATAGTTGTATGATTTTTTGGAAGAGAAAGTTTGAAAGAAGAAAATGAGAAGGATGTAACATAAATTAATGAAGATGATGTGTATTAATGGGAAATGGGGTCATGGAATCTTCTAGATGATAAAGGTTTGAGGAGAAGATATATAGAGAAAAAAGAAAGAAAATAAATAAAGTTCAAAAGCTTAGAATGAGTAAATATGAGTATAGATTGGATCTAAAGAAAGAGTTAGACAAGAGTAATGAAAAAAAAGTAGAAAATAGAAGCATGGGTTGAAAACGACATGAAGAGTGAAGAGGAAAAAGAAGGTCTAGAAAGAACTAAAGAAGCCACAAATGAGATACTTAGAATGTAATAAAGACTAAAAGTAAAAGAACTTGTGTAGGTCTAGTGTATGGTCAACAGCCTTAAGAAATTAAATGTGAAGGTGTAGATTGGTACAAGGGGATAGAAAATAATGAGATCATAACTTTTAATATTTCTTTTATAAAGGTGAATTTGATTATATGGAATGTGCACTAAATGAAATAGAAAATTTTGTTGGTGAAAGTGTGAGGACAAATGGGTCAGCTAAAGAAACAAAGATAAAAGGGTGCAATTGTTGAAAAGGAAGTTATCACATCAACAAAAAAGGAGTAAAATTGTTAGGCAATCTTTGGTTTTCATTTGACATGTTGAATATTGGTAAATCTAGAAAAATATATGTTGTATGTGCAGATTTTGGAAAATATAATTTGGGTTGTGATGTGAATTTTGGATTCCAAAATGATTTTCTAAGGGATGTGTTGGCAACCAAAGAAGAAGAATATGATATAGTTAGTGAATATTTAGATAAGACTGTAGATGAATTTGATGAGGTTGAAGGACAGTTGGATAGGGAAGAAGAGTTTGAAGTAGTGGACATCTTTAATTTGTATTTCTTTAAATATGTGGATAAATGGAAATGGAATCTTTGGACAAGGATGGCTAAAAGTAAAGAAAATAAATTGTTACAATGATGTTGTAAAAGAATTTTGAGTAACCCCAAGTGGTGTTGGAAAAGAGAAAGGAGAAGTGTGAAATAGTTGTTGATAGTTACTCTCATGTGTAGGAGTACATGATTTCTTTCTAAGTATCTTGAGGATTCTGATGTAAAGAATCAAACATAACCTAATTTGCATACTCACCGGTTGTATTTTGTGCAAAGTTATCTTGAAATTAGTTTTGGAGGATGATCAAATAAATTCAAATGGTTATTAAAAAATTAAAAGGAATATATTTGAGGGGAATAGATCAAGGAAAGGGGAGGATGGATCCATGAAGAATTGATGAGGAGATCTAGGAGAGAGTATTCTCATACATGAATGTATGGTTTGGTTGTTGGGAAGAAGGAGATATCAATTTAGGAGAGAGGAGTTGAGGTCATTTACAAACACCAAAAGAAGAATGAATTGTTAGGCCTATGAAGACATTGGTTTGTAGAAAAATCTCAAGAGGGAGATTCATCATTGAAGAAGAATAATAATAATTTAGAGGATGGAAGAGTAAATTAGTATGAAATAAAAACCTTGAAAAGTTAATATTGGTTAGTGAAGAATCTGAGACAAGAGGAGAAGAATAACTAGTTGAAACATTTCAAGGGTCAGCAAGAATGAATAAATTCTTCAAAGAATGTAATGATATATATTTGGTTTCAATTATATTTATTATTTGATAGTATGTATATCTAAGAGATATAAATTTTGCAACATCAAGTTAAATTAAATGTTGTTCTCTACTTTTTATTAGTTATTCTTTATGGTAGAATTATTTTTTGTAAATATTGAATCTATTTTTTTATTAGTTTATTGAATCTAATTATTTATGAAATGATTGAATTTAATCTACTATTATTTTTAATCCTAGTTCTAATCATTTCTCTATCATGTTAAATATTCATGAACAAAGGGTAATGGTAAAAAAATTGTTTAAGTTTAAACATATGAGGTTTAGAGATAGTTCATTTATTCCATTATTTAAATAATCATGGTTTGATTATCCCTTCATAATTATGTCCAAAATGTTTCAACTTGTCAAAAGGATTTCCTGTCCAAGGAAAAATTAAGGATTGGGATTGAAATAAATTTAAAAATATTCTTTCTTTTTTTTAGAAAATTTGACAGTGGAGAAGGAACTTGCAAATTTAAATGATTAGATTATTGAAAGTTCAGGATATGTATCTTAATAGGTTAATACTAGAAAAATATTTGAAATAAGATTTAGATGAAATTATCCTTCGAGAAGAAATCTATTGGAGACAACAATATTAGGATAATTGGCTTGTGGAGGGAGATAAAAACTATTAATATGATTTAGAACAATAGAGAGTGGGGGCGAATCAGTTGTTCTCAGGTCCAAATGTATAAAACAAACTTTAAACTCTTCAACAAATCAAATCTAATAACCAACACCTACTTGGTCATTAATGATTGCATAACAGAAACATATAATAGTGTAGTCCACTTATCCAATAGCATCTAACTTGTAAAACACAGAAATGTTCAAACCAAAACATTCACACAAGTATCAACACCAAGATTTATAGTGGAAACCCAATTTGGGAAAACCCACTTTGTAACATGTTGCTATTATGTTCACTCTTCTGAAGTGAGCTTGGTGAAAAGCCAACCCTGTCAAAGGCTACAAACACACTGTCAAGTGTGACCCGGTTAAAGGATTTAAACCACTCTATTAAAAGTGCACCTTGTTATAGGACTTACATACACTCCAATAGAATGCAACCTTGTTCAAAAGATTTATACCTATGACTGTTAGATCAACCTTTGTTAAAAGGATTCTGACTATTACAATGGTTAGAAAGTAGCAGTAATATTGATTTGAGAAATATACAACTCACTTTGCAAATATCAGATCCAATTCTGTACACATATGTTGGCTTACTGACTATGAACCTTTTCCATCTCCATCACTGATATGCTCGGAACCCTTCAAGCAATCACAACACTTCTCCTTCAACCTTTTCTACTTAGATAGTCAATAACATCAACAATACTTCCAGCATCTACTTCTTTTCTTTTCTCAACCCAACAACCTCTCGCTTAGGTTTCCTTAATACTACCTCTATTAGGTCAATAGATCTTTTGCCGCTTAATCTCCTTCGTAGATCTTAGGGTTAGGTCAGATTCATCGAATCCATTCTACATTATGTTCTTCGGCTATCCTTTTAGAAATACCTTGAATCTCTTAAAGATTTACAATAAAACATTTTACAATGCATTAAATGCTTTCATACAATAAATAAATAAAGTCCACATTTTACATAATCCAAGAATTCAACGATGTCGGCTAGAAATCTGAATTCTTCATCAAATGCAAAATACTGACACTCGGTCAATATTGTGTTCAACTTCTCCGTCTTCTCTGGAAAGCTTGATCACCACATAAACTGTTTCCTTGGCTAACACTGTCTTCCTCGGCAATTAACTGGTGTTCGGTCAACACTAATTTTACTCGGCATATACTAGCTCGATTGACACAAACAATACTCGGCTTAAACTAGATTTCTTCACTTTTGCTCGGTTAATCCTACCAATTTAGTCTTCATTCTTACTTAGATAAACAATAAATTGTCCTATCATTGTGCCATATAATCAAGTACTCATTGAAGTATCAAGATAACTAAACCTTTCCTTAGGTGCTATTGTTACCAACCTTGCCTATCCTGTTAGCAACACTCAAATAGATATAGTACTTTCTTAAATAGCAATAGTCTTACCAGTTAAGGTTTGACATCAATGACAATACAACAATTTCTTCAATTGCAGTTTCCAACAATCTCCCTCTTTGGCACTGATGGCAACACCATATGAATATCACATGAATTACCAACCAATCCAAAAAGCTTATTTGTCCATCAGAGAAATTTATAATATCCTTAGCTTCATTCTGATACAGAATCAATTAGCCATGCTTGACCGTCCACTGACTTTTTCCCACTGTCTTGATCTTTTCATTCTATGTATTCATCTATCATCATCTCCCTCTTTGACAAAAATGCCAAAGTAGCAACAAAAACATACATCCTGTAGATGTAGATATCATATTTTCAGTTTAGTGGAATATTTCTCCCTCTGTCATCTTACTTATGACTTATTCTGACTTTTTTGTTCTTTTCACAACTCTAGGCCGCTCCTAAAGTGTGACCTATCTTTGCATCAATTTGTTAGATGTTCTTTGTAGCACATTTGGTGTGGTGCTCCTAGATTGACTAGGTAGCCTCAATTAGGAGAAGGACCCCTAATTGACTTCTCATGTATTCATGAGCTTCTTTAGGTAAAGCTTTAGTGAATATATCTGCTAATTGTTCCTTGGTATTCACATATTCCATGCAGACCTCTTTATCTTGTACTATTTCTCTCAAGTAATGATACTTGATGGCAATGTGTTTGGTCTTTGTGTGCATCACTAGATTTTTAGAGATGTTGATAGCACTTGTGTTGTCACAGAAGATGACAACCAGTTCAGTGATTTCTTCTTTCATGCCTACCAACAATTGCTTTATCCATATCAAATTTGAACAATTCACACTTTCCACAATTTTGTTAGTGTTAAAATTCAAACACTTATAAGCTTTACTTTTTGTGGAATAGCCTAGGAATATACCCTCATCACTTTTAGCATCAAATTTTCCATTCCTAATATCCTTCAATATGTAGCACTTACTTCCAAAAATTCTTAAGTACTTTACATTCGATGCATACCCATGCCATAATTCATAAGGTGTCAGATTTGTACCCTTTTTTATCTGTACTCGGTTCAAAGTATAAACAGTTGTACTTACAACTTCTTTCCAATACTTTTGTGTAACATTCTTTTCAATCATTAATGTCCTTGCACAATCCAAGATAGATCTATTCCTTCTCTCTGCTATATCATTCTATGGAGGAGTTCTAGGTGCAGACATCTATCTTTTGATCCCTCTATCATTGCAAAATAGATTAAACTCATTTGATGTAAATTCTCCACCTTGGTCAGATCTCAGACACTTCAAGTTTTTACCTATCTCTTTTTCAAGCTTAGCCACATACCACTTAAAGAATTGAAAAGCATCAGATTTTTCTTTTAAGAACATTACATGCATCATTCGGGTATAATCATCAACAAACAGGATAAAATATCTAGCACCACAATAGCTTTGTACACCCATCGGTCCACAAAGGTTAGAATGAACCAAATCTAAGATATTCTCAGAAGTAAAGGTTTTTCTCTTGAAACTAGACTTAGTCATCTTACCCAACTGATATTCTTTGCACATTACATTCTTAGGTTTCTTCAATCTAGGTAAACCTCTCACTTTCTTTTTCTTGCTAATTTCTACAAATTATCAAAGTTAACATGACATAGCCACGTATGCCATAACCAAATATCATCAAGTTGTGCAATCATACATGTTTCTTCAGATAGGTCTAGATAGAACAAATTACCTCTTGTCTGTTCTCCACTTCCAATCAGTTCACCTGTGGCATCAAATATTTTGGCCTTCCTGTGATGAAATTCCACTTAGTAGCCAGTGATATTAAGCTATGAAACACTCAACAGATTATAGCTAAGACCCTCAACCGAATAAGAATTTTCACAAGTGATCTTATCAGTCAACTTAATCAATCCTTTTTCTCTAACAGGACATGGTGCATCATTACCAAATTTCACACTCCTACCTTTACAATGATTTAAGGTATCAAACTTACTCTTATCTCTAGTCATATGATGTGAACAACCACTATCAATAATCCATTTATCATTTTTGTTCACATAATATATCAATGCAGTTTTCTCATCCTCACCAGATTCATCTTTCATTGCAACATAGACAACTTCAATTTCAAAATCATCACCATCAGTGTCAGTCTCTTCTTCAGTAATGTAGTAGGATTTCTTACCTTTCCCTTTGTAGTCCTTGTATCTTCGGTAACCTCTATCTTCTCTTTTGTCTTTATGCTTGTTGTCTCTTTCTTCATTCTTATTATCCCTGTCAGGACATCTAGTAGCTATATGACCAACTTTATTACATGAAAAACATATAATAGGGAGTTTACCTTTGTACCTTCCTTTTCCCCTTTTCAATCTTCTAGCCATAAGAGCTTCTAGATCCTCAAGTTCTTCATCAGATGTGCCACTTTCACTATCACTTTCACTTTCATTGATGCATCTTTCTTTTTCCTTCTTTGACTTATTTGGAACCATTTGTGACTTAAAAGCAGATTCAATACTACCAACAGTGAAATTATCATAGTTAGAAAGTTCAAAAATAGTAAGCTTACCAACCAAACTTTCTAGAGTAAGAGCATTAGGAGAGTTACATCTAGATTCCTGGATTACAGAAATTTTGATTGCATAGATAGGATGTAGAGTTCTCAATACTTTTCCTATTATAGTTTCATCCTCAATAGTTCCATTTGCTCCTCTAATAGCATTTACAACTTCTTTTATTCTACCATAATATTGTGCAATATTCTCACGTTCTTGCATTCTCATTTCATCAAATTTACCTCTTAGCCTCTTAGCTTTTACTCTCAACACATTCACATCATCACCATAAATGCTTGCAAGTGTGTCCCATATTTTCTTTGCAGTACTACAGTCTTTGATGTCTTCAAATTCTAGATAACTTAGGGCAAACGTGACCTCCAACATTTATTGGTTGTGCTCTTGTTTAGCTTTCATTTCCTCAGTAGTTAGAGGTGTAGCAGGTGTGACATAGTCATGCTCAATGTAATACTTTGTAGAATCACCAATACTAGCCAGATGTAGCTTCATCAAGCTTTGTCATGCAGGAAAGTTTTCCTTATTCAGATTTGGTACCTCCTTCTTATACATCTTGATCATTTGCTTCAAGTACCTTCAAACTTGTTCTTTTTAAGCACCAATAGCTCGGATACCAATTGTTAATATGATTTAGAACAACAGAGAGGGGGGTGAATCAGTTGTTCTCGGGTCTAGATGTAAACAACTTTAAAATCTTCAACAAATCAGATCTAATAACCAACATCTACTTGGTCATTATTGATTGCATAACAGCAACATATAATAGTGCAGTCCACTTATCCAATAGCATCTAACTTGTAAAACATAGAAATGTTCAAACCAAAACATTCACACAAGTATCAACACCAAGATTTATAGTGGAAACCCAATTTGGGAAAAACCACTTTATAGCATGTTACTATTATGTTCACTCTTCTGAAGTGAGCTCAGTGAAAAGCAAACCCTGTCAAAGGTTACAAACACACTATCAGGTGTGACTTGGTTAAAGGATTTAAACCACTTTGCTAAAAGTGTGCCTTGTTATAGGACTTACATACACTCTATTAGAATGCAACCTTGTTCAAAGGATTTATACCTATGACTATTAGGTCAACCTCTATTAAAAGGATTTTGACTGTTACAATGGTTAGAAAGTAGCAGTAATATTGATCTGAGAAATATACAACTCACTTTGCAAATATCAAATCCAATTCCATACACATATGCTGGCTTACTGACTGTGAACCTTTTCCATCTCCATCATTGATCTACTCAGAACCCTTCAAGCAATCACAATAGTTCTCCTTCATCCTTTTCTGCTTAGATAGTCAATAACATCAACAATACTTCCAGCATCTACTTCTTTTCTTTTCTCACCCTAACAACCTCTCGCTTAGGTTTCCTTAATACTACCTCTATTAGGTCAATACATCTTTTGCCACTTAATCTCCTTCATAGATCATAGGGTTAGGTCAGATTCATCGAATCCATCCTACATTATGTTCTTTGGCTATCCTTTTAGAAATACCTCGAATCTCTTAAAGATTTACAATAAAATGTTTAACAGTACATTAAATGCTTTCATACAATAAATAAATAAATTCAACACATTTTACATAATCTAAGAATTCAACGATGTCAGCTAGAAATATGAATTCTTCCTCAAATTCAAAATACTAACACTCGGTCAATAATGTGTGCTCAAGTTCTCGGTCTTTTCTGGAAAGCTTGGTCACCACATAAATTGTTTCCTCGGCTAACACTATCTTCCTCGGCAATTAACTGGTGTTCGGTCAACACTAATTTTACTTAGTATATACTAGCTCGGTTGACACAAACAACACTCAGCTTAAACTAGATTTCTTCACTTTTTGTTGGTTAAGCCTACCAATTTAGTCTTCATTCTTACTTAGATAAACAATGCATTGTCTTATCATTGTGCCATATAATCAAGTGCTCATTGAAGTATCAAGATAACTCAACCTTTCCTTAGGTGCTATTGTTACCAACCTTGCCTATCCCCTTGGCAACACTTAAATAGATATAGTACTTTCTTAAATAGCAATAGTCTTACTAGTTAAGGTTTGACATCAATGACAATACAACAATTGCTTCAATTGCAGTTTCCAACGAAAAACACCACATTCTTCCATTTTGTAACTAAATAAATGAGACATAAAATAAAACTATAAGCCATTTATAATAAAAGTTATGTATTATTAGAGGCTATTGTAGATATATAAAAGGAAAGTATTCACTTTTGAAAAGTCTTATTTCTCTTCTACATTATACTTCTATGGGTTACTCTATTGACTACATTCCTAGTATTATTTCTAAGATGGATAATAAGATGTTGATGGAAATGTTTTCTTTGGATGAATTAGAAGAGTTAGTTTTTAACTTAGCCATTGAGAAATCCTTGGGTCATGATTGATTTATTGCTCTTTTTTCTAGAAATGGTAATGATCTTTTATCTTTAGAAGAGGATAGAAGGAACATATATTTATTGGCAAAAATTAATGAAACTTAATTTGTGTTGATTCCTAAGAAAGATCTTCCACATTTGTTTGTATATTTTTGACTTATACCCCTAGTCTGTAACACTTTATATAAGATTTTTCTCAAAGGCATTTTCAAGAAAATTGGTCTAAATCATCCCTTAAATTACTTTAGAAGAACATGGGGGTTTTGTCCCTTGTAGGGAAACCTCAAATGAGGCTATCTTAGCTAACAAATTTTCACATTGTATTTATGAATAAAAATCCCTTCTATAGTGCTAAAATTAGATATGAAGAAGGCGTATGACAGAGTAAATTGGTCAGTCCTTAAATCTTTTGTGAAAAATATTGACTTTCGTTATAGTTGGGTTAAGTTAATTTATGTCTATTTCACTTCTCCAAGGTTTTCAATGATCATAAATGCCCCTTGCAAGGGTCATTTATTAACCTATTAGGGTCTTAGATAGGGAGATCCTCTATCCCCTCCTTTTTTTATAATCATGGTGGAAGTTCTGAGTAGATCTAGTAAATTTGCTAATCTTCAAAATTGTTGGAAATGGATAAAGATTTATAGTTTCCTAGAAGCTCGTATACATTGTTTATTTATTAATCTGATCTATTATTATTGGGTTAGGCTACAATAAAAGAATCTAAACATATTGTAAATACTCTAAAGGCTTATTGTAAAAATTTAGGACAAATGATTAACAAGGCTTAAATCAAGGATTTTCTTCTTGAATATTTCTTCACTTGTATAAGATAAGTTCATGAGATTCTAGAATTTTCTTGTGGGCTCTTTTCCATCTAAGTATCTTGGGATTCCTTTTTAAGGGGATCATAATTTTTTTTGGGGGGGGTTGAAATTCAACAATCTATTTCCTCTAAGATCATGACTTGGAAACATAAATGACTAACTTTAGCATGATAAATAACTATAATCAAGTTTGTCCTAAATGTCATCCCTATCTATTTATTGTCCATTCTTAAAATTCTTAAATGGGTGAAAAAATTCTTAGGTTTTTCCTATAGGAAGAAAATGTTAAGGAAAATGATAAAATCATGTAACTTGCATTGTAGAATGTATACCTACCAAAAGGAAGTTGTGGTGGAGGTATAATAAATCATGCGTAGAAGAACAAAACCTTGAGAGATGAGTTATTGGGGAGATTATATAAGAACCCTTCTTAGAAGTGATGTAAATTAATATTTTTTAAATACCTTAATATCCCATCTTCTCCTAGTATCTTCACAACTTCCTCCTTGTCTAAAGGGTCTCAAATCTAAAAATTTGTGTCTTCTTATTATAACACCTTAATCCTACATCTTTCTTGGTTGCCACATAATGGTAGTAGGCCTAAGATTTGGGATAATTCATGGAGAAAACATAAACCTTTGAATGAAATAAGGAATTGGATTGAGATTTCTATCTTTCTGAAACATTTATGGAGGACTTTTGTTAGATACTACTTACAATTGGACTCTTCCAATCTTAGTCATAGAATTTCTTAGAAATCGATTGGTTTCCTTTTTGTCTCCATAGAGATCAAATAATATTTTAAGGATAACTAAGGAAGAGGATTGTCATCTTTTCTCCTTTAGATGATGAGATTATATGCACCAAGGCTAAGTCAAGTAATTATAGTGTCAAAGAGGGGTATTGTTCAATGGTTAGTCCATCCACCATTGATTCTTGGCCCTTAAAAATTTGTTGGAGCTCTTTTTATTTTCCAAAAAAAAAGGTATATTTTTATGGATTTGTCTTCAAGACCAAATTCTATTTGGCATGAGGCTAAATAAATTGGGATCACTACTATATTTCCACATGTATGTTTTGTAGTCACTTCATTGAATTATCTTTAATAACATTCTTCTCAATTGTCCATTTTCTTAGTCATGTTGTAATTGGCTACAAGTTCAATTGAATTGGTATTAAACTCTTTGCAATAATTTGCAGTTACAATTTCAAAGTTGGCTCATTCTCTACCAAAATTTAATGTTCTATAGTATTTTTGAATTGATCCCTTCTATTCTCATTTGGAAAATTTGGCTTGAACGCAATAATAGAATCTTCAAAAAAATTGCTACTCTAGTAGATCAAGTCATTTTAAGTATATAAAATTCCAATTTTGAATCTACTATGTGTGTTTTTTATAGTAATTTGAATGAATTACCTTATTTTTCATCATGGGATGAGACCATAAGGAAAAACTGACCACTCTTGAAACCTACTCCCTTTAAGGGTTCTCTTTCTCCCTCCTAGAACCTAACATCACTTTGGTTAAATGGATTCACCTTCTACCTAATGGTTATAAGATTAATTTCAATGGGGGACTCCAAAGGGAATTGAGTCCCAAAGAAGAGTTAGGAGGGGAAGTGATGGTCATATACTTTTAAGATATACTCTTTTCCCTTGTATTAAGCTCATTTGTTGAAGCCCTCTCAATAGAAACACTCACGCTCATGTGCATGTTCATTCTAACAAAGATTCAGATTAGGATGAGAATCTTGTGAGGGACCAATGATATCTTTCTCCATAGGGGTATCCATTGATGATATTTACAAAAAAGAAGGCCCTACTCATGGAGTAGGATGTGCCACTATCATAAAAATTGTCCATTAATTCATAGGTTCCCTTCCTATTTTTTTATTGCAGCTAGAATGAGGAATAGAGAAAGCCCTCAAAAGCTAAGTAGAAGGTGCTAGGGGAGAAAGTGAATTCTTAGGTTTCCTCTTACCCTTTCCATAAATATTAGGGTGAGTTATTTTTGCAATGATCAAGATAGGAAAAGGTGGGCACACCTTGGGTTTAGGCAACATGGGTACATTTCCTTTTTCTATATTAGGTCAGGATGTGCAAAAAATTACACCACTGGAATTTGTGATCACCAAGGGAGATTGGGAAGATTTCCATGAGGTATGCACTTTCCCTTATCCCCCAAAAAAGAAGGGAAAAAAGACAAAGTGTGTTGATCCTCATGAGAGAGCTATGTGGAAGGGGAGGGAATAGATGCCATAGATTTAAGAGTAAATTCTCTAGCCTTATAGTTTTGGTAATAAAAATATAAGCATCCCACTGGGGATGCAGGGGCCCTATCAAAGTAGGCTATAAATGATCTAGGAGAAAGCCCAAACACGACACCAAAATATAATAGCTTATGTTATGAATTTTGTGAATAGTTCCCTCATATGGAAATTTCAAACACTTGTGCATTGGATGAAAGGGACAAATCCCATGGATACTAGCCAGGACATACCCATCTTGACTCTAAAGAGGTTTGATTCTAGAATGACAAAAAACATTGGAAATATCACCTTGGGTCCTTCTTGGACCATAAAAGTGGTGGAACCAAAAGGGGGAAGTGAAAATCGATCATGCATTTGGATAGTGGTGGAACACTCATTGTACCTTGTATAATTTAGGCCATTAAGAAAGAAAATCTCCTCAGTTATAAGGTCAACCCAACACAAAGGATCAACCATGATTCCTCTTATAGAGGTTCCATTGATCAATACTAAAATATAGATGGTAGAGGGCTCTTTATTGTAAGGCTTATCCATAGGGCTAAAAGTGATGGTCATGTGAGGAACCCTCCAAATAGGTGGCAAGATAGGAATGATAGTCATTTCCTTTATGAAGGGAAAGCCACTTGGAAAGGGGAAGGTTCTATGTAGATGTCCCTATTTCATGTTGGGTTCACCAAAATGTAATGATAAAGTTCACTGACCTTAAGATTGTTTAAAGTATCAATGGATGAGTCATCTGTTGTGCCACCTCACTTTGACTAGAAGTCTAGTGAGCTAGGGAATCAATATGACTAAATGATAAGGAGGGTAAATAAACTAATATATCAGATACAATAAATTTAGAATAATTTATAAAAAGTCTAACAGAAAATGATATTTTGAATACAAAAATCAAAAGAATGAAATATAGAGATAAAATGCTAAACTTTAGGAGCTCACTATCCAAGATGCATGGCAGGTCAAGGAAGAGAGTGTGGATACAAGATGCCAGTGGGGTGTGTGTATTTTCCATATGGAAAGAGTACTAAGGATAAAACAAAATTTAAGAAAAATTAAATAAACTAATTAAAATGATTGAGTATATAATAAAGTACTAACAAAATGTGAAATATATGATTACACTATAAAAATAATGAGAAACCAAAAAGGAGGGAAATGAAAAATCTCATGGTGAATGGGAGTTGATGAAGAAAACAAAATTATTTAATCTTCTATGAACCTACACATACAAAGATGAGAAAAATTGTTGGGTGGCTACTTGGAGATTTGCCTCAGTTAGATCCCTATTTTGGTATTTCAACCTCCACACAAATTGATTTAAACATGATAAATGGTGATAGATAACCATAAAGATAAAGTGAAAAGAAAAATAATAGAAGAACAAGCTAAATAACTATGATATGCTCTCATATTAAATAAGATGAAGTAGTGAGAGGAACTTCCCTCCACCATTACAAGGCCAAAGCTTGATGGAGTGAAGGAAACGGTGATTTAAAGACCACAAACATGTTGCCTCAATGTAAGTAAAAATATCAATAATGTGACCAAGAAATAATGAAAATAGAGCCCAAATGACAAAGTAGAATGTGTTTCAATATCTATTGATCAATGACTACAATACTATATAGTGCAGATAATAGTTAACAAATAATTGTTAACTACTTATATATCAGCGCATTAGTTAGTGCTAGTTATCAACAGTTATAAGTGTAACACCATTAATGTAATTACGGCAATATTCCCCTCCTTAATACATTGATCCTAACATCAAAAATACCTTGCCTTAGGGACCCCCCCTTAAATCTCACATAACAAAACATGATGAGTGCATAATATGAATACATAATTTGAAAAAATATTCTTTCGAAGTAGCATATCCTGAACCAAGCAAGGCTCCATCAAGTTTTATCTTGACCCTCAGAAAGGTGTAGCTTTGAGCTGTGTTCTTAAGCCCTCAGTCCTGAACTCTCGAATCACTAAGTCTTGAATTATTCAATAGTGATCCCTAAGAGATGCAATAGATCTCTATCATTATCTAGTGACCGTGAAAGGGTATAATTCTAGATCATATACTTTGAATCTTGTTGGACAATAATCCATATTGAGTGCAATATCAAGTCCCAAACCTGTCTCCAAAATGAATCTTCAAAAGACATGCATTCTGCAAACTTTCCAGCATTAGAAAGCTAAACAAAATTGAAAACCAAAAAAAGATTCTCATACAGAACACCATCTCAAAGTGAGAAGCTGACTTGAGATGATGAAAATTCCTCCATCCTCCAATGTCACCAACCTCCAAAATGTGAAGGTTCAAAGAACAAGATTGTGATTAATGGGAGACTAAAAAATGTTAATGACCTCTCCATCATCTGATGTATCATCATCTTCAATGCATGCAACATTGCCTTCTTCAAATTATTCTTTTAGTTTTCCTTTAAGAACATAACTAGCTCTGGTTCTACAAACCCATGTTGTGTGCCCCTTTTTCTTACAATAAAAACATGTATTATTGTCTTCTATTTTGATCTGACCATTTTTTAGTACTTTGTGAGTATAATGCCTGGTCTATTTGATGATCTTCTTCTATGACTTCCTTTGTCCTCTTTTCTTCTGGTAGAAGGGAAAAATCATATCCTCTAGAGTCTACAAAGTGACTTAGTGTAAAGATAACATTACTATATTTGGAAGATAAGCTATTTAACAAGATGGCCTTAGCATCATCATCATCAATAAGAACCTTAACATCTGCAAGTTGTCTAATGAGAGACCTTAAATTACTTATATGATTTGACATTGTGATCCCATTTTTCATTTTGAATTTAAACAATTGAATTTTTAGAGAAAACTTTGCACATTGATAGATTTTTCTCCAAACAACTTGTTTAGATTATCTCAAATGTTAGCAGAAGTGTTATCTAAATCTACGTGATGAAGTTCAAAATATGCAAGAGCAAGACCAATAATAGCCTTGAATTTATCATCTCTATTGTTAAACTCCAACAATTTATTTGCATTTTTAGGTGGTTTTGATGAACTACAACTGATTGAATATTTGAATGACTTGAAGATCAGTGATTAGAGATCACCGAGTACTGAAATGATATGTAAGATAATTAAATCAATCAGTATGTTGTCATTGATGTCAACTAGTTTTGACAGTACTTATCATGTTGGTTGCACAAATCTAAACATCTATAGAGTGGAGAGAAAAGATGAAGAGCTGAGATATCTACATGGAGGAAGATGGATATGACAAATGAGGATAAGGAATACTTTTGGTAACTTATTGATGAGTCTATGACTTCATATTGTTGACTTGATTATGTTGCAATAATTTTTTATGAAGTTGGAAGCATAACTTAACAAAGCAGTGTGGTCGGTAAATGAAGCACTTCAGTATAAATCAAGCCAGTGTACTGTATACCGAGTGACAGTACTAAGCGAGCTTGTATTCACTGACACATTTCTTCGTTAACCAAGTATGGATGAAGGAACTAAGTGTTTAGTTTAGCTAACAGAATTGATGAGTTGGAATGTGTATGATTTCGAGGTTAAAGATAAAGTTTGTTATGAGATCAATGGCTAACAAAATTTAAAGAAGATCTAAAGGATGGAATTGAAACAAGTCATTTACACATCTACCGAGAAAGGTTTAAGTGGAAAAATCAATGAAGGAGATTAAGCAACAAAATCAATGAAGGAGATTAAGCGGTAAAATCTGATGGATGAAAAGAAAATGGTTAACTTGTCTATATAAGACACATTGGTTTCATTGTTGAAACTATGCCAAAAGAAGAAGACTACAAAGATGTCACATGAACACAGCTTCATGCATGCCTAATCAGACTAGTTGAAGAAGAACCGAATTGCAAAATAGTACCGAGCGTCAGAGAGTTTTTACTGAGGGATAGTAAGTTATTGAATATTGAAGAACTGAATTGAAATATTGATCAGAGGATTTTTATGGGCTTAGAATACATCTAAACATCTGCAAATTCAAGTTGTATTATAATCAGATCACCTACTATTTTAGTTTAATCATTGTAATAGAAAACTCTCTTAACCAAGTGGACTTAACCATATTATGATATGCCCTATGTCATTCATAGAATGTACATTGTTATCTTGTCAACCCCATAGTGAATGTTGGTTGGACAATAGCTGTTAGTCTTAAATCCTCTAACAAGGTCACACCTTACAGTGTGTTTTGTAACCTTTAACAGGGTTGGCTCTTCACTGAGCTCACTTCAAAAGAGTGAAAAATATTTTGGGTTACCAATCCTAGGTGGTTTTTCCCTTTACAGGGTTTCCATTTTAAATGATTGTGTTATCTATTTCTATGATGAATGTTTGGTTCTCATACTTTGCATATTGCATATTTGATTTGGTCGGTAATCACAGTGTGTAGTTAATTGGTAATCGATAAAGGCATAGACAGTTTAGTATTCTATGTTACCGAGTTGCAGATATTTGTTGAATTTGTTTTAAGTGATACATTTTGTAATTGGGACTATTGGATAACTGATCTAACTGATTCACCCCCCTTCTCAATTATTTGAACAATTGGTATCAGAGCATATTGGTTTCTTAGAATAGAGTTTTAAGGACTTCAATAGAAAGATCACAATATGTATAAGAAGTAAGTGCCAAAGTTGAACAAGGATAACTTTACAATATGGCAAAGCCAAATGAGACTTCATATATCTGGAATTGGGAATTTTTCCCTCACCCTATTGGATAATGGCTACTTAGCACCGCCCACTAGACCTTTGACTCTTGACCAATTGAGAGATAGACATGAGTATAATGTTACTATGATGAAGATTGTTGTTGCTCTATTAGATGTCGAATTTGAAGATTTCAAGGATTGCCTTACTTCAAAAGAAATGTGGGATAAACTTGCTCAAGTTTATAGTGGTGATGCTAATGTCAAGAGAGCCAGAGCTGAAAGTTTAAGAGGAAGATTTGATGATATCAAAATGAAAGATGGAGAAAATATAGTGCAGTATACAAATCGAATAAAGGAGGTAGTTAATTCTATTAGAGGATCAGGTGGTGTCATTGATGAAGATACAGTGGTAAGAAAAATTCTAAGGACCTTATTGCCTATTTATGCAATCAAAATATCTGCAATACATGAAATGAGGTCTGCACCTGGCAGTACTCTCACTCTTGATAATCTAATTAGTAAGCTAACAACTTTTGAGCTAAACAACTTTGATAATAGTGTTGTATTATCTGTTGAGTCTGCTTTTATGTCTTCTCTGAAGATCGGTAAGTCTAGCAGTAGAAATAATAAGGATGATAGTGATCTAGTAACACTGATGATGAGCTTGACAAACTTGAAGCTCTTATGGCCCGAAGATTACCTAAAGGTAAAGGTAGATATAGGGGTAAATTACCTTTAGCATGTTTTAACTATAAAGAAGTTGGTCATATTGCTGCTAGATGCCCAAACAAGAAAGAAGATGGTAGAAACAAAGATCGATCTAGTGAAGGAAGGAGGAGAAATAATAGAAGTTACCGACACTACAATAGGGATAACCAAGACAACAATGATAAAGGCAAAAAGGTATGTTACATTGCTGAAGAGAATGATACTAATACTGACATAGATGATGATGTTGAAGTAGTATTTGTTGTGATGAACGATGATTATGAGGAAGAAGAAAGGTATGTAGAGACAACACTCATTTCTAAAGTTAATAAAAATGATACATGGATCATTAATAGTGGTTGTACACATCACATGACTGGTGGTGAAGAAAAAATTGATCATCTTGAGAAATATAATGGAGGATCAGTAAAAATGGGTAATGATACACCATGTATGGTTAGAGGAAAAGGATCTTTACTGATAAATGATAAAATCAATTGTGATAATGCTTATTGGGTAGAAGGACTAAATTAAAATTTTCTAAGTGTGGCACAACTTAACAACTCAGGTCACTGAGTAGCTTTTGAGAGCAAGAAGGTAAAGATATTTGATGATGGAGGAAAACTTGTTGGAACAGGAGCACAATCCAAAGGTAACTTGTTTTATCTTGGCAATGTTGAGTCTTCCCATTTAATGATGAAACATGAGGATGCATGGTTATGGCATAAAAGGTTATGTCATGTAAACTTTGATAATCTGATTAAGATTAGTAGAAAGAAAAAGGTTAGAGGTATGCCTAGCCTAGCAAAGCCTGAACATGTTATGTGTCATGAATGTCAAAGAGGAAAAATGACAAAATCTAGTTTTAAGAGTAAAGACTATTCAACAAAGAGAATCTTGGAGTTAGTTCACACCAACCTATGTGGTCCCATGAGAACACAGAGCTATTATGGAGATAGATATTTTATTCTATTTGTTGATGATTACACTAGATTAATGATAGTAATATTTTTAAAAGAGAAATATGAGGCATTTAAGATGTTTAAATGGTACAAAGCAAAAGTAGAGAAAGAAACTAGGAAAGAACTAAAATGCTTGAGATATGACAGAGGTGGTGAATTTATTTCTGATGAATTTACTAACTATTGTAATGAGCATGGCATAAAAAGACAAGTTTCTGCCCAAAGAACACCTCAGCAGAATGGAATTGTTGAAAGGAGGAATAGATCAATTGTTGATTGTGCAAGGACACTGATGTTACAAAAAAATCTTGCTCAAACATACTGGAGATAGGCAGTTAGCACAACTATATATGTTCTGAATCGAGTACAATTGAAGGACACAAATAAAACACCCTATGAGTTATGGTTTGGTCACAAATTGACTATAAGTTACTTCATAATTTTTGGTAGAAAATGTTCTATTCTGAAAGATGATAGAAATGGAAAGTTTGACTCTAAAGGGGATGAAGGGATATTTCTTGGATATTCCACTAAAAGCAAAGCTTACAAGTGTCTGAATAAAGTTACTAATAAAATGATTGAAAGTTCCAATGTCAGAGTTGATGAATTTGATTAAAAGAATGGTGAAGAAATCACTAGGGAGCTAGAAGACTATGGTAGATTCTCAGTCTACTGCCAAAGTAGAATATGTTGCTATTGCGACAAACTATTCAAACATTGCTTACATCAAGCAAGTGTTGAAAGGGATGAATGAGGTAATCACTAAGCCAGTGATTATATATTGTGACAACACTAGTGCAATAAATATTTCTAAGAATCCTATAATGCACTCAAAGACCAAGCATATTTCTATTAAGTATCACTACTTAAGAGAACAAATACAGGAGAAGCAAGTCAAACTGGAATATGTTACATAAAAAGAGCAACTTTCTGATATTTTTACCAAGCCTCTACTAAAGGAAACTTTTGAATACTTGATTACTAGACTTGGGGTCCATCCCCTATCTACCTATCATGTCCCCTTTTCAAATAATTAAAAATATTAACTTTTGCTAAGGCTAGCAAGCTCAAAAAGTGAAGTTTCAGGAAAAGGGGGCTAATCTTTAGAAACCAAAGGATTAATAAATGATAATTATTATTAAAATATGTATTATTGACCCCTCTTTGTCATGAGTTAGGTTTATGCCCTCTTTTAAAGGGGTTTGGAGGCATTTCGGGCTCATTCTAGAACTTGATTTTTGCTCATTGCTTTGTTGTTCTTCAGAGGCTGCCAAACCTATGGAGAAGAAGACTCAAAGATGGGAGTTTTTAGGTTTCTAGGAAGGTTAAGGATGGTATTTTGAGGCCATTCCATGTGCAAGCTCATGAAGAGTTTTCTCTTGTGTTGAACAGTGCAAATTTGTGAGTTTTCAGGTGTGTTTCTTGTAAGAGTTTGGTGTTTCCAATTGAGTATTTCATATCAGTTTGGTTTGCTGCTGTATTGAAGAAATTTTGATGTTAAAATAGAGCTAAATATATGTCTTGGGTTGTTTTTATACTTTTGTGATAGATTATTAGTGTTTTATGGTGTTTCCAAGCTATTTTGTGTTGTTTTCGGGAGCCCGATGAGCATTATTTTTGTCCTCCGTTTGGGAGCTATTGTGTAAACTCTATATAGATCTAGAAATGTCATTTTGTAGGCTGTTATGCTAGTGAAATTTCTATAAAAATGTGTACTTTCAGATTTATCAATAATATGTGAAGCTGTGAAGTTTTTGGCACTATTTTGAGCATACTCGATTTGGGTTTTATTGAGAAATTGCATAATCTTTCAAAGTGTTGATTGTTTGATTTAATAATCTAATTAGAGGACTTAAATATGATATAAAAATTAGAAAGGGGACATTTCAATGGTATCAGAGCTATGATCTTGCCAGCTTGAGGGTTTGTAGAAGTTTGTATGCAACTAAGTGAAAGAGAAAAGAGATATTTGCAGCGAGAAAAGAATAAAGAAATTCTGATCAAACCTCCAGTTGAAAATAAAAGTACAAAATTCAAGGAAGGGACAAGTATGGATGACCTAGATGAGATGGAAAAAAAATTCTTCTAGGACATCCAAAACACTAAAAGGCAAACATTGGATAGTTTGGTAGAAACTAGAGAGGCTTTGCGATTATTGACAGAAAAACTCCAAGTAGTTGTATCTACTAATGAGAGAGGGAGCACTTTAGAGGAGCCAAGAAATCTGAAACCCACACCCTCTAAATCAACAAAAACTATTTTCTTGCCTACAGATGAGCCACCAGTACCAAATCCAGCCCTTAGTCCTATGGAAGAGGTTATAAGTAACTTGATTGCATTAAGAGCTACTTACAATGGCTTAGATGATGACTTTCACAGTTTGGTTCCTTTTAGAGAATATGTGGATATGATGAACACTTTGATGCCCAAGAAAGAGTGTAAGAGGGAGCAAGACATAAGTAGAAGAGAGCACAAAAATAAAATAAGCAAGTTTATAGCACCTACTTTTGATGGAACAAATAAAATTTCAGCTAGAGCATGGCTACAAAAATTACAGACCTTCTTCACACTTAACCCCATGAAAGAGAGTGATGTCGTTCAATTCACAAGTCTACACTTGGAAGATGCAGCCTATGATTGGTGGTATCATGGAATGACTACTCAAGGTCATGATTAGGTAACTACATTTGATGAGTTTAGTCAAAGAATGATAGATAGATTTGATCTCAAGGATGATGAAGAGTATTTTGAAGAGTTGTCAAAGTTGAGGCAAACCAAATCAGTTAATGAGTATGTAGAAGAGTTTCAAAAAGTGGTTGTTATGGTACCTAATATGAGTGAAAAGAGGATTGTTTATCTTTTTCTTCATGGTTTGGAAGATTCTGTTAAGGGTTTGGTTAAGGCTTTCTCACCCTCAACCTTACAGGAAGCTATCAAAAGAAGCTTGCAACTTAAAACTTGTGTGCCTATGAAACCAATCACTAATCAAAAACCCCCAAATCTTTGGCAACATAAGGGGAATTTTTAGAAAAAGACTTTTCCAGCACCACCACCAAAGAATGTGATAAATGTAGCAAAAAAGAAGGTAAATGAAGAGACTAGGAGTGAATTACGAAGGAAAAAGCTTTGTTTCTCTTGTAGAGAACCATGGGTTCCAGGACACATATGTTTGGGGAAAGGTCAAGTGCACTATATTGAAGTTGCTTCAAAATTTGATTTAGATGAGCATAAGGAATTTCATGACACTAAGGAGGAGGAAGAAGAAGAGAAAGAAAAAGAAATCAGCGAGGATGGAACTTTAGCAACATTATCAGGAGTCCCAAGATACCATCCCTTTTGAATTTGAGGGGTACTAGCAGGGAAATGGTTGATAGTTCTTCTTGATAGTGGGGAAACTCACAATTTTATTGATGAGGGATTTGTCATGAAAAGAGGGCTTAAAGCATAAGATTTTAAGGGATTCAATGTTACTATAGCTGATGGATTCACTATGCCTTGCACAAGGGTGGTGAAACAACTCAGGATGACCTTAGGAGATTATGAGTTATGTGATGAATTCTATGTTGTTGGCATTGGGGAGACAGATCTTGTATTGGGTGTTCAATGGTTGCACTCTATTGGAGGCTATTACATGAACCATCAAACTATGGAGTTTAAATTTCATTTCAATGGGAAAGAAGTCTTATTGAGAGGCTTATCGAATGGAGCACCTAAGGTGATCACTGCAAAGAGGATGGAGAGGACTTTTCAAAGAGGACAAGTAGCATGGGTAGCAGGAGTCATAATCCATCCAACAAGCTCTCCAAAGAATCAAGGTAATTTCCATTTTGAAATTCAAAATATTCTTGATAAGCATAGTATAGTTTTCAATGATTTGCCTTTGGGATTACCACTAGATAGAGGTTTTGAGCATGTTATAGAGTTAGAATAGGGTGCCAAACCAGTTATAAAAACTCCATACCACCATCCAAGAGGTTATAAGGAAGAAACAGAAAAAACTATTAAGGAACTCCTGACATGAGATTCATAAGGCCTAGCTCTAGTCCATTTGCATCATCTATGGTACTTATCAAGAAAAAGGATGGTACAATGAGAATGTGTATAGACTACAAGGCTCTAAACAAGAAGACCATAAAAAATAGGTATCCCATACCATGCATAGATGAACTCATTGATGAGTTACATGGTGTTGTATACTTCTCAAAAATTGACTTAAGATCAGGGTACCATCAAATATGCATGAGGAGGGAAGATGTGGAAAAGACTGCTTTCAGATGTCACTATGGGCACTTTGAATTTCTTGTTATGCCATTTGGCCTCACTAATGCACCAGCAACATTCCAATCTTGTATGAATAAGGTATTCAGCAAGCATCTTTGAAAATTTGTTTTGGTATTTTTTGATGATATCTTGATTTACAGTAAAACATGGAAAGAGCATCTAAAGCACCTAGACACTATTTTGGGAATCTTGGAGCAGCAATCCTTCTATGCTAAGCTATCTAAATGTGAGTTTGGTTTGACAGAGATCCTATATTTGGGACATATTATAAGTTCTAAAGGAGTACAGGTTGATCAACAAAAAATTCAGGCAATTTTGGATTGGCCTCCACCCACTAATCTTACATAGTTGAGAGGTTTCTTCAGGTTGTGTAGCTACTATAGGAGATTTGTCAAGGGATTTTCTCATATTTCTGCCCCCTTGACTGATTTGACAAAGAAAGGAGCTTTTATTTGGACAGAAGAGGCACAAAAAACATTTGATAAGCTTAAGGAGGTAATGAGTTCATGTCCTGTGCTTGCAATTCCAGATCTCCCTTTACCTTTTGTTGTTGAATGTGATGCTTTTGGAGAAGGTATAGGGGCTTTCCTAACTCAAAGGGGACATCTAATAGCATTTGAGAGTAGAAAATTAAATCAATCAGAGAAAGGTTACTCCATCTATGATAAGGAAATGTTGGCAATCATGCATGTGCTTCATAAGTTTAGACAATATTTGGTATATGGGAGATTCATTGTAAAGACAGACCATAATAGCCTCAAGTTCTTCTTGAACCAAAGGGATTTGAATGATCCCCAACAAAAATGGGTAAGCAAATTGCAAGCTTATGATTTTGATATTGAATATGTGAAAGGAAAGAATAATGTGGTTGCTGATGCTCTCTCAAGAAAGCCCACTTTGTGTTCCTTAACATCTATCTCTATTGATTGGAAAGTCTCCATAATTTCAGAGTATGCTAAAGATTCCTTTTCCACCAAGATTTTGGATAAGTTAGTGGATGATAATAGGTACAAGGTTGTTGATGAATTGATTTATTACAAGAACAGGATCTTCTTAGTGCCAGGATCAAAAACTAAGGAGAGGATATTGAGGGCCTTTCATGACACACCTTTGGCTGGTCATCAAGGGTACTTCAAGACATACAGGAAACTTAGAGAGTGGTTTTCATGGAAGGGTATGAATGAGGGTGTCTTTGAAGGTATGTATGGTATGCCAACAAAACAAGAGTGAGCAATTTTTTTCTACAAGGTTGTTGCAGCCACTTCCTATTCCTGAACAAAAATGGGAAAGTATTTCCATGGACTTCATCATTGGGTTGCCCAAGGTTCAAGGTAAGGATTTCATATATGTGGTGGTAGATAGACTAACTAAGTATGCACATTTCTTTCTCATCACATCTGATTTCAAGGCATCACAAGTGGCAGAATTATTCTTCAAGGAAATTTTTAGGTTACATGGCTTGCCTAGAAACATTGTCAATGACTGAGAAAGTAGATATCTTAGCTCTTTTTGCAAGGAGCTCTTTCATTTGGTAGGAACTGAACTCACTCCCAGTACTAGCTATCACCCTCAAATAGATGGACAAATAGAGATAGTTAATAAATGGATAGAGGGATATTTGAGGAACTATGTTTCAAATCAACAACATGCTTGGGTGAAATGGTTGCACCTAGGGGAGTATTGTTACAATACATCTCATCACATGTCTATTGGTATGCCTCCTTTTTGTGCTCTTTATGGTTATGATGCCCTTTCCTTTGTTTATCTAGTACTTTCAGATAGCAGAGTACCTATAGCAAGTGATTTCATTAAGCAAAGCCAAGACATAATAAGGTCCCTCAAGGATAATCTACAACATGCACAGAACCAACAGAAGTTGTACACTGATAGGAAAAGGGCTGAAACATCTTTTGAGGTGGGAGATTTGGTATTTTTTAGGTTGCAGCCATATAAGCAAAGCACCTTGAAGAGGAGTGGGTCAAAGAAGCTCAATCCAAGGTTCTATGGGCCTTATAAGATCATCAGGAAGGTAGGAGAGGTAGCTTATGAATTGGAGCTCCCACCAAACAACAAAATACATAATATTTTCCATGTCTCTTTCCTGAAGATGTCTCTAGGCCAACAAACCATAGTATCTATAGAATTACCACCTCTTGATGATGAAGGGAAATTATTCTTAATACCAAAAGTGGTTTTGGATACAAGAGAGAAAAGATTGAGGAATAGGAGCATCACAGAGCATTTGATCAAATGGAAAGGATTACCATTGGAGGATGCAACTTGGGAAGGAGAACATAATATTGAGCATCCCAACCTTCATTTATTGAGGACAAGCAATATTTGGGAGGGAGGACTTGTCATGTCCCCTTTCAAATAATTAAAAATAATAACTTTTACTAAGGCTGGCAGGCTCAAAAAGTGAAGTTTCGGGAAAAATGGCTAATATTTGGAAACCAATGGATTAATAAATGATAATTATTATTAAAATATGTATTATTGACCCCTCTTGGTCATGAATTAGGGTTATGCCCTCTTTTAAAGGGGTTTGGAGGCATTTCGGGCTCATTCTAGAACTTGATTTTTTCTCATTGCTTTGTTGTTCTTCAGAGGCTACCAAACCTGTGGAGAAGGAGACCCAAATATGGGAGTTTTCAAGTTTCCAATAAGGCTAAGGATGGGATTTTGAGGCCATTCCATGTGCAATCTCATGCAGAGTTTGCTCCTATGCTGAACAATGCAAATTTGTGAGTTTTCGGGTGTGTTTCTTGTAAGAGTTGGTGTTTCTAGTTGAGTATTTCATATCAGTTTGGTTTGATGATGTATTGAAGACATTTTGATGTTAAAATAGAGCTAAATATATGTCTTGGGTCATGGTTATACTTTTGTGATAGATTATTAGTGTTTTATGTTGTTTCCAGACTATTTTATGTTGTTTTCGAGAGCCCAATGAGCATTGTTTTTGTCCTCCGTTTGGGAGCTGTTGTGTAAACTCTATAAAAATCTAGAAATATCATTTTTTAGGTTGTTATGCTGGAAAAATTTCTGTAAAAATGTCTACTTTCAGATTTATCAATAATATGTGAAGCTGTGAAGTTTTTGGCACTATTTGGAGCATACCTGATTTGGGTTTTATTGAGAAATTGCATAATCTTTCAAAGTGTTGATTGTTTGATTTAATAATCTGATTAGAGGACTTAAATATGATATAAAAATTAGAAAGGGGACATTTCACTACTGGTCACTAATGTGATCTAGAGGTTGCATCATCTTAATCTTATCAGAAGATCATTCATGTTGATGCAACATAACTCACACTTTGGATTCTGTCTAAGGTTGTGAAAGATTTGAGGAACAGAGATTTGCATATCAGTATACCGAGATACCTTGTATACATCAGACAATAGAGAGTCACATGGCTATTGTAGAGCTATATGTTTATGTGTTTCTTTGGCATTATTTTCAAAGGGAGAGATGAACAATATGAGAAACTGAGAGATGACTAGAACATCTATCTAAGGGAGAGATAATATGAGAAATTCAAGTAGAGTTTTGAATATTTTTTGCTGAGAATAGAAAGGAATCTGAGAGCTTGAAAGATCATATCTATAGAGGAAAGTTTGCACTTACAATGCTGCTATGTAATGTAGTGATTAAACATATTAAATATCAAGCTAGGGAGATCTTACCGAGCCACAACATTTTCTTACATAATTGTAGAATACAATTTTGGTATGTGTATGGTATATTTCATATTGCTTGAGTTTCCATCAATGCCAAAGGGAGAGATTAATGAACTACAACTGATTGAATACCTAAATAACTTGAAGATCGGTGATTAGAGATCACTGAGTACTAAAATGATATGTAAGATAATTAAATCAATCAGTGTGCTGTCATTAATGTCAACTAGTTTTGAAAGTACTTATAATGTTGGGTGCACACATCTAAACATCTATAGAGTGGAGAGAATAGATGAAGAACTGAGATATCTACATGGAGGAAGATGGATATGATAGATGAGGATAAGGAATACTTTTGGTAACTTATTGATGAGTCTATGACTTCATATTGTTGACTTGATTATGTTGCATTAATCTGTTATGAAGTTGGAAGCATAACTTAACAAAGTAGTGTGGTTGGTAAATGAAGCACTTCAGTATACACCGAGCCAGTGTAGTGTATACTGAGTGATAGTACTAACCGAGCTTGTGTTTGCCATTGCATTTCTTCACTAACCGACTATGGATGAAGGAACTAAATGTTTAGTTTAGCTGACATAATTAATGAGCTAGAATGTGTATGATTTTGAGGTTGAAGATAAATTTTGTTATGAGATCAATAGCTAACAAAATTTGATGAAGATCTAAAGGATGGAATTGAGACAAGTCATTGACACATCTATCAAGGAAGGTTTAAGCAGCAAAATCAATGAAGGAGATTAAGTGGAAAAATCTGATGGATGAAAAGAAAACATTTTACTTGTTTATATAAGAGACACCAGTTTCATTGTTGAAACTATGATGGAAGAAGGAGACTACAAAGATATCATGTGAACAAAGCTTCATGCATGCCTGATCAGACTGGTTGAAGAAGAACCGAACTGCAAAACAATACCTAGCATTAGAGAGTTTTTCCCAAGGGACAATAAGTTATTGAATATTGAAGAATTGGATTGAAATGGGTATGTGCAAGATCATGAGGGGCCAAACTATGCCCTTAAGTGGCAATGAAAAATCAGCAAATCAGGGTTAGTCAACTTGACGTGAAAATTTCAACTAGCTATGAACCTAATATCAAAAAGTTGTAAGAATAGAATCTATAGAAAATTGAATGTAGTTTCTAAAATACTAGGCCTTTTTTGAGAAAAAGTTAGTATGATTGGTGAAAAGTATAGATTTCAATACAGCAGTACAAACATTTCAGGAAAAAAATAAGAAGTAGGTGTATGTCTGACCACCTTAATCATAATCAAATGATAATATTTTATTATAAGATTTTATATATAAGTAGTAGAATCATGCCCAGATGTGACACATATTTTTTTGTAATTTTATTCCAAAAAAATAATTAATTATAAATTTTTTGCTACAACATTTTCAGAATAAAAAAACTCCCATGTCTGACCACCTTAACTCATTCAAAACTTTACAAAATTCAATTTTATTTATTTTTCCTTATAGTAGGTGAAGCATAGAATGTGACACATTTTTTGGATTTCAAAAATGTTATACCGTTTGAAAGTTATAGTTATTTTTCAATCAGTATATAAATCAGCACTTTAGAGGTAGCTCAATTAGAAAATAACTAATAATTACTTACTGAATTCAAAATTTGACAGCAATTATATCGATAGAAAGCTGATAATCTCCTTAAGATACCCTTTTATTTTATCAAATTCGAGTGAAGAAAAAGTCGTCAACTACATTGTCAAAGTTTTGAACTGACATCACCACTTTTTGGCCCCTCATGATCTTGCACATACCCAAATATTGATCAGAGGATTTTTATGGGCTTAGAATAGATCTGAACATTTTCAAATTTAAGTTGTATTGTAATCAGATCACCTACTATTTTGATTTAACCATTGTAACAAAAAATCTCTCAACCGAGTGTACTTAACCGTCTTATGATATGCCCTATGTCATTCATAGAATGTACATTGTTATCTTGTCAACCCCATAGTGAATGTTGGTTGGACAATAACTATTAGTCTTAAATCCTCTAACAAGGTCACACCTTACAGTGTGTTTTGTAACCTTTAACAGGGTTGGCTCTTCACCAAGCTCACTTCAAAAGAATGAAAAATATTTTGCGTTACCGGTCCCAGGTGGTTTTTCTATTTATAGCATTTCCATGTTAAATCATTGTGTTATGTGTTTCTATGATGAATGTTTGGTTATCATACTTTACATATTGCATATTTGATTTGGCCGGTAATCACAGTGTGTAGTTAACTGGTAATCGGTAAAGGCACAGACAGTTTAGTATTCTATGTTACCAAGTTGTAGATATTTGTTGAATTTTTTTTAAGTGATACATTTTGTAATTGGGACTATTGGATAACTAATCTAGCTGATTCACCCCCCCCCCCCCCCTCTCAGTTATTCAAATAGGTTTTTCTTTTCCTCTTACTATGCCCCATATATTTTTTCATCAATTGCATTTGTATTTTCATTGTCCATGTATAAAAATTGAAACCAAAGTATTTATCTAATGGAATCTCCATTGAACACTATAAACTTATTTTTCTTACCATCAACCACTCACAAAATTAAAAATACTATGTATTTTATACTTGGCTAAAAGTATTTACTTACTATATTCTGGTTGTATTATCTAAATGAAATGCTTCACCAAGAGTCTTTGATAAAAAAAAATGACCATCAAGCGACTTGTCAAACATCGATCAATAAATGCCAATGTAACTTTGTTGCCTCATATCCACAAACTCTTCAGCAGTGACTACAAACAACTCTACTCCAACTATTGATTCATACCTTATCATATATTACTCTGGTCATTTGCAACAATCATCTCCACATTTCTCAGCCATTCCTCATCACACGTGTGATGAATCTAATAAAATTGAAGATCAAGAGACAACCATTGTTTGATGGAATAGAAAATGTTCAATGATTCGATGCACATCCAGTGTCTATATAATGGTTTGTGGCCTCAAATGATTAAAGAGTTGAATTGCACAAATTAAACAGTTTTCACAAGTCTATCTCACACAAATGATTGACCCATATCAATAAATCACCTCTGTGTCAGCAATTCTTCTCAAGAATTATGTTCAAACTCAAACTCACCATCATCACACAAGTATGTAAACATTAGGTGACTCCAAGAAAACATCTATTTTCTACTCATGTCATTGTGGAAGATCTCCACAACATTAAAAAATAACTTGCAAGATGAGAGATAGTCCAAACTTATCGTGTAAGCCTTTAGAGTTTAAAAATGGGACCTTCCTTGAAAGCCTGGAAGTAGTGCTAATCTCCATCCATCTTCATTGGCTCTTCTTCTCATGCCATGACTAATATCCTTCATGCACCCTTCATGATTAGAAATGGCTTTGATACCAAATGAAAAAGTACAATGTGTTTCAATATCTATTGATCAATGACTACAATACTATATGGTGTAGATAACAGTTAACAAATAATTGTTAACTACTTACATATCAACGCATCAATTAGTGCATAATTATCAGTAGTTATAACTGTAACGCCATCAATGTAATTATGCCAACACCAAATGTGATAGTGAAAAATAAAGAGAAACTTGAGTGAAGAAACATGAAGACAAGACAATAAATAAATATAAAAGACCAAAATGAGACTAAAAAATGCTGTTTAAACATGTTGGGTTAAATCTAAGTGTTAGTAGGTGGTGGAATGAGGCGTTATATTGGAAGGGTGGAACTTGTAATATTTTATGATACTCTACAAATCTACAAATTTATACAATAAGTGCAAACTATACAAATGTCTCTATAGGGAATGCATGTCCTGGGTCATTTGGGCCACATGGCCAAGATTATTGATGGCTTATGACTGTTGGAAATATTCAGGGATTAACCGAGTTACTGAGAGGGGAGGGGTGAATCAGTAACTTCAAATTTTCTTACAAATACAGATGTATTAACATATAGTTCACTTTTTCCTTATGCATATAGAAAGCATGAAACTTAAAAGCATTCACAACAATGACACATAGATTTGGTTACCCAGAAACCTTCCAAAAAGAAAGTAAAACTGAGGTGGGGATGAAACCCACAAAGCTTTAGTACTGCAGAATAAAGTTGGCCGGTTAAGGCTTACAATTTGATCACTTCTGATGATCTGCCCTGTTAGGAGCAATAAGGATTGCTAAATCCACCTTGTTAAAGGATTTACAAACATACAATGAAGTATGCACTCGGTAAAGAGATTTTACAACAGACTGTTAAGTCTACCTGGTTAAAGGATTTTAGTACTGATTCACCTGTTAGAATGAAACAGTAGATCTCTTGCTTTGCAACTGGATTGCTGATAGAGATTCGCTGAATGTACTGATCACCTTCTGTGATGAATTTGTCTTTGTTGTTCCCTATACTGCTGTAGCCCTTTGTAATTCGCTTATCTCTGTCTTTTCTTTTTATTCACATACATACTCATATAATTACATCTTGACATCTTTACAACATTGTTTATATACAAGTCTAAACAATTAATTACAATTACAAAGTCGGCTTGACAAATAAACATAAGTGCTACTAAGTCGGCCCAAGTATGGTTACATGGTTCCTGCAAACTAACTCGGTGACTTTCTGATACTCGGCATCCACTGCATTACTCGGCATCATCATGCACTCAGTAGAAGTGAAGGCACGGTTCATACTAACCACTCGATAGGTTTTGAACTCAGTAAATATTGGTGACTCGGTAGACATAATGTTACTCGGTTTGCACTGTTCTACTCGGTTTGCATTATCTTGATCAGTTTGCACTGTCTTGCTCGGTTTGCACTGTTCTGCTCAGTTTGCACTATTTTGCTCGGTTTACATTGTTCTGCTCGGTTTGCACTGTTCTGCTCAGTTTGCACTGTTCTTCTCAGTTTGCACTATTCTGCTCAGTTTGCACTGTTCTGCTCGGTTTGTACTGTTCTGCTCGGTTTGAACTATTCTGCTCGGTTTGCACTCAGAATGCAAATAAGTGTTGTCACTAGTGGCAATTCTGCTTAATGCCAACAATCTCCCCCTTTGGCATTAGTGACAAAAACACTTATTGCTCAAAACTTATATACTCTTATTGATTTTTTTTTTAAATTTGTCTTTGTCATAGAGCTTTATACATTATCTCCCCCTTTCAATGTGCTAACTTTTTCTATATACAAATCTCCTTCTATACATATCTCCTTCTATACATATCTCCCCCTTTTTGATGATAATGCCAAAGGTGTATATACAAGTGATTAACAGAGAGAATCCAAAATTTGATAGAAAATTAGAATGTACCTTCATGATTAGTGCCAGGGTTCTATCCCAATTTTCTTACAGAATCTTGCATGTTTGGATTGCAATTTGGACTTCTGCAGAGAGTTCAATCATGTGATCTGCTATAGAGAACTGATTGTCATGAATCAATGTTTTGGAATGTTCAATGTGCTTATACATTGTATTCATGATGGGAAGGATCATGTTCTGGATGTCTAGCAGTGTGGACCGGATCCTTGTGTCTTCTTTTAGTAGATCTGACTGCATATTTGATAGGTATGAGACTTTCATGTGATGAGCAGAGCTTGAACTTGGTTCAAGTTGCAGCTTCTGTATGCTAATCTTCATATCCTCATCCATTTTATTCATTTTATCCTTAACATCCTTTGTGAACTCGGCAATATTGCACAGTCTAGCCAAAAGAGAGGTGACATTCGAATAGGTAGATTCAATATTTGACAAGTCTGAAGACAATTCCACTTGATTAATAGCTATGTGCTGAGCAATATGCTCAAGCACTTTATTGTTGAATCTCTTCTCGGCTCTTTCAACTAACTTTTCTATCCTAGATGAGTCCTCATTGTATTCATTTACTGCTTCAGCTAATTGTAGCAAAACATGTTGAGAGGAGTCTACTTTAATACCTAATGCATCAGACAAAATGTCTTTAGCATCTTTAATGATTTGATATTCCTTGTCTCTCTCCTCTTTAAGCTTCTTTTGCTTTGCTTTCCTTTGGAGGATTTCACCTATATTTTGCATTTGGTCCGCTGATAGATTTGCAAAATCTAATGTTGGAATCTCTATTTCTTCATCTAGGTCTATATCCTCTACTATATTCTTACCCAAAAATTTTATACTCGGTAGAGCCTTAGGCTTATCTGTACTTAATGCCTTAGTAGTAGTGACAATAGACATAGTAGGACTGGCTATAGAGACTGGCACACTGTCTACTGGAGAACTTAAAATATTTACACTTATAGAATCAAAAACTGGAATACTTACTGCTGGAAAACTTGATGAAGTGGGAGACTGCAACTCGGTAGAAGAAATGGTGGTTGCTTCTGTTGTTGCTATAGGTGATTGGACAAAAGTTGAAGTTGTCACAACCATGCTTGAAGGTGTCTCTAGGCTAGATGTAGAAACTTTTACTGGAGAGGTAGGAAGTGATGCAATGACTTCTGCTGCTATCCTCACAGTATCATCTACCTCAGTGGCTTCTTCTTGTTCATCACTGTCATCTTCAATATCTTTTATTATTACTATTTCAATACTCAGTTGGTGAAGATGGTATATGTTCTTCCATGTGGCATTTGCAGCCTTCACAACCGATTCAATATTGTTGATCAGAATCAAACAAGTATTGAACCTTAGTGTCATCTTACTTTCATTTTCCTTTAATGCCTTCTTTACTTCATCATTTTTCAAGCTCGGCATTAACTGTCTCAGGGTTTGATCAAATATGTCTATCACAGTTTGCTTTGCATTGCTCCATCTCATTTTTATTGGATTTAATAAGACTGCTGGAACCTATGGGGCTATTTCATCAGGAGAGTATTTCCACTGTCCCATCTTTTCAATAACAGCATCTTCTATTTCCTTCTGTTTTGTTTCCGATATGGTTTCATATTTAAAAGATTTTATGTTACTTACTCCAAATCCTGATCCGTCTAAAAAGTTTGATCCTCTCTTGAAAGTTTAGAGGAGGCCTTTTGAATACTATATCTTTGTCTGCCTTGTCTGCCTTATCTTTATCTGCCTTACCTCTTGCACTTCTCCTTGTAAATACAACAGTGGGAGGCTTAGGTGCCTTAGTGATAAAAACCTTTCCTTTCTTCTTTGCAGGTTCTGGTTCCTCTATTTTCTCATCCTTTTCCTCTTCTTCTTCATCGTTATCTCCTTTGTCCTCGGTTAGCATTTGCATTTTGGCTATCCTCTTCTTTCCTTTGTTTACCGCCTGTGGAAGTTTTATGCTTAATTCAATTCTCACCTTTGCTTCATCATATGTTCCAAAATATGGAGCTTTGGGATTAACAGGCTGATTAAGAATGGCTTCAATGATATTCTTGGTTTCATCAATATTTACCTCATAAGGAAGAGGTTTTACATATACAATCCTCGGTTTAGCTGCTTGAATATATACATTGTCACAGTCTACCATGAAACAAATGTCATCCTTGTAATCCTCCACCAACTTCTGTGGAATCCAGAATCTGTCATTCATTTTCTCTTTGAAAGACTCAAAATAACTGTCCATGATGCTTTCAAAATTTTCACCCATTTCTGAGATGTATTCATTTATCTCATAAAGGACTGGCACATCTTTTCTCCATACAACTTTTCCTTTGGAAGGGAAGAATTTTTGGACATAGAAGAATAAACAGACTAGTAGGGATCCAAACTTACATGGATTGTTTTTGGAAGTTTGAATGCTTTCCATGTTCTTGTTAAACTATTTTAACAATAAATCTGCAAGGTCAAATGATAAGTTGTTCTTGACCACTTTGTATGCTAGGTCAATAGCTTCACAGGAGACACTATTCTGTCGACTTGAATTGTATATTTTATGGGCAATTATGTGTGTACCAAACTTTAGTTCAGCATCGGTAATGCTGCTAACTTTCATGCCTCTACCATCCCACTCGGCTAGGGTTTTCTTTTCCAGTTCCGACCGACCTAGGGTTTTGGTAGTTTTTGCTTTGTTCAACATGGGAAGACCGGTGATTTGATGAATCATCTTCTTGGTGATCTCTATGGGTTGCTCAAGCCAAATCTTGCCATCATGTATATGGCTGAGAATGTATCTAACCCATTTATCTTGAAAGTTTCGAGGTAAATGTGCAATGTGAACTAATCCCTTATCTTCCAGATGTTTGTGCTCGGGTTTCAAAATACCATCCACACACAGTTCTTCACGTACAATATCTAGTTCTAGGTTTCCCATTTCATGAATTGCACAGTTGAAATGATTGCGAATATCGTTAATAAGTAGTACCTTAGGAGGAATCTGAGATTGAGCTCCGTTCGGGTCTAGGGCTGCTACAATTGTGGGCACAATCTTGAAATCTGGTGCTCTCCATTCCCCTTGGACTAACATTTCAGATCCTTTCTTCGCTGAGGTGCTGGATGATGCCATGGTAGCTCACAGAAAATTCTTTTCGCAAAAGATATTTGAGTCGCTGGATTGCTCTTGAAGTTTTATGCTCTCAAAGTGCTAAAATTCACGGTGAGAAATGAGTTTGATTTCTTGCCTTTTGTTTACAACTCTGTCATTAATGCTCAGTACAACTTAGGGTATGAATTCTGACAGACTGTCACCCACTAAGAATTAATTGCTCGGTGAAGACTTCACAACTCGGTAAACTCGAGAATTCATATTGCTCCGACCTCGCTCGGTAAAGACTAATACCGACCTTGTTCGGTTAAGACTGGTACCGACCTTCCTGTGATCTTACTGCATCTTGTATGCTGATTTAGATCTTTCTTTTAATTTGGTTCTGGAACTGCTTGAAGTTTGTCTAGGAGAATACAGTTCCAGTGCTTTCTTGGAAATTTAGTTTGAGTCGGTAGAGCCACCCATTCCATTACTTGGACTGGTTTTCTCGGTAGATTTAGGAATCCACTTTTGTCTCACCTGTTTCCTGACCTTAGTTGCTTCATTCTTCTTTCCGTCTTCAACTTCACTAGCATTCATGCAGTTTCTGGCTATGTGACTGAGTTTAGTGCATTTGAAGCATCTTACGGTAGTATCTCTTTTCCTTAGATGATGTTTTATGCAGTTCATGCCAATGTGTCCATATTCTCCATAGTAATGACATCTACACCAGGTGTTGTAGTCCCATCCAAACATTGCTTTCATAATTTGTTCTGCTGGATTGAATGTCTTGGATCTGCACTCGGATGCTTTGTGACCTTGTTTGTTGCACTTGTGACAATTACCTCTGAATCTTGGTTTTTCCCTGCATTCATTTGCTTTGTGACCATGTTGATTGCAGTTGTAGCATTTTCCATTGAATTCTACTTTTTCATTGTTCCAACATTTATTTGAAGTATGTCCTATTTTACCACAATGATTACAAGTAGGTTTTTGATTTCTTTGAGTACCTTGCTTAGAAGATTCACCTTCTCCTTTGTATCCAAGTCCTTCTTTTCCTTTCTGCCTATGCAGATTTCGCTCATACAGCTGATTCAAGTCTTCTTGGCTTTTCAGCATTCCTTCATTGATTTGTTTTTCGGCGTTTAGGTCATCCACCAATCTTAGATTGATTTCCTTTTCAGATCTTAGTTCTTCTCTTGTGTTTTCTATTTCTGATCTTAGATTCAGAATTTCCTCATTTGCATGGGAGATCTGATCAATTAGGTTTTCTAGCTGAAGGGTTTTATTTTGAACTTCATTGTTCCTTCCATCTAATTCATCTTTCAACTTGTTTCTTTGTTCTAAGATCTCACAAAATCTTGTTGAGTGTAGCTCTTGTTCTCTTTTTAATTTTCTCACTTCTTCCTGCAGAGACCCATTCTTTTCTAGGAGTTCTTTGACAGCATTGCTTGCTTCATCTGAGCTATTTGAGGGAAAAAGATCTTCAACCTTTTCTTCAATGTAATTCTGATCATTCATCTGATTTGCAAGTTCCTTCCTTCTTCTTAGGGATTGGGAAAGATGTTCTTTTGCTTCCTTTAGTTTAGCTATGGCCATTTCCAGATCTAGCTTTTCATTTTCAATCACCTTGTTCAGTTTGAATACCTCCATTCTCCTGGATCTTTGCTCAAGCTAGTTAAGCTTTATCTTGAGAACCAACAAAGCTCTGATACCAATTGTTGGAAATATTCAGGGATTAACCGAGTTACTGAGAGGGGAGGGGTGAATCAGTAACTTCAAATTTTCTTACAAATACAGATGTATTAACATATAGTTCACTTTTTCCTTATGCATATAGAAAGCATGAAACTTAAAAGCATTCACAACAATGACACATAGATTTGGTTACCCAGAAACCTTCCAAAAAGAAAGTAAAACTAAGGTGGGGATGAAACCCACAAAGCTTTAGTACTGCAGAATAAAGTTGGCCGGTTAAGGCTTACAATTTGATCACTTCTGATGATCTGCCCTGTTAGGAGCAATAAGGATTGCTAAATCCACCTTGTTAAAGGATTTACAAACATACAATGAAGTATGCACTCGGTAAAGAGATTTTACAACAGACTGTTAAGTCTACCTGGTTAAAGGATTTTAGTACTGATTCACCTGTTAGAATGAAACAGTAGATCTCTTGCTTTGCAACTGGATTGCTGATAGAGATTCGCTGAATGTACTGATCACCTTCTGTGATGAATTTGTCTTTGTTGTTCCCTATACTGCTGTAGCCCTTTGTAATTCGCTTATCTCTGTCTTTTCTTTTTATTCACATACATACTCATATAATTACATCTTGACATCTTTACAACATTGTTTATATACAAGTCTAAACAATTAATTACAATTACAAAGTCGGCTTGACAAATAAATATAAGTGCCACTAAGTCAGCCCAAGTATGGTTACACGGTTCCTGCAAACTAACTCATTGACTTTCTGATACTCAGCGTCCACTGCATTACTCGGCATCGTCATGCACTCGGTAGAAGTGAAGGCATGGTTCATACTAACCACTCGGTAGGTTTTGAACTCAGTAAATACTGGTGACTCGATAGACATAATGTTACTCGGTTTGCACTGTTCTGCTCGGTTTGCATTATCTTGATCGGTTTGCACTGTCTTGCTCGGTTTGCACTGTTCTGCTCAGTTTGCACTGTTTTGCTCGGTTTGCATTGTTCTGCTCGGTTTGCACTGTTCTGCTCAGTTTGCACTGTTCTGCTCGATTTGCACTGTTCTGCTCGGTTTGCACTCAGAATGCAAATAAGTGTTGTCACTAGTGGCAATTCTGCTTAATGCCAACAATGACAAGGATAAGCTAAAGGTGATGTAGAGGTTGAAATAGATTTCATATATAGTCTAAGGTAGGGACATGGCATAATGGTAAATTACATGGGGGAGAAAATTTACATTACAATTTAAAAGCTTTTTTCTACCTTCCATTAGACATCAAATTTCATTGATCACGAATTTCTCTTATTTATTTTAATAAAAAAAGTATGTTTTACATCTTATGATAGATGTTTTTTTTCTTTTGATAGTTATTTAGACCTATTTTCATACCCAAAACAAATTTGAAACTAATGTTATTCTCTAGGTATTAAAAACTCTTAAATGCAAAAAGTGGTCATTAAAGAGACAAGAACTTTAATATTATGATACCAATTAGTGGCTTTCTTCCAAATTATTGATAGTTTGACACTTTGTATTTTAAAATACATGAGTACCAATAGACTCTTGATATCTTCCTTGAAACAATTCAAAAATACTTCAACATTGAACATAATTCCATCCAAGAGACAAAACACGCATTTATTGAAAATACTAGAGAATATTAATTTTTTTGTAGCGAATGGGCTAAATCTAAAATTATAACTAAAAATTATTACAAAGAGGTGAATACCATTTCAATTACACATGTAGACAATTCCAACATGATTGGGAAAAGATACATTTGAGAAGAATTCTATTATTGATTCAATGAGGTGACTTCAAAATACACATTGAAAGATACTAGTGATTTCCAATTTGTGTAGCCTCATTCTAGATAGAATTTGGTCTTGAAGAGAAAGCCATGTGAATGCACCTTCTTTTTGAAAACATGAGTAACTCCAAAAAATATTAACGGCCAAGAATCAATAATGGATGGACTGACCATTGAAGAATACCCCTCTTTGACACTTTAATTACTTAACTTAGCCTCGGTCCATATAATCTCATAATCTTAGGAGAAAAGATGGCATCCCTCTTCCTTAGTTCTCCTTAAGAGATTATTTGATCTGCAAGGAGATAAAATGGAAATCAATCAATTTCAAGGAAATTTTGTGACTAAGATTAGAAGAGTCCAATTTAAAGTAATCTCTAACAAAAAATCCCCCATAAATGCTTTTCCAAGATATAAATTTTAATCCAATTCATTATTTCATTCAAAGTTTTGTATATATTCCATGAATCATCCTAAAACTTATCCCTACTAGGTCATTATGCACCAACCAAGAAAGATGTCAAATGAACCTATTTTACGATCAGAAGATAAAATGTCCTAGATTTGAAACCCTTTAGACAACAAGGAAGTTGTGAATATACTAAGAGAAGATGAGCTATTAACATATTTAAAATTTGTTAATTTGGACCACTTCTGAGAAGGGTTCTTATATAATTTAGACATAATAACTTAACTTCCAAGGCTTTGTTTTATATAAACTCTAGATTGCACCATAATTGTCTTCTGGTAGGTATACATTATGGCATGCAAGTAACAATAGTTTATCCTTTTCCTTAACATTTTCTTCCCATAGGAAAGTCCTAAGAATATTTTCACCCCTTAAGGAATTTTAACAATGGACAATAAATAGATAGAGATAACATTCAGGACCATCTTGATCATTGTAATTTATCCTTCTATAGCTAGCCATTTATGTTTATAAGACATGATCTTATAGGAAATAGATCACTTAATTTTATCCCAAAATTTTAATTTTTATGATCCAAAAAAATAGAATTCCAACATACTTACATGGAAAATATCCCACAAGAAAATTCTAGAACCTCATGAACCTATCTTGTGCAAGTGAAAAAAATATGAAGAAAATATTTGATTTAGCCTTGTTAATCATTTTCCCTGAATGTTTACATGGAACCTTTAGAGTATCTAGTATAGTTTAGACTCTTATATTGTGGCCTGACCAAATAATAATGTTTTATCAATCAATAAATAATGTGTATGATCTTTTGGGAAAATAGACATCTTTATCCATTTCTAACAATTTTGACTTGATTTACAAATTTAGTGGGTCTACTCAGAGCTTCAACCATCATTATAAATTAAAAAAGGATATAGAGGATTTCTCTATCAAAGACCCTGAGAGGGAAAGAAATGACCCTTGGGGAGGCCATTTATGATCAGTGAAAACCTCGAAGAAGTGAAATAGGATAAAATTAACTTAATCCAACCATAAGTGAAGCCAATTATTTTCAAGATAGCTTTAAGTAATGACCAGCTTACTCTATCATACCCCTTCTCAATGTCTAATTTTAGAGCTATAGAAGTGATTTTCTTATTTATAAATATAATTTAAAATGTTGTGAGCTAACATAGCCTCATCTAGATTTTTCCTGCAATGGACAAAAACCCCGTGTTCTTCTGAAACAATTGGAGGGATGATTTAGGCCAACTTCCTTGCAAAGGCCTTTGAGAAAATCTTATATAAATTTTTACTTAGAGATATAGATAAAAAATATGCAAAACAATGTGGAGGATCATTTTTGGGAACCAAGACAATGTGAGTTTCAATAATTTCAAACAATAAAGATATGTTCCTTCTAGCTTCTTCTAAAGATAAAAGAAGATAAATTACCATTTCTAATAAAAAATAGCACCAAATCAATAAGGACCTAGGGGTTTCTTAGTGGCTAAGTCAAAAACCACCTATTTTAATTCATCCAAAGAAAACTTTTCCATCAACATCTTACTATCCATCTTAGAAATAATACTAGGAATGTAGTCCATAGAATACATATAGAAGGAGAATGTGGAAGAGAGAGAAGACATTTGCAAAACTAAATACCTTCCTTTTCTATATCTTCAATATCTTATAATAATACATCATTTTTATTATAAATTGCTTCTATTCTTCTTTTATGTATCCTTTGTTTAGCTGCAAAATGGAAGAACCTATTGTTTTTATCTCACTCTACAAGCCAAGTGTCCTAAAACTTTTGTTTGCAATAGATTTTTTCTCAAATGATAGTTATTCTAATTCCAACTTCAAAGATTTTTCTAGCTTTAAGCTATTAGGATCCATATCTTGTTCAATAGTCTTATTATTTAAATGTGGCAATTCCTTCTCTACCCTTAACCTTTTTTGAAAAAAAAAAAATATATATTTTATTTCAATTCTAATACTTAATTTTACCTTTTAGATAGGAAATCTTTTTTAAAAGTTGAAACATTTTGGACCCACTTATGAAGGGACAATAAAACTATCATTTTTCAGTAATCCAGAATAAATGAACTATCTCTAAACCTCATAGGTTCAAATTTGAACCAATTTCTAACCATTACCCTTTGTTTCTAAATATGTAACATGATAGGGAAATTATCAGAACTAGGATTACAAAGAATAATAGAAGAAGAGTATTTGGGCATCATAAGCCAATTATCTAATAGTAAAAATTTGTCAAGCCTTTCAGCTATTTGACAAAATTTTATATTAAATTTATAAAAATTATTAAATTATATATTTCATGTTTTTCTTAATCAATTTTTTATAGGGTTCAATTTTGTGCTAATGAAGTGTGATTGGAAATAATAGGAATGGATGCAATGGTGTCTAAGGAAACATTAAAAATAGAAAATACATAATATACCTTTTTAAAACTCTTTGACCTAGATGTTTTTCACATTCTAACATACAAAATAAATCAGCACAAATATTTGCTAGATTGAATATCAATAATTAATAAAAGTGAATCAACAATATTGAATTTGAATTTGAATTTTTAAAATTTAAAATTTAGTATATTTGACGACTTCAAGATTTATCTTGTTTATCTTTTTGAATCAAAATTATGGATCAAAGACCATGATTCATTATCAAGGTAGTGAACTGGAGAAGAGAAAATGAGTGAAAAATAGGTCAAGACCAGCCAAATAGTAAAGGGATGGTATTAGGTTAGTAGAGTGACACAAGAAACAAGAGATAACAAAGGAGAAGATAAAGAGAATATTTTAATACATACATATTAATGTATATATGTAAATGTGCTAAACTTTCCTCTTTTTCCTCTCCTCTCATTTCTATCTTTTTTAATCTATAATTTTTCATGTTGCTCCACTTGCCTCACACCACCCTTTCACTATTTAGTTGATCTTAGTCTTCTTTGTTCTCATTTTCTCTTCTCAAGCTCACTATTTTGATCATAGATCATGGAACATGATCCAAAACATTAATTCAAAAAGATAACTAGAATTAAAATGAAATGCCATCAAACATATTAAACACAAACTATAGAAATTTAATGTAATTGATTTAAAATTTAAAACAAAAAATTAGAAAATATTAAATCAAATTCACACTAAAAGATCAAATCTAATTCAAAATAAAAAATAAATAATGTAAAATCAGAATATGATAATACTATTAAAAAATTAGAAAAAATAAAATTATAATTACATAAAAACTCTAAGAAAACGAATCCAAATCTCAAGACAGAATGATATGTGTATGAAATATTCAAAGCCCCTTTACACAATGTAAGACATTCTATGCACGCAAAATGTCAATTTAAGGACAGCTATTGCTTGACTATAAGAATCATAAAGATTCTAGTTTCGTGTTGAGCTTGCACAGAGATGGGTTAAAATGCATAGAAATGACTGCCTTCGTGGCGGGACGTTCAACATAAAACACATAGTTAAAAGGGTTGTTCTTGCATGGAAATTAACTCCAAATATATGTTTCTTCGCCATGCAACACAAAATCCAATCCTTATGCATTTTTCTCGTAGTCCAAGAATTCAATGTGTGTTAACTATTACGGCCATTCTTTGATGAATGGATTGTTTACATTTACAGAGGTTGGACTCCAGTTTAATATGGAAGATAAGTATTTCAGTAGAAAACCATATGATCGTTAATGTCAATGTGGGATTCATTCTCTGGAAAGCATGACCCACCATTATTATAATTGTCCAAGCTTAAAGCAACCATAGCGTGGGCTTTCCTTTGAGAAGATTTTGGAGGTAAACCAATTTGAGTCCACAATTCGACCCCCACTTTTGCAACTAAATTATGCCACTAGCCAAAGCCAAATATGGTGAAATCATTCTCCTCTTTGCATCCTTGCGGATATTTAAAAAGTAGTTTTCTATATATTAGAGAATAACCTATGGGTGTTAGATTTTTTTGATAATAATAATATTTAGAATGATCATTGTGCCACACTGTTTATGTTTATCTTCACTGCTTATTTTCCCTCGCTATAGACCACCAAATTCTGTATGTCTGATATTTAATGATGAAATTTCATTCTAGAAATATTTAAGGTTTGAAATGTTCCTTAGAAATTTAAATTTATTTTGAGATATTGCATGTATAAAAAATGAAGGAGAATGGGATCATTCCAACTTAAATAAAGTTGGTTGGAGCATTAAAAGATATCTAATATGATGTCAAGTCTTAGATCTTGAATGAACTCTAAAGATTTTTGTATCTATTAGTGTATTGTAATCACTTAAGATTAATTTGCAAGAATAATTTCATGTTATGATATATTCTGTTATGTTTTATTTTGCATAGTTATATTTCTAACATTTCAATAATTTATATTATGATGAAAGGTTGTCCCCTTACTAATCTAAACACACGCAACACTAAAGGGAAATAAATAGAAAGTTGCAAGAATAGAAAACGTGCTTTCTATTATCTTTAATGAAATAACATTACAACATTCAAAAAAATAACATGCTTCAGCCACATGGGCCTTCTTATTACAATAATCTACAAGACAAAGCCACAAACTAAACTTCTAGAACTGAGCCATGAAACCTTTCGTCGCCCTTGTATATGTAGAACCAATAACTACCTTAGAATATTCTAAAAAGTGAACTTTTCCTCTTTTGGCACCCAATAGTCCATTAGTTCAGTTTCTCACCTAAGTGATATTTCTCTCTCTCCATTTTTGAATAAAAAATTGAGTCTTGATGGCACAATTTTTGGAAGCCCTAACTTTTGACTTGGGCATCTGATTTGCTTATATAATATATCATTGGAAATCTTGCGAAGAGATCTACAATGGCACATAATCTAAAGATCTGTGTGTCTATATTTTGAACCTTTTTGGGTCCTCTAAGGTCTTCAAATTTTAGTTTTAAGCTAAGTCATTGGAGAAATTTTCAAAAACAAAACTAATATCTTTCAAATTGCTTGGCATATTGAGGTGATTCTTTCACCAATCACTTAATTATTCAGTTATGCTCCTTTCAGACCAATTTTGGTGTCCATGTGACCAAAATGGAAAAAGTCCTGAAAGACAGAGAAAATATCTAAAAAATAAAGTGTGACTATTTTACACTATTTTTAGCTTCTATACATTTTATATAGTGTAGCTATCAAAGTGGGCTCCTAGAAAGCTAAAGAAAAACTAAAAAACAAAAGAAAAACATAACAATTATTATTGGGTGATGCAAGATTTCTCCTACGCCCTAGATGCTCTTGCATTAGACACCGGGGATAATTTGAGAAGTCACCTTATCACATCTTAGGGGTTCTTGAAGGAAAACTGAAGCATTCAACCTCTACCTTTGATAGCCACGAGGAATATTCAACAATTCATCCTTTCAATTTGACCAGGTACTCTATATATTACCTATTTTTTGTACTTCTACCCTCCCAACTATTCAAGATATCAGCTACCTCTTCTGTAGCTAAAGTAGGTGCTAGAATATTCTACTATGATTTTGCCAATTCATCTTCCATGTTGCCTTCAAGATACGAGCGGTCAAATCTGAAATATTAAACACGTGTGAAATATTAAGTTCATTGGGAAACTGTACTTCATAAGCATTTCCTGAATCATGCTTCTTTATTATTTTGTATGGTCTAGACTTCATCTTCACCTTATTGTATGTTTCCACTAGAAATCTCTCCTTTCTCAAATAAACCATGACTTTATCTTCAATCTAATATTCCCTATCACCTATTCTGATATGCCTTAGCCTTGTACTAAATAATTATTTTATTAATATGTTTCCTCACCTCTTCATATAAATTCTTTAGGTGTTCTGCAAAGTCTTCATCTTCATCACTACCCATCTCTCCTCTATCTAACTTCCTTAATTTTGAATAATTTTTAGGACTACTTCCATATACACTCTAGAATAGTGATTTACCAGTGCTCCTATTGACATAATTATTATATGCAAATTATACATGTGATAAAATCAAATATCGCCCCTTCAATTTATCTCCAACTAAGAATCTTAATAGATTCCCCTAACTCCTATTCACCACTTCTATCTACCCATCAGTCTATGGATGTTAGCCCAGAGTTGAACTTCAAATATGTCTTTAGCTTTTTTCACAATGTCCTCCAAAAGTACCCAAAAAATTTAGAGTCTCAATCTAAAACAATGCTCTTTTCTAAACCATGTAGTCTCACCACTTCTCTGAAAAATAATTATACCACATGAATAACATCATTAGTCTTCCTACAATGAACAAGATATTTTATCTTTGAGAATCTATCCACCACCACAAAAATGGAATCATGTTCTCTTTGAATCATTGGTAACCAAGAGAAAAGTCCATACTAATATCCTCTCATGGCCTTTGTAGTATAGGTAGTGGTTGATATAACCATGTATTCTACTTACTTCTTTTTGCCATCTGACATATTCTACAGATTTTTACAAACTTCTTAACATCTTGTTATAATTGTAGCCAATAATAATGCCCACTAACCAGAGAAATGGTTTTATCTTGACTGAAATGGAGCCAGTCCTCCAATATGCTTCTCTTTGATTACGTTTTCCCTAATGGAACTCGTTGGAATTTTCACAATTGGCTACCTCTAAATAACATATGATCTCAAGGACTATAAAATATAACCATATGGTCCTCTCTAGAGTAATAGGTTCTATGCAAGCCCTTCAAACCTCACCAAAACCAGGATCCCGAAGATACAAACTCTTCAGTTCCTAGAACCCAACAACTTTGATCTACATTTCTATCAACAAATTTTATCTCTAACTTAAGACATGCAACTGTATTATACTTTCCACTACTATGCTTCAAAATAAAAGTGTAACTTTGCAAAAACTCAACCCATTTAAAATGTATTTGGTTCAACTTTCTTTGACTATTCAAATACTATAAATCTTGATGATCAGTAAATAAAACAAATTCCTCAGGTAAAAGATAATGTCTCCACTTGCTCAATGCCTACTCTATAGCATAAAACTCCTAATCATAAACATAATATTTTTTTTTAGCATCACTCAATGTCTCACTAAAATAAGCAATGGGTTTACCTTCTTGACTTAAAATAGTTCCAATGACATTGCCACTAGCATCACAAACTACTTGAAATACCTAATTAAAATATAGAAGTGCCAAAACGGGCTGAATTATATAGCTTTTCTTTTCAATAAACCAAAACTCTTTTTTTCTCTTGTAGTCCACTTAAACTCTTTTCTATCCCATCTCATCATTTTAGTTAAGGGTCCATAGATACTACTAAATTTTTTGATAAACTTCCTGTAAAATCTAACCAAACTATGAAAATATCTTACCTCAATAGAACTCCTTAGAGTAGGCCATTCAATGATAGCCTTCACTTTCTCTAGGTCTATTTTAAGACCATCTACTGAGACAAAAAAAAATCAGGTACACTAACTCTTTCACAAAATTTCACTTCTTCAAGTTAATCAACAACTTTTCTTCCCTTAACTTCTCAAAGACCTTATTAATATGCATTATATTCTCTTCAAATGTCTTACTAAAGATCAAAATATCATCCAAGTAAACAATAACAATCTTACTCAAAAATTATTTCAATACATTGTCCATGAGCCGCATAAATTTTCTTGTTGCATTGGTTGGTCAAAATGGAATGACTAACCACTCATACAAACCCTCCTTTAAATCATGAAATTTGTTTTCCTTTCATCTCCTTCTCTAACCTGGATTTGATTATATCCACTCTTCAGATCTATCTTTGTGAAGTACTCAACTTCACTCAAATAAATCATAATATCATCCATCCTTGGCAAGAGAAACTTATACTTGATAGTATTCATATTGATAACCCAAGAATCTATACACATCCTCCATTATTCATTTTTATTTGGTTCTAGTAATAATGGCACAACACATGGACTCAAACTATTTTGAATCAACCCTTTTTGCAAAAAATCTTGCACTTATTTATTCAACTCTTCATTCTTTTCTAGAGTCATTCTATGGGCTACCTTATTCAAAAATCTGGCTCCAAGAATCAAATCAATTTGATGACTAATCTTTCTTATTGGTAGTAATCCATCAGGTACATTATCAAATATAATATCCTGAAAATCATCCAATAATTTTGCATCTTCCATGGGTACATCTCCTACTTCCTTTCATCAACTTTTGGAATTAAAGAAAAACACATATCTTCATGCTTCATGCCTTCTAGAAATTTCATTTCATCAACTAAATATATTCTCGCATTACTACATACATTTTCCTCTATTTCCTTCAATGACTTCAGCTTGTGTTGACCACCATCATTTGTCAAAGAATAAGATTTTTCATACCCATCATTTATTGAATGATGATAAAATTACCATGGTCTCCCTGAAAATAGATGATAAACATCCATAGGTAGAATATCACATAATACTTCATCATGATAGTTTCCAATTCTGAACTTTACTGGACATTGTTCATTGACCAAAGTCTTGTGATCCTTCTACAACCAAGAAATCTTATAGGGATTTGGATGTTTCCTTCTCTCTGACATTAATTTATTAACTATTTCCTCTGAAACAAGGTTATCATTACTACCACCCTAATTAATGACATTGCATACTTTAACATGACACTTACATATTGTGTGAAATAGATTCTTCTTTTTCCCAAGTTCCTTCTTATCATTTAGAAAGTCTCTTATTGTAATAGGGACCTCTCCTCTTTCAGAATCTTTAGAATGTGATGACTCAACATCTTCATCTACATCTACAACTCATACATTGTCATCTAGTCTTCTATTTTCTCTCCCATGATGTTGGGGACACTCATAAGCTCTATGTCCTTATTCTCTACACTAGAAATACATCCCACAAAAACCTCCCTTCCTGGTCCTTTCCTCCTCCCCTTCCTCTCTTATCTCTATTATTTTGATCATGTGAATGATAGGAATTATTTTCCATCTAATTTTGACTCCTACTAAAGTCACCATTCTTACTCAAATCTTCATTTAGGCCTCTATAAGACCATCCACCAAGCTTTCCACCATGACCTCTTCCTTTTTTCTTTCTCTCAAACTTCTTTGTCATTTTTTCTTCTACCTTTAAAGAAAATTGATATGCATCTTCAATGGGAGACATTCCTACCATTATCAACTCTTCTTGAATACTCGGTCTCAACCCATTTATGTAATGGGAAATATTTTCCTTGTTAGCTTCAGAATAACCCATTCTGATAAGGACTTGATAGAACTCTTCTTTATATTCTTGGAAAGATCCTCCTTCTTGAGCTTCAACCCTTGTATTTTCTTCAACAAATCAAGCTCATGGTCAACAAAAATGAATTGTCTCTTTAAAAATTTTGCCATCTGATCCCATCTTGTTATCTTCTCCTTCCCTTTATTTCTCTCCAATTGTACTTCATTCCACAAAATTTTGGCATGACCTTTTAGCTTGGCCTTTACAAATATGACCCTTGAGGGTCTTATATTTCCTCATAATTAAAGTAGTCTTCTATATCATTGATCTAATCAATCAACTCTTCTAAATTAAGATTCCCAAAAAATGTGAAAACTTTAATTTTTGGTCTTTTCCAATTTTGGAAATAGCCCTCAAGAAATTAGCTTCATCAAGATCTCCAGTCACTTCTTTCTCTTCCTCATGCTTTCCTTCCTCTCCAGATTCATTCTCACTTTCATCTCTTTCCCTAATATTATCTCAGTTCCTTCATGAAGGCATTTTCCTTACTTATTTCTCAGACCCACAACCACAATCCAAGTGTAAATTGTCTCACATTTGGTGATCTATTTACACACTTAGGAACTTCTTCTTTGATACCACTTGATGAAGGATTCTCCCCTTACTAACCCAAACACGCACAACACAAAAGGGAAATAAACAGAAAGTTTCAAGAACCAAATTTTTTCTTTTTAATACGTTCAATGAGATGTCATCACAATATTTAGAAAACTAACATGCTTCAGCCACATTGGCCTTCTTATAATAATAATCTACAAGATAGAGCCACAAACTACACTTCTATAACTGAACCATGAAACCCTCATTCGTCCATGTATGCATAGCACCAACAACTCCCTTAGAATTTATAGAAATTGAATTTTTACTCTTTTTTCACCTAGTGGTTCATTCTTTAAATTTCCTGCCTAAGTTATTTTTCTCTCTTCATTTTTGTATTGAAACTTGAGTCTTGATGGCACAACTTCTTAAAGCCATAATATTTGACTCAAGCATCCAATTTTCTTTTATAATACATCATTGAAAAGAGTCTACAGTGGCACATAATCTAAAGATCTATGTGTCTGGATTTTGAACCTTTCTAAGCCCTCTAAGGTCTTCAAATTTGAGTTTTAAGCCTCATTGGAGAAATTTTTCAAAACAAAAACATGTTAATATCTTTCAAACCACTCAAGATATTGAGGTGATCAATTACACTCCTTTGGGACCAATTTTCATTTCCATGTAACCAAAACAGAAAAAGTCTCCAAACATGGGAAAAATATCTAAAAAATAGTGTGTGACTATTTTAGTCTATTTTTAGCTTCTATATATCTTATATAGTGTAGCTACCAAAGTGGGTTCCCAGAAACCTAAATAAAAACATAACATTTTTTTTTGGTTGATGTCAGATTTCTCCTACACCTTGGAAGCTTCTACATCATATTAGCAATATTAGTTCTTTAATTTATTATATTTTTTGTTTTTAATTAAAATAAGTGAGGAAAGGTCCCGTCCTATTACAAATTTAATAAAAATATTAAAAAATAGAAAATAAATAAAATAGATAGAAAGATAATATAATAGAGAAAAAAAAATTTAGTCAAGTACATGTTACATCCTATTTTCAAAGCTCTTAAAATAAGGTAGCAGAGTTGAATCCAAACAGGTTACATCATATTTTGAAATAGAGATTTAAGATTGCTTAACTAAGAAGGTGAGCACTTTTTAGTGGGATACATCTTCTTTCTTTAAATAATTATGTGAGTAGATCCATTATTACCAATGTTGACCCAGAGAAAAAGGTGGGTCAACAACATTACCAAAAAATATTAGACCCAACATCACTTATTTTATTGTCAAAAGTATATTTGAACTACCAAACAACACTAGATGGTAAACTAGTAACTAAATGAATAGGAGAAAAAGAAATCAGAGCAAGAGACAATCCCAAATGTGAAGTCAACTTGGCAAAACTAGAAGGAGATGAAATGGGAACTGGGTGGTTTTGAATCTTCTAAAATAGCATTATCTTTAGAAGTTGCATCAATAAAAATACTAAGGTCACCAATAATAGACATACTATTTATGATATGCTTGTTATCTACTACATTTTAACACATATTGTTTGTTATTTAGAACATTCATAAATTATTATTTGAGTATTTAAAGAATCAAAAAAAATATAGTATGTTGAATTGTAAATTTGTTATATGAACATAAAAAAATTAACTATTATTTACTAGTACATAAAAATTCTAAATCCTAAACCAATTAATTTTATGTTGTGGGTTTTTTTTGTTATATAATAATAAATATCTGTATGTATAAAACAATTGATTACAAATATAATTATTACATAAAACATAGTTCATGCAAATTATAACAATTGTTTAGTAATAATTGAAACTTATAAATTTTGACATTTACAGATAAAATTTTAGATGTCGAATATAAGGTAGGCATTTAATTCCATACTCAAATTGTGCATAAATCTAATGTTATTTCTTGTGTAGTTGTATGTGGCTCATATTATAACAAAATTGGAAATAAGATGTGAACCCTAAATGATGCTAAGGTTGTAAAGTTTGAATGGTTAAAATAAATTTATAATTTATCTGAAATTATTACATATGAAGGAAAATGTTAGAAGTGTTGATTATTAATAAATATTTTGTTTAGATGTCTCAAATTACTTAAATGGGTTCTTTTGTAAGTATAAGATAGAAATAAAAGTTTGTTAAGTGTAGATTTTATTAAAAAGGATCGAAGGAATGACAACAAAGATACATTATGAAAAAATAATAGATGTGTTTTGAATGAAATCATATACATATAAAAATGAATTTATTTATTCCAAATGTGCTATTTTTTTTTTTTGATGAATAGAGGCCTTCACTATTAATATAAAATATTAAAGTACAATATTCACAAAAAAGGAGCCGGGGGAAAGAATCACCCTGCAAGTTCACATGGCACTTAGGCTGGAAACAAACAACTATTCATCAAAAAAAAACTATATACCCAAAAAACTCTCAAGCTGTGAGAGCAGTAGCAGAAGAGGGAGGAGGATCTTTATCATTAGGATTGCCCCAGACATTGGGCCCAGGAGTTTGATCTTTCTAATAGTTATTAATTCATCAAAACAACCATTTACCTATTGTGGTATGTCCCTCAAAGCTATGAAGAAATGGATCAAATTTTTAGTGGATGCTAAAGTATTCTACTAATTTGTATATTTTATTAAGGAAGACTAAAAGGATAAAAAAAATAGAAAAAAATTTATGTTCTAGAAGAAAGTCATATATGAATAAAATAATTAAATTCACTACATCAACATATAATTTTATCTTTCAATGGTTATAAATTCACTGTGACAAACATTTAACTATTATGAAACCATACAAAGAATGGAAAAATATTTTAGTGGATGCTAAAGTATTACAATAATTTTTGGTGTGAAGTTGTTAAGACCAAAAGAAGAAGAAAGTTGGGTTGTGAGAAATGAAAACATATTTTGGTGGCATCAAATAGAGACTAAAGACAACTATAAGATCATAAGACATTGACAAGTGTAAATTTACTATAGAGACACATATTGTACACACTAAATAGTGCACTTCTCTAAATCATTGCTTCCAAGAGAATCCATGGATTGGAAACCTTGAGAAATCAATTTAGAGCTCCCTAGGCATGGAGTGCAAGGGTTTTAAGAATGCTCTCAGCTAGAGCTATTAAGCCAATAACCTTGCTAGTAAACTATGCAATGGGAGATTCAATGAGACAAGAGCACGAATTGCAATATCTTCAAGGATCCAAATAGAAATGGAAATACAATGCAACTATGCTAGAAATGGAAATGCAAGCTATGCTATGAAAGGAAATATGCAAGTATTACAAAGCCTCCTAATTAAGCTAGATGAATTAATCTAAAGCACAAAGGAAACTAAGCTAAATGTGAAGCTATGAATGCCATGATAAATGAAACTAGAATAACATGTAGATGCAAAAATCCAAGAATGCTCCAAATCTTCAAAAGCTCCAAAGTGACCTAGAAAACCTGCAGTATAAAATTAGCATAAAAAGTTGGGGATCTAGAATGAAGAAGAGAGCTCTCCTTTTATAAGAAATGAGAAGGAATGGACCATGGAGATTAAGAGGCAAAAGATTTAATCAATGGTGGAGCATCAAAAAGGAGCAATCCATGTGCACAAGTATCCTCCAATGAGAAAATAAGAGTTGACTTTTGTGCCCATATGAGACAAAAAGTGCTTTTCTTCTTTTTATAAAATAAGAATAATACTTTATTTGTGCAACTTAGGATAAGAGGAAAAGTGGGGGGCTTTTTATTTAATTAAAAAAGGAGGAGATTCCTTTTAATTAAATAAAAACTTAGGATAAAATGGTTAGCCCATAGAAAATAATTGAATAAATGATGGAGCTAGGATTTGATCAAGAATAAGCAATTGATGATTTTAGCAAATAATGCTAGAAAGGGGCTAATAGTCTAGATGACCATTTTTAGATGATTAAATTTGCCCCTCTTTGACTAATGTGTGGTCGATATGGGAATACATTAAGTCAAAGAATAGATCAGCCAAGAAGGCAATCGATAGAGATCTGACTCCAAAGAATGAAGTGCAGAGAGAGAGCAAATCCTACATGGTCAGCCTCGTAGCGACAGTACTGAACACTTAGGAAAGAGATGGACAATATCAAAACTTAAGATGAGAACTAACATGTCAAGCGCAAAGATAGATCAATTAGAGAAAATGGAATGGTCAAGCATATGCTCTCAAGAATAGCCAATAGGATATGATGTGTCTGCCCCCTCAGGATTGAAAGTGAAATCAGGTAGAGGGAATGCAGAAGCAAGAGCAACATGATCAAATCACTAGAAATCATAATCAAAGAGGTGAAGAATGATAGGATAACCATCAAGTAGTGAAGATATGCCCCAGTCAAGACCTTAGGGAGAGATGAAATGAAATGTGAATGAAAGACTAGAAGGGTGAGAGAGATGGGAATGAAGAAGGAAAGGTGCCCCAGCGAAGATCAAAGGACCAGACCTCAAAATTTCAGCCAACTGCGTGAAAGAAGGAAAGATGTGATTTGGACAATCAAGGTGAACTCAGATTTCAGTTTCGATCCCAAAATGAAGAGAAAATGGTGTGATATGAAAGACAAAAAGTGAAAGACATGATTGGGAACAAGCGAAAGGTGAGCACAGTTGACCGATAGGTCCACAAAAGATGAAGGAGAGCTCTCTCCATATGCAAGATGCAAAACTAACTAACATGAACCTAAAAATGCAAGCTATTATGAAAAGTGGTTTACTTGCAAGGTCACAAAGCTATTAGACCCTAATATTCATCATCGAGCATTATTGGTAGCATTGCAAGATCATACAATACACACTAGTATAACTATGTGGATCTAAATATGATCTATATCAGATAGGAATGTGGGAATCCCACCTAGGAATCAAAGACATATAGGTCAAGATGACTAGTGCAGTGAGGTTCCCTAAGTTTGATATAGCAAGATTATGCTCGCATCGAGACACAAGAAAGTCAAGATGAGTATAACCATGCGCTTGCAAAAATAGTCAAGGATAATACCTTGTAGACCACAATGTCAAGTGGAACAAGCATAAATGCTAATGATAGTTAGGATCAACAAAATATACCCACAAGCAAAAAGCAAATAAAACATGTCCTCATGCCCCAGTCTTCTAGCTCGGCATCATCAAAAACTATTAGGGAGAGAACACTCAATAAAGAAATCATCATAGATAGCACACAAAGAAATAAAGTCAAGAAAATCTCAGTGAGTCAAGTGTTTAAGTGCGTGTGTGTAGGTCATAGAGTCAAACTTTGAGTATCGCATCTACCAGTGGGAGATATTGCATCATTCGAGACTGCTGATAGGATATCTTATAAGTGTTGAGAAACACTCGACACTAGGAAAGTGTTGAAAAACACAATTGGGGTGGTGTTGAAAAACACCGTTGGAACCAAGTTTCCCAAGAAACCCAGACGCACAAAGAGACCCAAGATAAGCTAGAACAACGGATGCCCCCTAGACTAAGACAAGAGTCAATTCCAGGCTAGGAGAGGCAAAGCGAGAAGTGGAGCGGAGGAGCACCATGCAAGGCTGATAAACATAGGTGCAAGGGTCTCAAGCAGTGCCTGTTTCCAAGTTTTTACCACTTGATAGATTTTTTTCAGGACTTTTTACAATTTTTTTGTATTTTTGCTACCAAGGCGCCTATTTCCAGGTTTTCACCAAGGCACCTTTCTATATTTTTTTGAATTTTTTGCATTTTTTTATTTTTTTGGTGAGACATCAAAGTGCCTATTGCTAGGTTTTCAGTAGGATGCTCATTTTTTCAATACTTTTTATGCTTTTTAGGATTTTTTCAACATCATATATGAATTTTTTTGGAATTTTTTCAGGATCATTAAGATATGTACAAAGAGCTCAAGAACCTTAGGCATAGAACTTCTACAAATCTAGAACATTGATAGGCTCAGCAAGATCTGCTTCCTCTGGCATAGATAACTGATAGACCTTGGACCCAAATGCTACAGTGATAAGATAAGGTCCTAACCAATAGTAGCCAGCCCTAAGCAATTTCCAAGCTAACACAAGGTCGTTAAAGTGTGATCCACATATACCATCATGAACGTTGGCTAGTGCCTTCTCTGACTCCTCTATTTCTAGACACCTAAGGAGAGTTCCATCTAGACCCTTCCTATACAAGTCACCAGAGACTAGGGTAAAGTGTGAGGCATGATGGATGAGATGGTGCTTCATATTGTGTGTTAGATTTTCAGGAATAACATGATCTTGGAGATAGGGAAATATGATGGCATTGTAGGGACTATGAGCAAGATAGTGTAATTCTTCCACTAGGAACTGGAAGTGGGATTTATTCTTTTTCAATTGTAAAATGGATGCCAAAGTAACGATGACATTAGCAACTTTGATTTGAGCTCTAGGAATGTGCTGAAATATGATAGAGGTGAAATAATTCTTGAAAAAGTTCACCATTTTTTTGTAGAGAATCGTCTTGTCATCTTTTATTTGATAATCATCATTTTTTAGAAGGTCTTTATTTTTACTTTTTTTAGGTTCGGATACTACCACAGTGTGGTTTTCGCCATCCGACCATTGCTCTTTTTTTTTTATTTCATGATTGAGATACTTGATTTCTGATTCAGTCCTTTTTGTTGCTAGTTCACTGGTGGAAGAAGTAACAAGTTCAATGGCATGTTGATCTTGGGTGGACCAAGCTATGAGATCTGGTTTTGTGAGATGGAATGAAGTGACTAGTTCAATAGCATTTATGCAAGGGATGTCATCTCTGGTGACAAGAGAGGTCGAGCCTATAGGGTAAGCTCTGAAAGTGTTAAGATCTAGACTTTTCATAGAAGGACTAGCATGGTCCACTAAAGTAATACATGGATTAAACTCATCAGACCCTACATGAGACTCATCAACTATGTCAGGTTGGTCACTATAAGTATGAACCACATCCACTTCCATATCCACTGTGGAAGATCTGTCGGAGAGAGTATCCCATTCATATTCATTTGAATCTGTTGTTACACTTCTACTAGGATGCTTGCACCACGAAGGTTTAGGACCTTTAGAAGTAGAGGCTTCAACATCATTATTTGTGAGATCTCCTCTTTTCATTAACCACAAAATATTCCTATGTTGCCAGCTTCTAGGTGTAGTGGCATTAGTTGTGTCCTCAGCAGGTATGTGTTCTTCTCTGCAAAGGAGTGAGAAGGAAGATTGTCTCCCATTTGAGCCATAGTGTGCGGTAGTGACTCATTTGTTTCTTGTCTAAATCATTGATTGCAGGAGCATTTCTAGAACATGTAGGGAGGTCATCATCGGCAACATATCCTAGACCTATTGTAATCTTAGAGGGTCAGCCATTAGTATGACTCAAAGGCTTGACTAGGGCATGTCCATTATCATTTATAGGTCCTTGACCTTGATAGTCCATTTTCTACAAAAATTTATAGCCTTTACCATAGTGCTTAGGAGAAATAGGAGCAGTAGTAGTGGTACTATGATCTTCTTCTCTATAGACCCATTCCTTAATAGCTTGTTCTTCTCTTTCTACCTCTAAAGGTACAGATGCTTGAACAAAATTACCAAAAATTATCATGGCAGAGGTAGAAGGCTTTGTCTTATTAGAAGGTCTCCCATATGATCTAGGAGAAGTAGGCATAGCAGCAAGGGAATCCAGTGTGTATTCACCCATACCAAGGCTCATCATCTTAAATGTTTTCTCAACAACAACCAAGGACGTAGTAGGATCATTAGAAGGTTTTTTATGAGGAACAAACATTTCAGTAGCAGCAAGAGCATTAATAGTAATAGAATGATCCCCTGGAATAACAATTTCAACTCTATTATGTGGGAATTTGACACACTGATGGTATGTAGAAGGCACAGCTTGTATGTCATGGATCCAAAGATGACCCAAAAGAATGTTATAAGAAAGTGGGATGTCCAATATTTGGAACATGATATCTTTCATGATAGGGCCCACTCGAATAGGCAGCATGACAAGACCTTTGGAAGATCTTTCAACTTCATCATATGCTTTTATAGTGATTTTTCATTTAGGATCTATAGCAAATTTTGACAAACCCAGTTGTTGTATGACATTGAAAGAAACAATATTTAACCCTGCACCATTGTCTATCAGGACTTGGTGAACTCGAGTATGGTAGACCATAACTTCAATATGTAAGGCAATATTGTGAGGGTGACTAATAGATACGTCATCTTCTATAGAAAAGGATAGATAATGAGGTGATGAGATGTGGTTGACCATAGCCTGGAACATATCTGGGTTGATGTCATTAGGGACATTAGTTGTACACAAAGCCTTTTCAAGGATTTCCTTGTGCAAAGGGAATAGCTCAAGAAACTCAAAAATAGATATCTGTGGGGGTGTCCGTTGCAACTGATGGACAAGATCATAGCTAGACAAAGCTGAAGGAACTACTAGTTTGGAAGTTGAGACTTTTTTAGGATCAGGCATAGTTTTAAGGACTAGTTTAGCTTGCCCCCTAGTAACAGCATTTAGTGCCTCACTTTAGGAAGATGAACTACCTCATGTTTGCAAGACCAACTTTGGCATACCATGATTGGCTATATTATCATCTTGAGGTCTCATCATAAGAACACTCTCAACGGTCTCTATCATGTTGATCACAGGCGAATCAGAAGTATATGTATAGTTGATCTTAGCATCATGATTCTTCTTATGTGCTTGAGAGGTTTCACCTTTGTCATACTTAGGTAGATGATCTTTGAAAGCCTGGTGATCAGAGTTTTTAACTAAACCATCTATGAGAATTGTGCCTCCATCAATGAGATCTTGTATAGCATCTTTAAGCATGAAACAATTGTCAGTCTTGTGTCCCTTGTTTCTGTGATAGTGGTAGTAACGATCCTCTCTCCACCAATCAGGCTTAACTGGTGGATTATAGGGACGATTTTTCTCAGGAAGCGTAAGATAATTATTGGCAACCAAAGTCTTAAGAATCACATCATATGGTTCAGCCAATGGGGTATAGACCCATCGTCGGAATTTCTTCTTAGGTTTGTCTGCATTCTGAGGCTTAGGAGTATTTTGAGTGTTGGTAGCTTCTTGTTGTTTTGCTACGTAGATGGCATTAGAAAGGTTGAAAGTAGGCTCTTTAGCTTTAGGGACATCTACAACCCCATCATTGACAACATACTTATTCCTATTCCAGGGTTTGTTCTTGTCCTTGCCATTGCCTCTAGTATCTTTATTAATAACAATATCCCCCTTTCTGATGGCCACATCCTCAATCTGATATGCACTTTCAACCATGTCATTGAAAGAGGAGAACAGTTGTTTCCTTAGATCATAATATAGCTCAGGCACAAGAGTGTTGATGAAAATGTCAATCTTTTCCCTTTCAGGTAGCTAACGAGGATATCAAGAATACAATGACCTCCAACGTTGCAAATAAGTAGCAAATAACTCTCCTTGGTTTTGTCTCAAAGCACCAAGATCTATCCTGGTGATAGGTTATTGGATATTGTATGAATAGTGTTGTGTGAAGTGCATAGCCAACTCATCAAAAGTATTCAAAGGAGGTGTCAATTTTGCAAACCATTCTAAAGCTTGTCCTCTTAAGCTTTGAGGGAATAATCATAGCAAAAATGTGTCTTCGTGAAGGAAGTCCATGCTAAGAGCGTAAAAGTGATGCACATGGTCATGGGGATCACCATTTCCATCATACTTGTCATACTTAGGAACCTCAATATCCCTAGGAAATGGGACCATGTATAGACTTTTATCAAAAGGAAGATCACAAATTGATTCTACAAAAGAGACCTTTGGAGGCTCTCGTTCTATTGCCATTTGGGTAAGGCTTTGATTTTTCTGACATAGTTCTTCCTAAAGGACTTCCAATTCAGTTGGTACTCTTTGTTGGACAATTTATTTGACATCATAGCCGAGAGGAAGCTTGTATCCTCTAAAAGTCATATATTAGAAATATTGGACTCCATTGAGCTCTAAAAGCTTAAGCATCTTTCATTGGGATTCCTCATCTTGTTCAAATGCAATAAGATCCTCACTAGAAATCTCATGAATAGCCTCTTCCTCATGGTGAGAGGGAGGTGGTCTAGGAGATGAAGAAGGTACAGCAAAAGTTCATCTCGGAGGAGATCTAGGTGGTGTGTTGTTGCCATAGTTGCCATTAGTACCAAAAAGTGGTCTATGCTCATAACTACTAGTTTCGGGTTGCTCGTGAGACATTCCTCTAAAAGCCATGCACCTAGCAGCATCCATTATGGTTTGGTTGTGTTCTTTGTCTAAGCACGCTTGGTTGTCCTTGTGCTCAAAGTGTTCTTGTAAACGATGGAACTTTTCTTGTTCAGTGAGAGTGAGTGAGACACTATCTATGTTTTTGGAGGACTTAAATGTTGAAAAGAGGAAACCTCCTTTGTACCATGGGGTGGCCTTAGAATCCTCAGAACTAGAACTAGCGTTGCTATCAGGCACTTGTGAGCGTCTAGTAGGAGGAGGTAACTACATATAATTGAATGGAGGGTGACTCCATTGTTCAAATTGAGACCGAGTTGTAACAGGCATGAAAAAGAATGTTATTTAACCAATAAAATGAGAAAAATTTTCTTAGATGTTGAGATAAGAAAAAGCCAATGATGATCACTTGTCGAGATAGAACAATAGAGATGGCTGGTTAAAGTGCTCAAGAACTTACAGCAGTCAATTGACACAAGCCTAGATGTGAGCAAGAAGCTTGATTAGCAAGTAGCTAGATAGGTAACTATTTTTGGACAAGTGATCAAAAGTGACATTCGATAGGCTCAAATCCAATAGTTTTAGCTCATTTGTTTCAGTCTAGAACAATCCTAAGCATGTAGGTAACAAACCAGCTTTAGATAAGAATAGAAAAAGACACTCTACAGTAGGTTAAAATGCAATTGTAACAGCTCCAAATTGCAATAGCGACAGAACAGTAGAATGACTCAGGGTGATACTTTCTAGGCAAGCAGGGCGATAATTTATAGCGAGGTGATACTTCACCTTAAACCGGGTGATAGTTTTCAATAAGCTCGGGCAATACTTTCTAGGCAGGTAGGGTGATAGTTCAGTAGGGGTGAACTATCGTGTGATACTTCTCTCCACAGGGCATGATACTATTGCAGAATTGCATGACTCTTTGACTAGTGAACATAAAAAACTTAGTTTTTGGGACTATTTGCTCAAAATTTTTAGTTTGAGGGTTGATTTTTTTTATTTCAATCACAATGACAGCAGTAATTTGACAAGTTTGAAAATAGTATGGGATCAAACATGTCTTCAAACACTTGAAACAAGGGCAAAAGTAACCTTGCCAAGACAAACAATTGTGATATCAAAATAAAAAATTCTATGAGCACTACCACAATGTTTGCATGTTCAAGAACATTTGCACGGGTATATAACAATGAGAACAATTCAAGCACTTGCTAGCCTAGAAGGACAAAGGCTCAATAATTAGCAACTTGGCCCACACTTGATGTTCCATTGCCTCACACAAAATGGTTGCCCACAATAGATGTTGGCGTTGTCATGGAAGTGTCAATGACACAACCAAAGGAACACAGATGGTGAGTAATCTTGGGGTGATCTGGGTTATTCCACTTGGATCAATCCTTGCACCAAGAAGCTAAGCGGCAAAATAGGGTGGCCTTTATCAATGGTCTTAATAAGGGCTTTCATTCGTAGTACCCCTCTTGCTCCCCAAAGGGACTCCTTACCTTGCGGCAAGTAATGGACCTCACGGCCTCAAGAGTACCTTAAGCATTCTTGCTCAATACTTTCCTTATGGTCACAATCCCACAAGTACTCACATCAAGCAAAGACAAGCACTACATCTACCAAAGTTTTGTGTCCTTGATAGCCTTGAGTTTATAGTGGGTTGGAATAGCTGGCAATAAGCTTGTCCCCACTTGGGTCATTCCTCTTGATTGCTCAAGAGCAGGCCCGCTAAAGGATTCTAAAGATCTAAACAAAGAGTGGATCAACTTATGAGATTCAAGGATTTTGTTTCACCACAAGGGCGAAGAGCATACTCCCTTATCCCAAAGCTTTCTCCCAAACACACCAAGAAAATATTCAATTACCCTTTTTCTTTCAAAATTCAAAGATGGGTCAAGATTTTTTGGTTCACCACAAGGGTGAAGAGCATACTTCTCCTACCACCCAAGAATTCTTACAACAAGATATTATGTTCCTATGAAATGAAACAACTAGTAATTACCACACTTGAAATGAAATAAACAACAAGCACTTGATTGGGTTTTTATGCTTTGGGTAGCCCTACAAAAACTATTAGTAGCCCTTGTGCATTTGAAGCTTTGACATGCATTCTTTTGGCAAAATATTTCAAGCAATGAGAGCACCTACAAGCACAACTTGTTAGGCCCATAAGGTTAGAAAAATCCAAAATCCAAATAAAATTTGCAAATGAAATCTATCTAACTAAAGAAAACTAAACCAATGAACTAATCAAATCTAAACTTGGCTAAAAAAATTGCAAGAAATAGCTCACTGTCAGGTACAGGTGATAGTACAGACACTAAAAATATCACGCGATACTTTACAGTATAACAGGGTGATAATATATTTCTGGGCGATACTTCATCTTACACCAGGTGATAATTCTCCTTACACTAGGTGATAGTTCCTGTAATATCTAAGTGATACTTTGAACTAGTAAAGTGTTGTGCTAGTATACAAAGAACTATCGCGTGATACTTCTGAAAGTATCGCATGATACTCTGAGCCAAAAAACCAGAGACCGCAAATGAGCTAAAAACTTGCCGAAAAATTGACAAAAATGCAAAAATTAAAAGACAAAATGCTAATGTTCTACCCCACAGTGGGCGCCAAAAATGTACACACTAAATAGTGCACTTCTCTAAATCATTGCTTCCAAGAGAATCCATGGATTGGAAACCTTGAGAAATTGATTTAGAGCCCCCTACGCATGGAGTGCAAAGGTTTTAAGAATGCTCTCAGCTAGAGCTATTAAGCCAATAACCTTGCTAGTAAACCATGCAATGGGAGATTCAATGAGACAAGGGCAAGAATGCCAATATCTTCAAGAATCCAAATAGAAATGCAAATGCAATGCAACTATGCTAGAAATGGAAATGCAAGCTATGCTATGAAAAGAAATATGCAAGTATTACAAAGCCTCCTAATTAAGCTAGATGAATTAATCTAAAGCACAAAGGAAACTAAGCTAAATATGAAGCTATGAATGCCATGGTAAATGAAACTAGAATAACATGTAGATTCAAAAATCCAAGAATGCTCCAAATCTTCAAAAGCTCCAAAGTGACCTAGAAAATCTGCAGCATAACATTAGCATAAAAAGTTGGGGATCTAGAATGAAGAAGAGAGCTCTCCTTTTATAAGAAATGAGAAGGAATGGACCATGGAGATTAAGAGGCAAAAAGATTTAATCAATGGTGGAGCATCAAAAAGGAGCAATCCATGTGCACAAGTATCTTCCAATGAGAAAATAAGAGTTGACTTCTGTGCCCATATGAGACAAAAAGTGTTTTTCTTCTTTTTATAAAATAAGAATAATGCTTTATTTGTGCAACTTAGAATAAGAGCAAAAGTGGGGGGGCTTTTTATTTAATTAAAAGAGGAGGAAATTCCTTTTAATTAAATAAAAACTTAGGATAAAATGGTTAGCCCATAGAAAATAATTGAATAAATGATGGAGCTAGGATTTGATCAAGAATAAGCAATTGATGATTTTAGCAACTAATGCTAGAAAGGGGCTAATCGTCTAGATGACCATTTTTAGATGATTACACATATTAGTGGTTTTTTTTAATTTAGTAATATCATTATTAAGTTCATTTGAGGTTCTTAATCATTAAAAAACTTCTCATGTTTACCTATTTCATTTATTTTCTTATAGTTTATCTATGGAAATGGATTGTCAAAAATGGAGCATCATGATACATTTTTCATGTTTTATTTTTTCATTTTAAGTAAGGGCTAGCATTGTTTAAAACCATCTTTAAGAAAAATGCATTAAATTATAGGTTTGATGTCTTTCTTATTCAAATTCACAAATGGGTCGATTTAATGATAATTAAATAGGTTGAAAATAGAAGGCATGCATGCAATAATGCATAAGAAAATGTTAAAATATAAATTATTACATACCATATATCTTTCTTAATATATCTTATCTAGATGTTTTTCACATTCTAGCATAGAAAAAAAATAGCACATACATTTGCTTGATTTGATAAGCATGCAAAGGACCCGAACCCATTACAAAGAAGCCATAAAGGGTAAAGAAGCAAATCCCACGAGTAGTGAAATTGGAAAAAGAAAAAGCTTTTGACGAGATCAAGGAACTAGTGGGTTAGAAGGAAGTTGGCCCTAAATTTTCTCACCTTAAAGAGAAGAACCCTTCGTCCTACAAACAACAATTCAAGTAAGACTATCATCCAAAGCCCTATTGCAATGATAAATAAAATTTGACTTCCCACATGCAAATCAACAATAGTAGTAGAAGGGGAGAAAAGTTACATGGCAAAAGACAATCAACGAAAGGTAGGAGCTATAAGGAACCACTTGAAGCAAGATGATTTGGACATGAAGTAGGAAGAATTTGAGTTGAATTCGGGCACAAAGTAGGAGGAATGGTCAAATGATCTTCCTTAGCATTTGTTCATCAAGTAGCAATACATTTTTGTTAGATTGTATAGCAATAATTAATACAAGCAAGAATATTTAATGTAAAGTGGAATTTTTAAAACTTAAAATTTAGATCTATAAATTTAAATAATAAACTAAATTAAATTCGTACTGAAAAATCAGACCTAATTCTACAAATCTTGTCCAAAATAATATACTAAATAATTTAAAATTGAAATGTAATAATATTATGAACAGATTTGAAAAAAAATAAACGACAAATAAAATAATTGTTCCATTAAAAACTACAATAGAAAAATAAACTAAAAGAATATGCATTTGCAATAATATTTAAAGCCCATTTACAAAGTAAATATGTTATAGGTGTGAAATATCTTTAAGAACAGTTATTGATTGACTAGTGGAGAAGATTCTATGTAAATAAAAAGCTTTTGAATTTAGCTGTAACAAATTTTTTTATCAATATTTCAAATCATTCTGTACGATCTATCCTTTGAATGAAATGAGATAAATGAAAATATATAAAGATCGAATCCTTGCAGATTCTATGTGAAAATTCTAATTTCGTGCCGAACTTGCATAGACATGGACGAATGGACATAGAGATGACTGCCTGCCTGGTGGAACGTTCAGCATAAAACACATAGTTAAAAGGGTTGTTCTTGCATGGAAATTAACTCCAAATATATGTTGCTTCGCCATGCAACACAAACTCCAAATTTTCTCGCAGTCCAAGGATTCAGTGTCCGTCAGCATTAACACGAAAACAAAAGAATCGTGATGAAATATCCGGACCAAATAAAAAAGCACCGCCCCACATGGCGAGGTGAGCAATGTGGTATAGCAGCAAAGGGACAAGCGGCTTCACTATCCAAAGCGACCATGACAATAAACCTCGACCTTGTTTGTATCGATTGTCATATGCATCGAATTCGCCATAGCCATTTGTCTCTAATATCTATTCCCACGCCTATAAATTATTAAGCTCCTCGTAAGATTTTCAAGTTTAAGGAAAAGAAACACTTTAGGAGAAGGGCACTAGAAATTGAGATGGCTTCTTTGATGGATGGATCATTTTCATTTATAGAAGTTGGACTCCAGTTTAGTGCGGAAGATGAGTATGTTAACAAAAAACCATATCATCGTTATTGTAAATGTGGGCTTCATTCTCTAGAAGGCAAAACCCACCATTATTACAATTGTCAAAGCTTGAGCAAGCGTAGCGTGGGCTTTCAGTGTTCATAATTCTACCCAAGATTCTCCTTCGTCGCCCATTTGTGCAACTAAATTATGCCACTCGCCAAAGCCAAATTTAGTGCAATCAACTTCCTCTTTGCATCTTTGCGAATAGAAAATATTAGATGGGGGCTAGATTTATTTGATAATGTTATATAATGCTTGGAATGATCACCGACTGTGTCTTCACTGCTTATCTACCGCCAGTATAGACCGCCAAAGGACTAAATTACACTACTCTAGATGTATCTAGAGGTTTGAAATGTGTGTTGAAAAATTTATTATATATGCAGAAAAATGAATGTTGAAATATTATATGTACAAAAATTAATGATAAGGCGATGATGGGTGAAATGTTAGTCACTTTTAAATGTCTACAACAACCATCATTGGAGCCTTGAAAGACATTTATAATGATCGGCGTTCTAGTTCCTTAATTTGCTTTGTTTTTATGCTTCTCTCTTATAGTCATTTATGTAAATATTAAAGATGCAGAGAAAATGGAATTAAACACAACAAAGAAGACAAACAAGATTCAAAGAAGGAAAAACAAGAGACACAATATTTATCGTGGTTCGGTAATAATATGTCTACGTCCACACTTGAAGCAGGGAATTGGTATATTAATCTAATCAACAGAATGGTACAATCTTACAATGCATGACTGCACATAGTCATTTATAGAGAGCTCATCAAATATGAAGAGATGAAAGGGAAATGAACGGTCTTGTGACCATTGAGCTTCACATCCCAACAATCTCTCCCGTGAAGTCCAACCGGCACAGCCATGAATTGCGGCATCCCCTGCTCGTGCTCCGAATCTCAGAGAACAATGAAACCTTGAGAAGATCTCAAGAATGCCAGACTCTGCTCCAGCACACTCCGAATGAGCCTTCTCCAAGTCAAATCGGAGACAAAAATATCTTCTTCTCGGTACTGCCACCCATAGCTCACATAATTTACATCATGCTTATGGTTGTTCTCATTTAAGAGTTTCTCCACATCTTGGAGTTGATTCTGCACCTCCTCCAACGTCAGATTATAAAGGGAGTTCCCCCGAGCCAATTGTTGGAAAACCTCAGCAAACAACCCAACATAGACGGACTCAAAACTGTGACCTCTGTCATCAGAAAAAAAACTCCTCCAGTCCCTGCATTTTTTCCCCTTTTACTGCCCAAAGGAATATCATATGGGTGATAACTTGACTACGGTATAGATTTATGAATATTTCTGTGCGTGGGTTGTTTGATTTCATCTTGATGCCCATTCATCATCGAATTCCACAGTTTTAAAATTTGTTCACATATTTTGTCAAATAATTTATGGGCAAGTTGTGGATTCCCAGATTTTACACACATGTCAATAACATCTAAATGCCAAGTAGTAGTATCCCATAGCTTCACTAAAGCATTGCCTACTCCAACAATAGCATTTTCTTGTCCTTCGAGGCATTGCCTGTACCCATGCGGCACTGGTTCTTGAGATTGCCAATCAATAATAGTCCTTGGCGTAATTAGATTATTGCTGCCCTTTTGCCTATCAATAGGCATAGACAAATTTCCAGATGCTTGCATACCATTTTGACTCCCCCTCATCAAATGCACTCTATGCATATTATTAACATGATTCTTCATATTTTGTAATGGTTCTCGGGAGGAATTAAAAGTTTCCTCTGGTTGGGCATGGTAATAATCTATACTAGCGTCTTGATGAACGAAAATTGTATCTTGATAACCCAACCTCTCTACAAGTCCTATCTCATCTATTCCAAAATGTTGCAATTGGTCCAATCTGCCATTCTTTAGCATAGGGATGAAATCCCCAAACCTATGATTAGAGCGTTGGTGACCAAATTCACTATGCGGTGGTGTAAGCCACATGGAATGATCTTGATTTTCATGGAGCCCTGCGCTATCCATGGTAACGATGTGGTGAGCAAAGTCCACATCACCGTGTCACTTAGAAACCCATTGTTTTGGTTGAAAATTTTGTGATGACAACAGTCTTTGAAAAGGATTCTGTATGTTCAAAGAGCCATCCATGGTTCCTTGAAGAGAGACAAAAAAAGTTCTTTCTATGGACTACGATAAAATTGGGGTCAATTTTGACCAACGACTGTCTGGTTCTCCTACCAGTAGAATGTTCTCAGCTGAAGACAAAACGCAAGGGAGCCTGGTTTGTAGTTATTTTTCTACCAATTTTGTGTTCCATATCTCTTTACTACGTTCCATACCTCTTCCATCTTCAAAAAATGAAATCAACCAACTATGTGCCTCCTCGTCTGCAGGGTGAGCAACAGCTTGGGCCTCCTAACCTTCTTCTTGGTCAATATACAGGCCTCTCTTTCTAGCCTCCACCTCATGCTGTGTCACTGCCTTCTTGAGTACCTCGCTGCCAAAGAAAGGAAGCGCCTTTCCGTCACACTCTAGCCGTTCAAACCTCCTCTTCTTATTCCTCAACAAACTATCCCACCCTTCATTGAACAAATCTAATTTCCTCTTTAATCCAATAGTTAAAGAAATCGTTACAGCTGCCCCAGATGACAAGGAAACAAGCAGAATTCCAAACTCCGCACATGGACAATTAATGCCAAGCCCAATCGAGGCATCATCATGCTCGACCTTCACCACCGGGATGACATCAATTTCCATTTCTTAAATCTGTTCAACATCAGCCTTATTCGACTGACTGAATAATTTAGGATAGTTCCTTTTAATATGGCCTCGCTCTCTACAATTGTAACATTTATTTTTCAAAACCTTAGATTTGCAGTCTCTAGCCCAATGACGAGATTATCTGCAATTAAAACACCTCCCAAGATGAGGGAATGGTGATGAAACCATTTTCTTCTTTTCAGACTTGCCTCTTTTAGGCCTCTCTGATTTCTTGTCAACATCAATAGCCAATTAATCCTCATCTTCCATGTCATGCCACCAATGTACAACATCTTCTTCTATCTCTTCTCAGCCTCACCAAGCTCTGATACCAATTGTAAATATTAAAGATGCAAAGAAAATGGAATTAAACATAACAAAGAAGACAAAAAAGATTCAAAGAAGGCAAAACACAAGAGACACAATATTTATCATGGTTTGGTAATATGCCTACATCCGCACTTGAAGCAGGGAATCAGTGTATTAATCCAATCAACAGAATGATATAGTACAATCTTACAATGCATGACTGCACACAGTCATTTATAGAGAGCTCCTTGAATATGAAGAGACGAGGGGGAAATGAACGGTCTTGTGACCATTGAGCTTCACATCCCAACAATTTATACTTGTAAGTTATTCTCTCTTACAATCAAGAATTTGTATATAAGTCAAAGTTCAAGAAGATCATGGGGACAATTGCGGGAGGAAATCCCATTCTGCCAATCACTAATAGAAATTGCAAGTTCTAATAGGTGCAACCAAGCAAGAAAAGATGGAACAGATAAATGGTAATCTAGATTTCCATCCTAGACTAGGAACTTGTAGAATATAGCAAAGCCATTGTGAAAAGAAATAGATGCAACCAAGCAAGAAAAGATGGAATAGATAAATGTATTGTTGCATGTCTGGTGCAAGAGCATCAAATATAATCTGATTTTCTTATTCACCAGTTGTAGTTTATGCAAACATAGTTTGAAATCAATTTTTGAGGAAGCTCAAATAAATTGGAACAGTTAAAATAAAAGAAAAAGGAATATAGTTGAAAGGATCAATGGAGAAAAGAGGACGGAACCATGGGGATTCGATGGAGGGACATAGGAGAGAGCATTTTTGTACATCAGTGCATGGTTCGGTTGTTAGGAGGAAGGAAAGATTGATTTTCATTTTGTTTTTGATTTGATATGTTTCAAGAGGACTTATAGTTTGTAAGTGATTGAATACTCAATCAGGTTTCTTTCTGTAAATACTTGTTTTGTCTCTTGGATGGGATTACATTCACTGTTGAAGTATTTGTGAATTCTTTCAAGTAAGATATTAAGAGTCGATTGGTAGTCATCTCTGTCAAAACACCAAGTGTTATTATGTTAATGGTTCAGAAGTAAGTCATCAATTGGTATCAGAATATTAAAGTTAATGTTTCTTTAATGATCACTATTTGTACTTTTAATGATCACTATTTGTATTTTTTAGTTCCTAACACCTATAGAATAACTTTAGTTTGGAATTTTTTTGGGTGTGCAAATCAGCCCCCATCATTTGATATTAGAACCTAAAAGGTCTGGGAAGAGGAATTTGAGAAACTAAAAAATATCTGGGAAACTAAAAATATTTGGGTAAGAAAGAAGTTATGTTCATGTGATTTTGGTTAAATCTATGTATGATCATTTTGATAGGATAACCAGTTGGTTATCAATAGACTGGGCAAGAGAAAATGAGAGAGAAAATGAGAGGAGCCTTAGGTGAGATATCAAGAAGTCAAGAAAAAGAAAGAGAAATTCAATGGCACACATAGAAGGAAAGCATAAAGAAGAAAGAAAATATGAATACTAATAAGAGAAGGTGAAGTAGAAAGAGGTGTATATTTTAATAGAAAAGAAGGTGAAGTAGTCTGTAAAAAAATATTTTTGCGAAAATAATAGAAAAAAGATGGTTGCCTTGAAGAAAGAAGATGAAAATGGTTTGGACAATAGGCTTGGACAATAGAGAGTTACTAAGAAAGATGTAAAGGAAGTAGTGAAGGAAGTTATAATTGTGGAGAACAAAAGGAGAGAGAAGAAAGAATGGAGGAAAGAGAAAGTGTAGAAAGAAGCCTTTGAGGGAGAGAATAAAGAAGAGAGGAAAGTGTCTACGAAGAAGAAGCTTCAAGAATGGAGGAAAGAGAAAGTGCAGAAAGAAGCCTTTGAGGGAGAGAGTAAAGAAGAGAGGAAAGTGTCTATGAAGAAGAAGCTTCAAGAATGGAGGAAAGAGAAAGTGCATAAAGAAGCCTTTGAGGGAGAGATTAAAGAGGAGAGGAAAGTGTCTATGAAGAAGAAACTTCTAGAGACATTATGGTTTCTTCTATTTTCTCATATTGTGTGTGACATGTGTATGTTGGTATGAAGATTTTTATAAGGTAGGTCAAGAAAAAGACCTTGGATTTGATAAGAGTGGGGACAAGTGGAGCACATATGGACAATGATCTAAAGATGAGAAGAGATTAAATGTTGCAATGTGTCAAGAAGAGTTTCCAGTAGAGAAACATGACAAAGAATCTAAGAATAAAAATGAGGAAGGTGCAAAAGATTTTCGGTATCATAATAAAGATAAGGAAGAAACAACAAGTTTCATAACATCTTGGAAGATGTTCCAGATATAGGACAAGATGTCTATACATAGAAAAAGTTGGAATTAAAGAAGCCAATGGTGGAAATAAATTGGGACAAAAGGTAAAAGGATGTCGTGCAATGTTGATTTTGGTTATGTGTAGAAATGGAAATGTTATTTTTCATTATATTTAAGTAGAAGTAAGAATGTGGATAAGAAAATTAATAGGATAATCAAAAGAATGTGGTTACCAATAGACTAGGCAAGAGAAAATGAGAGGACTCCTAGGTGAGGTATCGAGAAGTCAAGAAAAAGAAAGAAAAATTCAACAGTACACAAAGAAGAAAAGAATCAAGAAGAAAGACAATATGAATACAAATAAGAGCATGAAAGATGTATAGTTTGATAGAGAATTGGGAGAGTTGAAAATAGATTTGGAGAAATGTAAGATTTTTGTGAAGCAATGACTTGAGGAGAAAATCCAAAATTATGTTTGGTGTTGGACAATAGAAAAGAAGTTGAAGTAGCTTGTAAAAAAATATTTTTGAGAAAATAATAGGAAAAAGATGGTTTCCTTGAAGAGAGAAGATGAAAATGGCTTGGACATCAAAGAGTTACTAAGAAAGATGTAAAGGAAATAGTGAAGGAAGTTCTAATTATGGAGCAAAAAAGGAGAGAAGAGAAATAATAGAGGAAAGAGAAAGTTAAGAAAGAAACCTTTGAGGGAGAAAGTAAATAAGAGAGGAAAGTATCTATGAAGAATGAACTTCTAGAGACATTATGGTTTCTTGTTATGTTTTCTAATATTTTGTGTGACATGTGTATGTTGGTATGAAGAGTTTTATAAGGTAGGTCAAGAAAAAGACCTTGGATTTGCTAAGAGTGAGGACAAGTGGAGCACATATGGACAATGATGAAGATGAGAGGAGACTAAATGCAGCAGTGTGTCAAGAAGAGTTTCTAGTAGAGAAACATGACAAAGAATCTAAGAATAAAAATAAGAAAGGTGCAAAAGATTTATGGTACGATAATGAAGATAAGGAAGAAACAACAAAGTTTCCTAATGCCCTGGAAGATGTTCCAGATGTAGGACAAGATGTTTATAAAGAGAAAAGGTTGGAATTAAAGAAGCCAATGGTGGGAACAAATTAGAAGCTTGCAACAAAAAATTAGTAGAAGCTTGAGCTAGTTTCAATAACAAATTGGTAGAAGCTTGAGGAGAACACGTGCGATGAGAAAGGTAAACTAGTTGACTTGGATGATTTTAATAATGATATTTTTGAATATTTGTATTATTTTCTTGAAGAGAACGTCTTAAAGAAGAAAATGAGAGGGATGTAACATAAATTAATGAAGATGGCATGTATGAATGAGAAATGGAGTCATGGAATGTTATAGATGATAAAGAGTTGAGGAGAAGATATACAGAGAAAAACGAAAGAAAAAAAAATAAGTTGAAAAGTTTTGAATGATTAAATATGCAAATATATTGGATATAAAGAAATATTTTGACAAGAGTAATGAAAAATAAAGTGGACAATAGAAGAATGGGTTCAAAAAGGCATGATGAGTGAAGAGGAAAAAAATGGTGTAGCAAGAATTCAAGAATCCACAAATGAGAGTGCAAAAGACTAAAAGTAAAATAACTTGTGTAGGTCCATTTTATGGTCAAAGGCCATAAGAAATTAAATATGAAGGTTTAGATTGGTACAAGGGGATGGAAAAGAATAAGATCACAACTTTTTATATTTCTTTTATAAAGGTGAAGTTTTTTATAAGGAATGTGTAGTAAATGTAATAGAGAATTTTGTTGGTTAAAGTGTGAGGAAAAATGGGATGGCCAAAGATACAAAGATAAAGAGTGCAACTGTTGAATAGGAAGTTATTACAACAAAAAAATGGGGGTAAATTATTAGGCAATATTTGGTTTTCATTTCACATGATGAATCTTGGTAAATCTAGAAAAATATATGTTATATGTGCAGATTTTGGAAAATATAATTTGGGTTGTGATGTGTGTACACACTAAATAGTGCACTTCTCTAAATCATTACTTCCAAGGGAATCCATGGATGGGAAACCTTGAGAAAGAGACCTAAAGCTCCCTAGGCATGGAGTCACAAGGATGTTGATAGTGCTCTCAGCTAGAGCTATTGAAGCATGCAACCTTGCTAGTAAACCACACAATGGGAGATTCAATGAGACAAGGGAAAGAGTGCCAATATCCTCAAGAATCAACAATGAGAATGCAATGCAATGCAAGCTATGCTAAGAATGAAGATGCAAGCTAAGCTATGAAAGGAAAGTATTACAAACCCTTGCTAATTAATCTATGTGAGCTAATCTAAAGCATAAAGGAAACTAAGCTAGATTCCATGAGAGCTATGATGCAAGAATGCAAGAATGGAACTAGAATGCAATAAATGATCTCCAAAAGCTCCAAAGTCTCCAAGAAATCCTGCAGCATAAGGTTGGTATTCAAAAGATGGATCTCAAAATGAGAAGAGATCTCTCCTTTTATAAGAAATGAGAAAGAATGGACCATGGAGATTAAGAGGCAAAAGATTTAATCAAGGGTGGAGCATCAAAGAGGAGCAAGTCATGTGTACAAATATCCTCCAATGAGAAAATAAGAGTTAAATTTTGTATCCATATGAGACAAAAAATGTTTTTCTTCTTTTTATAAAATAAGAATAATGCTTTATTTGTGCAACTTAGGATAAGAGAAAAAGTGGGGGCATTTTATTTATTAAAAGGTGAGGAAATATTCCTTTTAAATCAATAAAGACTTTAGGATACAATGGTTAGCCCAAGGAAAATAATAAAATAGGATTTGATCAAGGAAATTGATATAATTGATAAAATGTTGATTTTTGAAAATATTGATTCAGGAATTTGATAAATTGCTGAATGGGGACCCAAAGTCTAGGTGACCATTTTAGGGTGCATACATTTGCCCCTCTTTGACTAATGTGAGATCGATTTGGGATCACATGCAGTCAAAGAATGAAATTGAAATGTGAGATTGATTTAGGATCACAAAACAATCCAGACATGTGTTCGACGAATGGGAACATATCAGGACAAGCATAAGCATAAGTTGAAAGACAAGGGCAATCACCATTGTATATAAGTAATTGTCAAGTCTGAAATAAGAGATAAGAATCTCAAGCTGAGCTGATTGATAAGTTGAATCAAACATGAAAGCTAATAGGTACTACCCCCTCAGAATCAGAATCAAAATTAGGTAGAGGAGAACAGAAAATTGATAAACTTGATCAAGTCACTAGAAATCATAATCAAAGGTGAAACATGATAGGATAACCATCAAGCAGTGAAGATATGCCCTAGTTTGACTAGGTTTGACCAAAAAGGATATAGATTAAGGATGAATTCAAACCTCAGATGAATCAAATGAAGGTGAATGAAAGATTAGGAGTTTGGAAGAGATGGGCATGAAGAAATGAAGGTGCCCCAACAAAGATCGAAGGATCAGGCCTCAAATGGTCAGTCAACTGTGCAGAAGAGGGTGAAAGTTTTGAAATGCAATTTTGCCTATCAAGTTGAACTTAGATTTTGATTTTGATCCTGAAAATGGATCCAAGACATCAAAATTAGCTAGGGGTGCAATTTTCACGCAATTCTGAGATGTTTTGAAAATTGGTCAAAAAGTCAAAATTACGATAAAAGGGGGTAAAAAGGTCATTTTCAAATTCATTAACCCCTTCTGATGATAGGAATAGGAGGTGATCTGAAAGACAAGGAGTGAAAGACATGATCAAGAAAAATAAAGGTGAGCGCAGTTGACCGACAAGTCCACGAAAGATGAAAGGAGAGCTCTTTCCATATGCATGATGCAAAACTAAACTAATATGAACCTAAGAATGCAAGCTACTATGAAAAGGTGGTTTACTTGCAAGGTCACAAAGCTTTTAGACTCTAATATTCATCATCAAGCGTTATTGGTAGCATCACAAGATCATACAATGCACACTAGTATAACTATGTGGATTTGAATATGATCTATATCAGATAGGTATGTGGGAATCCCACCTAGGCACCAAAGACATATAAGTCAAGATGACTACTGCAGTGAGATTACCTAATTTTAGTAGAGCAAGATTATACTTGCATCAAGACACAAGGAAAGTCAAGATGGCTAGAATTATGCACTTGCGCAAATAGTCAAGGATAATACTTTGTAGATCCTTATGTCAAGTAGAACAAGCATAAATGCTAATGACAATTAGGACCAAAAAAATATACCCACAAGAAGAAAAAGCAATAAAACATGTCCTCATGCCCTCAATCTTCTAGCTATGCATCATCGAAAACTTCTTAGGGAGAGAACACTCATCAAAGAAATCATCACAAATAGCACACAAAGAAATAAAGTCCAACAAGTCTCAGTGAGTCAAGTGTTTAAGTGCGTGTGTGTAGGTCATAGAATCAATCTTTGAGTATCACATTTTCAAGTGAGAGATATCATATCATGATAGACTGTGGGGTAGGATATCTGATAAGTGTTGAGAAACACTTGACACTGGGGTAGTGTTGAAAAACACAGTTTGGGGTGGTGTTGAAAAATACTGATTGCAAGATGTCCTAAAGACCAACGCATCCTAGAGACCAAAGCTAACATAGTTATGCCCCCTAGAAAAAGACAAAGACCAACTCCAAACCAAGGCAACAAGGTCAAGGCATGATGGATAAAGGCTAAGTGTGGAGGACACATGCTAAGAAACAAGGGTCCAAAGGCCTCAAGTAGTGCCTGTTTCCAGGTTTTCACCACTCAGAGATTTTTTAATTTTTCATTTTTTTTGTATTTTTTCTACCAAGGTGCTTGTTTCCAAGTTTTCACCAAGGCACTTTTTCTATTTTTTTGAATTTTTTGCATTTTTTTATTTTTTTGTATTTTTTTCAAGAATTTATATGCTTTTTAGGATTTTTTCAACATCATATATGAATTTTTTTTTAGAATTTTTTCAAGATCAATAAGATATGTACAAAGGATGCCCCCAGACAGAATAGGCATCATGGATAGAACTTCTTGAGGTGCAAAACATTGATATGATCAGGGAGCTTTTCCCCCTCTAGATCAGATAGTAAATAAGCACCTGTACCAAAAGTTGTAGTAATGATGTATGGTCCAAGCCAATTAGGTTCAAATTTCCCCTTTTTCTCTCTATGTTGTTGGTTCTTAGGGTTTTCTCATGGGACAAGATCCCCCACTTGAAATTCTCTAGGACGAACCTTCCTGTTGAATGCTTTGGACATAGGCTTTTGGTAAACTCTCATGTGATCAAAAGATGTTTTATGCTTTTCATCTAGAAGTTCCAGTTCTTGTAACCTCATAGCGTGGTAGTCTTCATCTGTCACTAGACCTTTAAGGGAAACTCTAAGAGAAGGAATCTCCACTTCTAAAGGTAACACTGCTTCAGTACCATAAGCTAGGGAAAAAGGAGGAGCCCCTGTTGGAGTATGAATACTCATTCTATAGGCCCACAAGACCGGATTTATCTGTAGATGTTAGTCTCTACTATTCTTGTGAACTGTTCTATGGAGGATTTTGAGAATGGGCTTATTTGAAGCCTCTGCTTGTCCATTTCCTTGTAGGAAGTAAATGGAGGACCAATGCTATTTTATCTTGAATTTCTTGCAGAGATGTTTAAGGTCCTTATTTTTAAACTGACCTCCATTGTCAGTGATTATCTCGGAAGGCACTCCATACTGACAGATGATGTGGTTCAGAATAAACAAAGAAACTATCTTGCCTGAGGCAACAGAAAGTGGAACAGCTTCTACCCATTTGCTAAAGTAATCAGTAGTAGTGATAATGAATTTGTGTCCACCTGATGAGTTGGGATGAATCTACCCAATGAGGTCAAAGGCCTAGCGCTGAAATGGAAATTGAGAAATAGAAGGAATAAGCTCCCTGCCTAGAGCATGTATTAGGTTTCCATGTTTATGACACTTTTCACAAGATTTAGCAAAAGCTATTGCATCTGTCTGCATGGTAGGCCAATAGTATCCTACCCTAAGCAACCTTCGGGCCATGGCAAGACCATTAGAATGTCCTCCACAAATGCCCTCATGAATGTCAACTAACACTTGGTTAGACTCATCCTTTTCTAAACACCTAAGAAGTGTCCCATCTAAACCCCTCCTATACAAATCACCAGAGATAAGGGTGTGGTGAGAGGCATTTCAGATTAGGTTTCTTCATTCAAAATGATTGAAGGTTTTTGGAATAGTACCATCATGGAGGTATGAGTAAATGGCACCATAGCAGGATGACTCATGTCTGATAAGGGTACAAACAACTTGGCTTTCTTGGGAGTCATAAATAGGGTAACATAGCTCTTCCACCAAGAATTTGAATCTGGACTCATGTTGTTCTAGCTGAAGAAGTGAAGCCAACGTAGCCATAGCATTAGCTACTTTATTCTTTTCTCTAAGGATTTTTTGAAATGTAACAAAGGTAAAGTATTGTCACAATGAATCAACCATTTTCTTGTAAGGTACCAATTTTTCATCTTTGGTTTGGTATTCTTCATTAACTTGGTTGACTATCAATTGCGAATACCCATAAATATGTAGTTCTATGATTCCCCACTCTATAGCCATTTTTAGTCAATTTGTTAAGGCCTCATACTTAGCAATGTTATTTGTGCATGGGAACAATATTTTGTAAGACTTTGGAATTGTGTACCCATGAGGTGAAACAAACAACACTCCTACACCTGAACCATTTTGCATGAAAGAGCCATCAAAGAACATCTTCCATGCTCTTACAGTCATGTACATTATGTGCTCATCTGGAAATTCAACTTGAATTTGTGCTTTGTCTCAAATTGGAAAATCATCCAATTGGTCTGCACTGGCTTGTCCTTTTATAGCCTTACGCTCAACATACTCTATGTCAAATTCTGAAAGAATCATCATCCATTTAGCAAGTCTACCTATGAGAGAAGCCTTACCAAGAAAATATTTTAGAGGATCAATTTTTGCAATGAGGTGTATTGTATGTGCAAGCATGTAATGTCACAACTTTTGGGAAGCAAACACCAGTGCCGCTAGGCAAGATTTTTCAATACTAGTGTAGTTAACCTCATATGACACAAGAGTACGACTGATGTAATAGATAGCTCTTTCTTTTCTAGTATCATCAAGTTGAGCCAATAATGACCCTAGGGAAGATTTTGTTGCTAACACATACAATATGAGTGGTTTTCCTGGGATAGGAGGCATTAAAATTGGAGGATTGGCCAAGTATTGCTTGATTTGGTCCATGCTTTGCTAAAAATCTTCATTCCAGACACAGTTAACCCCTTTGTGTAAAGTCTTGTTAAAGGGTTGAGCTCTATCAGCCAGTTGTGAAATAAACCTCCTTATAGATTGAAGGCATCCTTGAAGACTCCTCATTTGACTGATGTTTTAAGGAGGTGGCATATCCATTATTGCTTGAACTTTTACTGGGTCCACCTCTATTCCTTTAACTGAAATGATAAATCCTAGGATTTTTCCCGAGGTGATCGTTATACACTAAGTTTGCACCCTTGTTTCAATCTCTCGTAGTCTTGATAACCTATTATAACATGGGAATCATCTCCAGGTGTGGGACCTATGCTAACTAAGATGAGACCTCCAAGTTCTAGGCTAGTTCCTCTTGGATAATCACCTTAATTTGCTTCTTGACATGAAAAGTAAAACTTCTGAGGGAAAGGGATAGAAGGAATGCTTGAAAGGGAAATGACTGAAAGCAAACTACCTACTAGGTGATACACCGATATGAAGGTATGAATTACAGTATAAAAGATGGATTCAATGCACAAACTTAGGTCTAGGAGATCACAACTTACTGAATAGGCTTGCATAAATATTTCATAGAACGGTCTGCAAATAAAGAGGGTATTCAGGGAAAGAAAGAGATTCTTTCACAAACAATAACACCCTTTAGAGTTAGACCAAAATCTATGACCTATAAACAAACATTTACCTCTACAACTTGGTATAGGAATGAGACAAGATAGTTAAGGGGTTGAAGTATACCCACAAAAGCATTCACATCAAATCATCTAAAATGATACACAAAATTGTAGAAAGAAAGAGGGATCAAGAACCCTAAGATATCACTGAGAAGCATGTAAATACTAAATTCATTAAGAAATAACTCACACAAGAAGGCATAGGGACATGAGGACTGCCATAAAATATCTTCAATATCTAAATTATCAATGGGGGGTTACAGAATGTAGAAAACTAGAGGATAGAAAAATGTCACAGATAGCCTTCTAAGAAAAGAGACTTTTCTTTTTTTACAAAATGTCAACTCTGAGCTCTAAAGCTCTCAAAAAACATTATATACATCTCCTCTAATGCACACAGGCAAGAGCAAAAAATCTAAATTAGGGTTACATGGATTTTCATATAATAATCAAACCCTAATTCTATCAAATTCATCCATAAATGCACATGAAAATATCTCAACTGATCAAATATCTATGTTTGCACATCCATTTCATGTTTATACCTATAAAAAATCTAGCCACAATGATCCATCTACCTACCTGCAACTCGGGCTCGCCATAAATGTTGAAATCTGATATTTTTAGATATTTGAATTTAAAAATTGATAAAATAGTCACAAGTGGCGCTAAAAGTTTCTATCGACAACTAATATTCAAACTTTAATCCAACTTTAAAACACATCCGTTAGATCCTCCTTTTTACCTGGGCTCAGCACTTGATTACAAAACTAACTTGGCATTTACCTCAGGTTCCAATTTTCCTTCAGTCACAGAATCATTTAATACTTTAGCTGACCCTGGTTAACTCTGGAAAACACAAAAATGGCTCTTTAGTCACTGATTCACAGAATACTTTACTAACCCTAGGCCCAAACTTGCCACTTTTCAACCTTTTATTCACCCTTGACCGCTCCATCAACAGACACCTCGACGCCTCTCTGACATCAAACCCACTGCAAATGAGATTCCAATCTAACGGCGGGCACATGATCTCATGGCCCCTGAATATTCTTTCAGATCATACGCCCACCATAGATCTTTATTAAACTGGGACCCCTCTAACAAATGGACCCACTGCAAACCCTGTCATCACCACGTGGACCAATCATACTCAAGCACATCAACAAACGAGGACCCACTGACGAAGCCCCTGACAAAAAGAAAGATCGACAATCATTTGAAGATCTCATACCTCTAACACAACCCTTACGAAGATATGATAGCCATCGATCCTCTAACTGCCAAAAGAGCCTGGTCCCACTGACAAGAAATGACTCATTCACATGTGGACCAATCAGAATACACAAACTATGTACACCTAGCAGTGGACCCACTGAACTTTGAAACGCTGCATAAAAGGGAAGATCGACGACTGTCATAAGATCGCAAGCCTCTCACAGACCCTATGAGATCTTATGACAACCACTGATTTCATCAACTGGGACCCCACACAAGTCTAAGACTGCTGAAAATTTAAGCAATTATGCGACTGAAGAAAGGGTAACATTCGCTGAGTCACCAGCTGTCAAGGAGTTAACTGCCAAGAATAAGATATTATGTGACTGAAGGAAGAGCCATCGCCAATTCGTCGAATAAGAAAGACCACCACTAGAGAACTTAGAGAACTGGCAACCAAAGGAATTAAAATGCACATGGGAATTGAGGAAATATAAGTGGCTGATAAAGTAACATGAAAATAGAATGAAGGCTAGGGTTTGCAAGGTTACTTCTTGGCAATGGCTACCTTTTTCAAATATTTAAACTGTAAACCAGGGAATAAAACAAATTGCAGAGGCCAGAAGACAAGGCACAATTTCATGTAAATTTTAGGGATGTTTAGCAGGATAAAAATAGAGACCTTGGGATAGATATCAGCCAAATTTGCATGCACAGGAAAATTAGGGTAACATTTTGGCGATTTCTACTAGATGTCAACCTGCTAGACATGGAAAACTAGTGGCCTTGACATAATTTATTGGGCATGGGTTCATCATTTGAGCACAAAACTTGACAGAGGGACAAAACTAGAACCAGAAGGATGAACTTGTGCACAGGCACTTCTTGAAAAGCAAGAAACTAACCTAGAAAATAGGAAGAAAGCAGGAAAGCATTTTTACAAAATTCATAGAGAGGGATTAACCTCAAAATAAGGCTTCAGGTGGAAACCATTGACTGATATTGGCAAGGCATCTCCTTCAAGAGTTGATAGTTGAAAAGCATTGGATCCCCTGCACTCTGTTATAACAAATGGTCCACCCCAAAATGAGTCAAACTTTGTATGTCTACCAGGTCTGGATCTGAATTCAACCCACTTGAGGACTACATCCCCAACCTTGAAATTTTTGACCCTGGCTCTTTTATCAAAACTCTTCTTTGTTTGAATTTGATGAAACTCCATATCTTTCATGGATTTTCCTCTGAGTTCCTCAAGCTCCATGAGCTGAGCATACCTGATCTGTAGAGGATCTCTTTCTTCAAATAGGGCATATTGAGTAGCTAAGTCTAGAGCTGGTAATTTAGTTGAAATGGACAACTTAGCCTCTCTACCATATACTAACATATAAGGAGAATTTCCAATGATCTTCTTTGGGGTAATCCTATCTAAGCACAAGGCAGACTTTGACTTAGCATGCCAACTCCTTTGGTTATCCTGCAGGGTCTTCTTGATTATCCTAATCAAGTTCTTGTTTGTTGATTCTGCTAAGCCATTGCCCTAGGGTAATAGTTTGAGCTTGTATTCAGATAAATACCACTCCTAATTGCCCACTCTAAGACTTTGAGGCCTGTGAATGCCAATGCATTATCTGATATTATGGAATCTGGAATGCCAAATCTGTGAATTATGTCATCATAAAAACTCAATACAGCATTTTCATTTGCTTCTTTTAAAGAAATTGCTTCTTTCCATCTAGTGAAATAATCTGTTGTGGTGATTATCCACTTATGTCCTGCACTAGATGGAGGATTAATCATGCCAATGAAGTCTATGCCCCACTTCATGAAAGGTTGCTCTATTCTGACTGGTTGTAGGGGTAAGGCTGCAAGCCTTTCTTTTCCTGCAAACATAGCACATTTGATGCATTTTCTTACATAATTATGACTATCCTTGAAGATAGATGGCCAATAGTATCCAACCCTCATGATTTTAAAAGCAGTAGTCCTAGGGGAGAAGTGACCTCCAGAAGGTCCATCATGAAATTCAAATAGGACATCAACTATCTTTTCTAAATCTATGCATCTTAAAAGGACACCGTTGTGATCCTTTCTAAAAAGAACCTCATCTATCAACACAAAAGGAATAAATTGCAATCTATAATATCTCCTTTTTGTTGAATCCAAACCTATATGACATTGTCATGTCTTCAAAAAATGAACCATGTTAGGCAACCAACTTGATGCATGGGCATGTTCTTCTATAGCATGCACAACCAAAGATGCATCCATTTGTTCTAGTTTCTTTGAACTTTCATCCTCTGCCAAATGCTCCCAAAGACCTCTTCCTCTAACTAGCTTGGTAGTTTGGATAGCTATGTCATATTCCATCACCTTGGTGATCCAACCAGCTCTTTTCTCATTTAGGTCTTTGGAAAGCAAAAATTCTTTAACACTTGGATGAGTAACTTTCAAGTGTACCTTGCTATGGGTCAACAAATATCTAAACTTTTTAAGGCTCTTTACCATAGCAAGTACATGTTTCTCTACAAAAGAGTATCTCTATTCATACTCTTTTAAACCTTTGCTAAAGAAAGCAATAGGCTACTCCAATCCATTTGAATTTTCTTGAGTCAGCATTGCAGACATAGCATCATGACCCCCATAAGCATAAAGGATAAAATCCTTACTGAAATTTGGGTTTAGGAGAGTAGGAGCTTCTGTTAAGGCCTCTTTGATAGCCTGGAAATTAGCTTGTCCTTCTTTAGTCCAACTAAAAGTTGAACTCTTCTTTAACATGGCTATTAAAGGCTTTAGTAAATCTTCAATGTTAGGCAAGAACCTCCTAACAAAGTTAATCTTTCCTATGAAAGATTGGAGACTTTTCTTATGATGTGGAAATGGTAGCTCTAAGATGGCTACAATTCTCTTAGGATCTATTGTGATCCTTTCTTTGGATACTACATATCCCAACAATTTTCCTTCATGAACTACAAACACACATTTCTTGGGATTAAGAGATATCCCAAATTCTCTACATCTTTCAAAGATCTTCCTCAAATGTTTGATATAGTCTGTTGCATGCTTAGAATAGATAGTGATGTCATCTAAGTAGACCAGTACACACTTGTACATGAGGCTTTTAAAGGCCATATCCATTGCCTTTTGAAATGTAGAACCTTCATTTGACAAACCAAAGGGCATCTTTTGATAAGCCATGGTTCCCCACTTGGTTGTAAATGCAGTCTTATATTGATCCTCTTCATTAACCAGAATCTGATTGTATCCTAAATAGCCATCCAATAATGAAAATCTCTTAGATCTAGAGACACGTTGTAAGACTTTTTCCATAGAGGGTAATGGATGGTGATCTTTTAGAGAGGCCCTGTTAAGATCCCTGAAGTCAACACATAACCTCAACTCCCCATTCTTCTTCCTGACAAGAACAAGGTTGGAAACCCAACTAGTATGCTTGATGGGGTAGATGATACCACTTTCTATTAGTTTGAGTACTTCTTTATGCATAAGTGGCTCAAGTTTGGGATTAACAGGCCTTTGCTTTTGCCTCACTGGTTTGGCATTTGGTTCTAATTCAATAGTGTGATGAGCAAGAGTAGGATCAAAACCTTTGAGGTCTTCATATTTCCATGCAAATACATCACTGAATTCTTTGAATAATTGGGTATAAGCTTGCTTCTCCAATTTAGTGTTCACTTTTCCAAATTGTAAGCTCCTACCTAGTTCCAACTCTAGTTCAACACAATGTTCTTATTGAACTACTAGGCCAGCTTTGCTTCTCTTAACTTCATCATCCTTGTTGAAGACAGTCTCTAAGGTGACAAGACCTCTAGGCACCTTATTGGACTTAAGTTGTATCACTTGATCACCATGGTTCTGTGATAACCTCTCCTGATTATGCTTTGAAAAGACATCCTCTTCAAACAAGAACTACAGAATTTGTTCATCATTGTCAAACACCTGCCAATTGACATCATTATCAGGAATAGAGGGTCTGACAATCACTTTGATATGTTGTTGATCTATTTCTTTTGAAATGCTATTTTGAATATTATACTGAGATCCAACAACAGCTAATCTATCTGCATTTTGGTTTAGTTTCCTAGGGATAGCAACAATATTGAAAGCACAAAAGTCTTCAATTGCATCCCAAACTCTATGTTTGTATGCTTTCAAAGTGTCATTTTTGGTTGCACTTATCCCTCTTACTTGGCTGACAACTAACTCACTGTCACCATAAACTTTTAGGGCCTTAAGTCCTCTTTTCCTAGCCCACTCTAGTCCATTCACAAGGCTTTCATACTCTACAGGTTTGCTAGTACAAGAGAAACTGAATCTAAAGGTAGTGTAATACCTTTCTCCCTTTGGGGACACTAGCATAGCACCACCACCAGAACCATGTCTACTTCTAGCTCCATCAAAAAATAGTTCCCAAACCTGATTATTCTAATCCTCTAAATCAGTGTCTTCTTTGAGAAGGCTTGGTTCTATGGCTCCACTTTCTTGTATTAAATAACTTCCCAAACCAAAATCCCAGATTAGATTTTCTTGGGCCTCTGAAGCTCTTTCATCTAGTAGAATATCAGGGATATTCTCTATCTTAGTGTCTGCTTCTCCAATGGTTTGGAAGTTACTGTTATCAAATATAGGGCAGTTTACATTGATGGTATTAGACACATATGGTTCTATATGGTGTGCTGCCAATGGTTCTGATTTAATGGTGACCTTGGTCCCATACCTTGTATGAAATAGCATGTGAGACCAGTCAGAAGATAAGTAACCTCCAATCTTGGCTGTAAACTCCCTTGACAAACATATAGCAAATAATGCAGGGAGATCTATGATATATATATCAAGAAGGATGGAGAAGTTAGGACTAGCATGTAGGATTAGACTGGTATCCTTGGCCACACCTATAGTATTGACTGAGGATCCATCAAGTTGTGTAACCTTCTTTTGAAAGGGCTCATATTTCAGTCCTAATTAGTCAACTACTTTCTTGGGCATTACAGTGCTAGTAGCTCCACTATCTACCATACAATTATGCACTAAAGATTTTCCAATGATTAAGGATACATGAAAGGGAGGTGGCTTTGAATTCCTACCTTGCATGGAATTGGCCTTGGAGTTGCTACTTGGAGCCTCCTTTTCTTGATCAGTGTTAACCAACACTGGCCTTGTAGCTTCTTTTGCAGGCTGAGGAGTTGCTACCTCAGTTATGGCCTTTTTCAAAATTTCAAACTGCCCCGAAATAGCCAGAGAGTCCCACATAGACATGGTGACATTCACCTTCTTCATGTTGTCTAGAATATTAAAAGGTGTTACACTGTGTACTCTTTTTTGTGCTTTCACTATGATGGGCTCCACTTCTTTGAAAGTTTGAACCTCTTTACTTGTAATGGTAGGAGTCTCCTTAGGTGTGATGGGAGTAGCTTGTTGCACTGGTTCTACTGATGTAGTAGCTTTGGCACTTGAATATGCTTGCTCCATGTCTTGAGCTCTTCTCTTTTCTCTTGTATAGTCAACAAAAGAAACTTCATCATTGATTCCATTGAAGTCTGGTTGCTCCCAATTGAAAAGAGTCATCTCATTCTCTTGTGATTCTTGTTGAGGAACTGAGCCACTGGATGAAGCCTCTGATTGAGCATGTGAGGCATTTTGAACCATTAGAGCTTGGTTCATCCATCCATTTGAACATTTAGCCTAGTTATGAGGCTGATTACAAGGAAAGTACCATTCATTCTCCATGGCCATATTATTTTGACTAGGAACCATATCCCTTACTGGATTTGTAGAATTAAGAGGTGCAGGGTTATATGGTTGGAATGGTCTTTGATTAAAATTTTGTCTTTGTCCATGATAGCCTTCTTGGTATGGTGGCCTATTTTTTTGGTAAGTCTATCCTTGATTCTGATATTGTTGATTAGGACCTTGGCCTTGTGGCTGAAAGGGTGGTCTGATTCCTTGACCTTGCCTCTTCAAATTTGTGACCTCTTTAGTTAAGGTCTACAACAAGTTTGTCATCTCTTGCTGACTACTTTGTTGGCTATTCTTCATATCTTGCAGCTCTTGAGAGAAACTTGTTATTAGGTCCTAGCCACTAGTACTAGCCTGAGGTCCTAATATGATGGGAATAGGGGTAAATGGGGGTACTTGTGCAAGTGCAATGGGTTGAAGGCTAGGGAAAATGGGCATGGGTGGCCTTCTTTGTATCATGCCTGCTTGGATCAAACAATTTCCAACCCTGACAACTATGTCAAAAGCTTGGGGTAAAGAAGTACCACCCATAGACTAGATCATGACAGAGATTTGACCATTCAGACTTTGCAAGTAGTATAGAAAAGCATGGTTAGCTGATGGTCTCACAAAGACTGGAATTCTATTCCATGTTTTGAGGAATCTACTATTGTAATCCATCATTTTCTCTTGAGGTTCTCTCTTAATGGTTGTCAACTGCTCTACCGGAGACAAGTTATCTAATTTATCCTCAAAATGTTTACTCAATGCATCTCCTAACTCATCCCATGAAGTAATGGAGCCAACAGTTAAAGTTCTAAACCATTCAAGAGCTTTACCTTTTAGAGAGGTTGCTAATAATTTGGTGGCCACATCTTCCTGGCTTATGTTATGTATGTTGCAGATGGTGTTAACATATCTTATGTGCTCAAAAGCAGTTGTTTGCCCTTCACCTATGAAATTAGGTAAGCTCTTTAGTGCCACCAAGGGCACATCATGATGTATAGAAAAAGTCAATGGACTTCCTTGGTTGAAAGGTGCAAAAGAAAACTATCTTGCCATTGTAGGGGTTGTGATATGAAGATTGACAACTATGTGGGTTGTATTTGCTGCTAGATTTGAATCCTCCTCTAGATCTCTGGTTAGAGATATGCCTCTTCACCTAGAATGAAAGGGCAAAGGTCTCCTTTCTGTAGTATCAGGAGGTGTTGATTGAACTCTCCTTGCAGGGGATGTTCTTTGAGTTCACCTGCCTTTGTAGCCTCTTTTCAAGGGCAACTCTGAAAATTCAATAGGCTTTGAGCTCCTAGTCTCAATCTTTTTCATAAACTTTGAACAAGGTCATCCTAAATCCTTCCACCAATGGAGTCGCTAGATATACTTGATAGAACAACTTCTAAAAGCCTATATTATGCAATATCTATAATAGAGATAGCATGAACTATGTTAGGGTCCCACTGGGCATGCCAGAATTGTTATACACTAAGTTTGCACCCTTGTTTCAAGCTCTCATAGTCTTGATAACCTAGTATAACATGGGAATCATCTCCAGGTGTGGGACCTATGCTAACTGAGATGAGACCTCCAGGTTCTAGGCTGGTTCCTCTTGGATAATCACCTTAATTTGCTTCTTGACATGAAAAGTAAAAGTTCTGAGGGAAAGGGATAGAAAGAATGCTTGAAAGGGAAATGACTGAAAGCAAACTACCTACTAGGTGATACACCGAAATGAAGGTATGAATTACAGTATCAAAGATGGATTCAATGCACAAACTTAGGTCTAGGAGATCACAACTTACTGAATAGGCTTGCATAAATATTTCATAGAAGGCTTTGCAAATAAAGAGGGTATTCAAGGAAAGAAAGAGATTCTTTCACAAATAATAACACCCTTTGAAGTTAGACAACAATCTATGACCTGGAAACAAACATTTACCTCTGCAACTCGGTATAGGAATGAGACAAGATAGTTAAGGGGTTGAAGTATACCCACAAAAGCATTCACATCAAATCATCCACAATGATACACAAAATTGCAGAAAGAAAGAGGGATCAAGAACCCTAAGATATCACTGAGAAGCATGTAAATATTGAATTCATTAAGAAATAACTCACACAAGAAGGCATAGGGACATGAGGAATGTCACAAAAAATCTTCAATATCTAAATTATCAATGGGAGGTTACAGAATGTAGAAAACTAGAGGACAGAAAAATGTCATAGATAGCCTTCTAAGAAAAGAGACTTTTCTTTTTTTACAAAATGTCAACTCTAAGCTCTAAACCTCTCAAAAAACATTATATACATCTCCTCTAATGCACACAGGTAGGAGTAAAAAATCTAAATTAGGGTTACATGGATTTTCATATAATAATCAAACCCTAATTCTATCAAATTTAGCCATAAATGCACATGAAAATCCTAGTTGATCATATATCTATGTTTGCACGTCCATTTCATGTTTATACCCATAAAAAATCCAGCCGCCATGATCCATCTACCTACCTACAACTCAGGCTCACCATAACTGTTGAAATCTGATATTTTTAGATATTTGAATTTAAAAATTGATAAAACGGTCATAGGTGGTGCTAAAATTTTCTATCAATGACTGATATTCAAACTTTAATCCAACTTTAAAATGCAGCCATTAGATCCTCCTTTTTACCCGGGCTCAGCACTTGACTGCAAAACTAACTCGGCATTTACCTTGGGTTCAAATTTTCCTTCAATCGCAGAATCGTTTAATACTTTAGCTGACCCTGGTTAACTCTGGCAAACACGAAAATGGCTCTTTAGTCATTGATTCGTAGAATACTTTACTAACCCTGGGCCCAAACTTTCCACTTGTCAACCTTTTATTCACCCTTGACCACTGCATCGGCAGACACCTCAATGCCTCTCTAACATCAAACCCACTGCAAATGAGATTCCAATCTAACGGCGGGTGCATGATCTCATGGCCCTTGAATATTCTTTCAGATCATACACCCGCCATAGATCTTTATTAAACTGGGACCCCTCTGACAAATGGACCCACTACAAACCCCATCATCACCACGTGGACCAATCATACTCAAGCACATCAGTGAACGAGGACCCACTGACGAAGCCCCTGACAAAAAGCAAGATCAACGATCATCTGAAGATCTCATACCTCTGACACAACCCTTGCAAAGATACAACAGTCGTCGATCCTCTGACAACTGTTAGAACCTCTGACTGCTGAAAGAGCCTGGTCCCACAGACAAGAAATGACTCATTCACATGTGGACTAATCAAAATATGCCAACTATGTACACCTTGTAGTGGACCCACTGAACTTTGAAGTGCTACATAAAAGGGAAGATCGATGGTTGTCGTAAGGTCGCAAGCCTTTGACAGACCCTATGAGATCTTACGACAACCATTGATTTCATCAACTGGGACCCCACACAAGTTTGAGAGCGCTAAAAATTTAAGCGATTATGCGACTGAAGAAAGGGTAACATTCGCTAAGTCACAAGCCGTCGAGGAGTTAACTACCAAGAATAAGATATTACGTGACTGAAGGAAGAGTCATCGCCAGTTCACTGAATAAGAAAGACCACCACCAGAGAACTTAGAGAACTGGTGACCAAAGGAATTAAAACACAGATGGGAATTGAGGAATTATAAGTGGCCGATAAAGTAACATGAAAATAGAATGAAGGCTAGGGTTTGCAGGGTTACTTCTTGGCAACAACTACTTTTTTCAAATATTTAAACTGCAGACCAGGGAATAAAACAAATTGCAGAGGCCAGAGACAAGGCACAATTTCATGAAAATTTTAGGGATGTTTAGCAAGATAAAAATAGAGACCTTGGGATAGATATCAGCCAAATTTGCATGCATAGGAAAATTAGGGTAACAATGACTCCAAATGCACACTTTTTGGGATTTAATCTCAATTGAAACTGTTCCATACAATCTAGAATTACTTCTAAATCTCCTAGGTGTGTATCCCTTTTCTTGGATTTTGTCAAGGTGTCATCCACATAGTCTTCCATATTCTTATGCATCATATCATGGAAGATAGTAGTCATAGCTCTTTGATAAGTAGCTCCGGCATTTTTTAGTCCAAATGGCATGACATTCCAGCAATAAGTTCTCCATGCACAAGTTAATGTAGTCTTTTCTTGGTCTTCAGGAGCTATTTTGATTTGGTTATACCCAGCAAAGCCATCCATCAAAGAATAGATCTCATAGCCTGCGGTCATGTCCACTATCATGTCTATGTTTGGAAGTGAAAAATCATTTTGGGCATGCTTTATTAAGATCTCTAAAATCTATGCAAACATGAATGAATAGACTTGTCATGTTTGAAACTGGTACAATATTGGATATCGATTCGGCATAATCAATGGCTTTTATAAATCCTGCACTGAGGAGTTTTTCTAATTCAGCTTTAACAAGAAGAGCTATGTGATGATGCATTTTCCTTAATTTCTATTTTACTGGTTTAATACCTAGAGCTATAGACAAGTGATGCATAATGAGACTAGTGTCCAATCCTGGCATGTCTAAATAAGTCCAAGAAAATTTAATTTTCTTGCTCCGTAGGAACTTGGTATATGCCTCTTTTTCTTGTGTTGATAGAGACTGAGCCAAATGCACAATTTGTGGAGCCTCTGGTGTATTTAGATTAATTCACTATGTAGGCTCAACAAGCACTGAAGACCTATCCTGAAAATAGCTTGGAAGATGATCAAGTACCTCATCCTTAGGTGCCTCATAGAGGTTTTCACCTTCGGATACATCCTTTATTTTTACTTTTTTTGGTTCTGACACCGTCACATAGTGGTTTTCGCCATCAGAACTCTTTTTCTTTTTTTCTTTTCTTTTTATTTTGTGATTGAGGTACTTGATATCTAGCTCTATCATGCTTGTAGTTGGTTCGCTGGTGGAAGAGACTACAGGTTCAAGAGCATTTAGGTAACAAGCTATCTCATAGTCATTTTGGAAAGTTAGGAGTTGAGGCTCTTGATAGTGTTGAAACCAATCGATTAAGTCAGGATTGGCAAGGGGTAGGTCAATGGCTGGTTCAATATTGTGTATGCGAATGGCATCATCTCTGGTGATTGTAGAGTTAGGATTCATCAAGTATCCCTCTAAGGTACCCAAATCAGGATTTATCCTACCAAGTGAAGCATCATCCACTAAAGTGACTCGTGGATTCTAGTCCTCTAATCCTACACTAGACTTGTTAGCTACCTCTGGTTGGGAACTATATGTATGGACAACATCAATGTCCATGTCAACTGTAGAATAATAAGAAAGAGTATCCCACTCATACTCATGTGATTCTGTATCTGAATCCCGGATGGGATGTTTACACCAAGCATGTTTTTTAGGCCTTGAGGTAGAGGCTTTGATGTCACCAAGGGTAACACCTTCTTGAATTTCATTTGTGTATTTATATTCTTGAATAGGATCCTCAACATGATCTTCAATAGTGGATTGTTCCTGTTCTAAGTCTGAAACTGTTGGATTGATAACCGGAGCATCTAAATCTCCCCAAAGGAGATTGGTGGAAGGGACCCAATCTTCACACCTATCCTGTTGATTTTGCAAATTGAGTATGTAGCTAGATTCATCATCACTATTTGTTGTAGCAAGGATAGGAGTAGTTTTCTTATTCTGACTTTCAAAACCTAGGCCAACCATTGTCTTAGATCTACGGCCAAAGAGAGCATGATTAAGGGGTTTAGCCTTAGCATCTAATCTATGACTGAGAGGGCCATGACCTAGGTAGCCCATACTTTTGACCAAAGTATACCCTCTCCCTATAATCCTTAGGAGACAGGGAGAAATTTTCCTTATGCTTTTATTTTTCCTCCTTGTAAATCCAATCTCTAATAGCTACCTCTTCTTTTGCATCTTGTATGGGTACTGAGGACTCCACAAATGTATCAAATAGAGTCATTGCTGAAGATGAGGGACGCATCTCTTGTGAGGGTTTACCATAGGACCTGGGTGAGACTAGCATTTTTGTAAAGGAGTCCATTTGATAACCTCCCATACCAAGGTCTATGGCCTTAAACTTGTTCTTGCACTATTCTAGAGTTGCATCAAAATTTTTTGCTTCCATATTAAGAGGAACATGAGTCCCTGCTGAAATTGCATTAACAGATAATGTGCTATCCCCGGGTATACAGACTTCTACTCCATTGTAGGGGAACTTGACACATTGATGGTAGGTGGATGGTACTGCTTGCATGTCATGGATCCACAGTCTACCAAGCAGAATATTATAGGCTAAAGGACCAACATCAACAATTTGAAACAAAATGTCCTTTTCAATGGGGCCAATTCTGACAGGAAGGACGGCCAAGCCTTTGGATCTTCTCTCTACCTCATCATAGGCTTTGATGGTTATTTTCTTACAAGTATCAATAACTTGCTCTGAGTAACCCAGTATCTTCAACAAACCCAAGGAATAAATATTTAGCCTAGCACCCCCATCAATCAACACATGCCTGACATGAGTCTTGTGAATCATGACTTCAATATGAAGGGAAAGATTATGTGGATGGTTCAAGGCCTTGTCATCTTCTTCTGAGAATGTGAGGTAGTGAGGGCTGGCAAGGTGGTTAACCATGTTTTGGAATTGGTCAACATCTATGTTGTTAGGAACATTGGCTATACGCAAAGCATCCTCAAGGACATGCTTATGTCTAGGAGACAACTCTAGGAGCTCAAAAATTGAGATTTGAGCTGGTGTTCTTTGTAACTAGTCAACAAGATTGTAGGTCATTTCAGGATTGACTTCTGAATTGGTGGTGACATTCTTGGATGTCACTTGCTTGGGTTTGCTAGACTGGTTGGAATTAGGACCTCTAATGATCACAGGACCTTGACCTTGGCTTCTAGTGACAGCGTTAAGATCTTGGGATGACCTTTGAGAGTGAGGACCCCTAAGCACCACCATGGGTTCTTCATCAAATATAGGAGGAGAGCTCACATCATGACTATAAGAATCTTTGTTTCACATCATGTTGACATTTTCATCAACAATCTCAAGCATATTAACCACATTTTCTACACCTGTGTAGGTATAATTGATTGCAGCTTTGCCATTCTTGGGTTGAGAGGTTTCCCCCTTTTCATATTTGGGAAAAGGTTCTTTGAATTCCTTGTGGTCCGCATTTGTATTCAACCCATCAATCTGAAGTTTACCACTTTCAATAAGATCCTGGATGAGGTGCTTAAGCTTCCAACAATGTTCGATGTCATGTCCAATACCATTGTGGTATTTGCAGAAATCTTTTTCATTCCACCAATGTGGCTTAACATCAAGTATGTGAAAGTTTTCTGGATCTTGTGGTTGTGCAAGGTTATTGGCAATAAGGGTCTTGAAAACATCCTCATAGTAGTCACCCAGTTTAGAAAATTGTCTCAACTTTTTCTTGGGCTTTTCTTGATACTTAGGTTTACTCTCTTGTTGGTTAGAGGATGTATTGAGATTCATAGCTTGGACTACACTAAACAAATGGACTCCTTGATCCTTGGGTTGGGAAGAGTCCACAACTCCATCGTTGACTACTTGCTTATTCTTGTTCCAGTGTGAGTGCTTGCCTTTGTCCTTATTAGCATTGTTATTACTTTGACCATTATTGTTGTTCTTGTTGTTGTTGGTCAAAATGCCTTGTTCTTTTAAGACATCCTCTATTCGACATGCTATCTCAACCATAGTATCAAAGGAATCAAAGACCATTTTTTGAACCTCATAACACATTTCAGGCACCAAATTACTAACAATGATGTCAATCCTTTCATGCTCAAGAATAGTCCTAGAATAGTGGGAGCACAATCATCTCCACCTTTGCAAGAAGGTCACAAAGGATTCCCCTTGGTTTTGTTTCAAATTGCATAAGTCCAACATAGTAACTGATCTTGATAAGTTGTATGCAAAATGTTGAATGAATCTGTGGACAAGTTCTTTGAAAGTTTTTACGGGAGGGGTTATGTTGGTAAACCAATCCATGGCTTGGCCTTTGAGGCTTCTTGGAAATAATCTCATAAGGTAACAGTCATCTTGGTGGAACTCAAAACTCATGATATAAAACTGACACACATGATCATGTGGATCACCATTGCCATCATACTTTTCGTATTGGGGAATTTCAACTTTCCTAAGAAAATCCATCATAGTCACACTTTTTTCAAAAGGATTGGGACAAATAGAATCAAGTGAAAAGGAAATTTTAGGTTCCAATGCCTTTTCCATCATTCGTTTGAGTTGCTTGATTTCATCTTCTTGAGAGGGCCCTTGTTTCTTGAGCCTCCTATCCACATCAAAGTTGTAAGGGACTCTAGCACCCTTGTTAATCAAACTCTCTAGGAACCTATCTTTATTTTGATCAAGGTACTTCTCCACATATTGTTGGAATAGTGGCTCTTGTTGCATTCTCATGAAATCTTGATCATCAAAACTTGTACTACTTCCTCCATGTTGAGAGCCATGATGAGCTCATTGGGAGGGTTGTCTTGAGTTCCTAGGAGCTGTTCATCTCCTATGTTGCGAAATCCTTCTTCCTCTAGGACTAGGAGATCTTGAAGGGGTCCTTGACCGCCTTCTACTTCTTGGGGTTCTTGAGGGAGTAGAGGGTGGAGAGTTGTTTCCACTATTGGTACCCCTGTTGTTGAATTGGTTGTTAAGTTGTTGAGCTAACAACCTATCTTGTTCTTCTTGGAATGCTTTTCTTCTTAATTCCAACAAGGCTTGTTGCTCTTCCTCTAGGTGTCTAAACCTTTCTTCTTTAGCAGCTTGTTCATCCAAGAAGGCTTTCTTTTCATGCTCAATTATTTTAAGCCTTTCACTAGCATATCTTGAGGTTTTTTTGAGTGGAGAGTTGGACCTTGAGTGTTTGAACAAGTCATTAGTGAATGCGGCATTCACATGAGCGTCACCAGATTCATTGTTTTGGTCTTCATGTTGTGACCATGCATCTTGGTGAACTTTCCCAAAATGTCTTTCAGCTCTTTGATGGGCATCTAAATATCTTGAGTTAATAGGCGGCGATTCAAGTTGATTGTCATCACCAAATGACATGTTACCCCTATGTCTTTGGAAAATGTCATCAAGAGTTTGATCCATTGCTTCTCTTTGTCTCCTAGTCAAAGTGTAGCTCATGTCCATATTTGATTGAGAGGATGGTAATGAAGTACTCAACTCACTAGGATTTCTCTTTGGGTCAAACCAAGCCTCAGACTCACTCCTAGGTGATTGATCAAAGATGGGTTTCTTCCCCTTTCTCTTTTGACGAGTTTGGACTAAGGGTAATTGCTCAAAGACAACTTGAGGTCATTTTCATTGATTAACTTGGTACCTTGTCGTAACTAACATGAAAGAAAAAGACCCTTGGTGGTAAGATGACCTTATGAAACATCAATACCAAACAAGGATAGTGAAAGTGTTCAATTGTCCATAAAGAGATGATAAGATAGAAAGCTAAAAAAGGTGTAAACCAATCCTGCCATAGAGGTGCATAATAAAAGGATGAGTATCTTAACACATATGGGCCAAGAAAATGGATTTAACCAAATATATAATTGAAATCGAATTTTGATGGAAGTGAATTGGACAAAAGAGTACTAAAACTCTCCAAGCATGTTACCAAAGAATCTAAAGGTGTACTTTTTCAACAAGGATAATTCCTAACTTATTGATGTCAAACAAGACTACTTTGTAAAATCAGAGAACACTAATTCAAGGGGTCTAAAATTAGGAACCCAAGGTACAAACAGGTTTCTAGCGACAGAGTAGGTCACCTTCTAAAATCTAGTTGACTAAGGAAAGACTGCAAATTGCATAAATCAAGCAGACAGCAAAAAGACTCTGTACGATACTTTCCAGGTTAACAGGGCAATAATTTCTCAACAGGCGATAGTTCTCAGTAAGCAGGGTGAAAGTTTCCAGGTAGCCCGTACGATAGTTTCCAGGCAAGTGGTGCGATAGTCTTCCAGTGATGAACTATCGCACGATATTTCTCAGTACAGGGTGTGATATTGTTCCAGTGTCATACGATTCTTGACCAGTGAGTGCTAAAAATCTCAGTTTTAAGGGCAATTTGTTCAAAATTTTAGTTTGAAGGTTGGATTTTTCGATTTCAAGCACAATGACAGCAGTAAATAAATAGGTTTACAAATAGTAGGTGATCAAACATGTCATAAAACACTTGAAACAAGGGAAAAATAAGCCTTTCCAAGACAAGCAATTATGATATCAAAGCAATAAAATCCTATGATTGCTACCATGATGTTTGATGTTTGAGAATGTTTACATGGGTAGACCACAGTGAGAACACTTCAAGCACTTACTAGCCTAAAAAGTCAATGGCTCAATACTTAACAACTTGGCCCACACTTGATGTCCCATTGCCTCACACAAAGTGGTTACCCACAATAGATATTGGCTTTGTCGTGGAGGTGCCAATGACACAACCAAAGGAACACAGATGGTGAGTGATCTTGGGGTGATCTGGGTTATTCCACTTGGATCAATCCTTGCACCAAGAAGCTAAGCGAAAAAATAGGGTGGCTTCTATCTATAGTTCTTAATAAGAGCTTTCATTTGTACTACCCCTCTTGCTCCTCAAAAAGGACTGGGACCACGCGGCCACAAGAGTACCTTAAGCATTCTTGCTCAACACTTTCCTCATGGTCACAATCCCACAAGTACTCACATCAAGCAAAGACAAGTACTACGTCTACCAAGGTTTTGTGTCCTTGATAGCCTTGAGTTTATAGTGGGATGGAATAGCCGGCGAAAAGCTTGTCCCCACTTGGGTCATTCCTCTTGCTTGCTCAAGAGCAGGCCCGCTAAAGGATTCTAAGAGCTAAACAAAGAGTGGATCAATCTTTGAGTGTCAGGATTTTTGTTTCACCTCAAGGGTGAAGAGCATAATCTCCTAGCTCAAAAATATCTCCCAAACACACCAAGCAAAGGTTCAATTACCCTCTTGCTTTCAAAATCTAAAGATGGGTCAAGATTTTCTAGTTCACCACAAAGGTGAAGAGCATACTTCTCCTACCACCCAAAGATTCCTACAATAAGATATTAAGTGCCTATGAAATGAAGCAACTAGTATATGCCGCACTTAAAAATGAAAGTAATGAACAAAAACACTTGATTTTTTTTATGCATTGGGCAGCCCTGCAAAAATGATTAGTAGCCCTTTTGCATTTGGAGCTTTGACACGCATTCTTTTAAGAAAATATTTCAAGCAATGAGAGCACCTACAAGCACAACATGTTAGCCCCATGGTGGGTGCCAAAAATGTACACACTAAATAGTGCACTTATCTAAGTCATTACTTCCAAGGGAATCCATGGATGGGAAACCTTGAGAAAGTGACCTAGAGCTCCGTAGGCATGGAGTCACAAGGATGTTGATAGTGCTCTCAGCTAGAGCTATTGAAGCATGCAACCTTACTAGTAAACCACACAATGGGAGATTCAATGAGACAAGGGAAAGAGTGCCAATATCCTCAAGAATCAACAGTGAGAATGCAATGCAATGCAAGCTATTCTAAGAATGAAGATGCAAGCTAAGCTATGAAAGTATTACAAACCCTTGCTAATTAATCTATGTGAGCTAATCTAAAGCATAAAGGAAACTAAGCTAGATGTCATGAGAGATATGATGCAAGAATGAAAGAATGGAACTAGAATGCAAGAAATGATCTCCAAAAGCTCCAAAGTCTCCAAGCAATCTTGCAGCTTAAGGTTAGTATTCAAAAGATGGATCCCAAAATGAGAAGAGAGCTCTCTTTTTATAAGAAATGAGAAAGAATGGACCATGGAGATTAAGAGGCAAAAGATTTAATCAAGAGTGGAGCATCAAAGAGGAGCAATCCATGTGCACAAATATCCTCCAATGAAAAAACAAGAGTTGACTTTTGTGTCCATATGAGACAAAAAGTGCTTTTCTTCTTTTTATAAAATAAGAATAATGCTTTATTTGTGCAACTTAGGATAAGAGAAAAAGTGGGGCATTTTATTTATTAAAAGGGGAGGAAATATTCCTTTTAAATCAATAAAGACTTTAGGATAAAATGGTTAGCCCAAGGCAAATAATCAAAAATGATAAAATAAGATTTGATCAAGGAAATTGATATAATTGATAAAATGTTGATTTTTGAAAATATTGATTCAAGGATTTGATAAATTGCTGAATGGGGGCCCAAAGTCTAGGCGACCATTTTAGGGTGCATACAATGTGAATGTTGGATTCCAAAATGATTTTATAAGGGAGGTGTTGGCGATAAAATAAGAAGAATATGATATAGTTAGTGCAAATTTGGATAAGACTATAGATGACTTTGATGAGGTTGAAGGATAGTTGGACAGGGAGGATGAGTTTGAAGTGGTGGACATATTTAATTTCTATAGAGTTGTTTGTATTTATTTAAATATGTGAATAAATGGGAAAGGAATATTTGGAGGAGGAGGGCTATAAATAAAGAAAAGAAATTGGTACAATGATGTTGTAAAATAATGTTGAGTAACCCAAAGTGGTGTTGGAAAATGAGGAATAAAGGAGAAGTGTGAAATAATTATTGAAAATTATTCTCATGTGTAGGAGTACAAGATTTATTTAGTCTCTTGAGGATTCTGATGTAAAGCATCAAACATAATCTAATTCTCTTACTCACTGGTTGTAGTTTGTGCAAAGTTAGCTTGAAATCAGTTTTGGAAGACGATCAAATAAATTGAAATGGTTATAAAAAAAGTAAAAGGAATATAGTTATGGGGAATAGATCAAGGAAAGTGGAGGATGGAACCATGAATAATTAATGAGGATGATAGGAGAGATCATTTTCATACATGAACGCATGGTTCGCTTGCTGAGAGGAAGGAAATATGAATTTAGGAGAGAGGAGTTGAGGTCATTTACAAACACCAAAAGAAGAATGAATTGTTAGACCTATGAAGACATTGGTTTGTAGATAAATATCAAGATGGATATTTATCATTACAGAAGAAGAAGAAGAATTTAGAGGATGGTAGAGGCAATTATTGAGAAAAAATAATCTTGTTCAAAGTTAATATTAGTTAGTGAAGAGTTTGAGACAAGAGTAGAAAAATAACTAGTGGAACAGTTCAAGGGTTGACAAGAATGAAGCATTCTCCAAAGAATGTAATGATATCTTTTTGGTTTTCATTCTATTTATTATTTTATATGTTTCAAGAGGATTGGTAACTTGTAATTGATTCAATAATTAATCAAGTTTATTTCTATAAATACTTTTTTTGTCTCTTGGATGGAATTATGTTTAATGTTGAATTATTTGTGAATTGTTTAATGTTGAATAACATTAACCAAGTGTTGTTCTATCAATGGTTTGGAACTAAGTCACCAATTGGTATCAGAATATTAAAGTTCTTGTCTCTTTAATCATCACTATTTATATTTCAGAGTTTCTAATACCTAGAGAATAACATTAGTTTGAAAAAAAAAATTGGGTATGAAATTTGGTCCCCATCACTATCAAAAGAAAATATATATATATCATAAGATGTAAAAAAATTCTTTTTTTTGTTAAAATAAATAAGAGGAAGTTGCGACAAATGGAATTTGATGTCTAAAGGGAGGGAGAAAAAAGCCTTTAAATTACATAATATAAATTTTCACCCCCTTGTAGTTTATCATTATGCCATATCCCTACCTTAGCCTATATATTAATTCCATGTCAACCCCTGCATCACCTTTAGCTTAGCCTTGTCATAAGCCATCAATAATCTTGTCCATGTGGCCCAGATGATCCAGTACATGCATTCCCTATAGAGACATCTATATAACACATGCACTTATCCTACAAATCTGTAGATGTGCAGAGTGTCATAAAATATTACAAGTTCCAGCCTTGCAATATAACACCTCATTCCATCACCCACTAATACCTAGATTTGACTCATCATATTTAAACTCCATTTTTTAGTCTCATTTTGGTCTTGTAGATTTACTTCTAGTCTTGTCTTCATTGTCTTCACTCATGTTTCTCTCTATTTTTTACTCTCACATTATTGATCTTTTTAGTTACAATGAGGCAACATGTTTGTGGTCTTTCAATCATCATTTCCTTCACTTTGTTGAGATTTGGCCTTGTAATGGTGGAGGGAAGTTCCTCTCACTACTTTATTTTATAAGACGAGAACATATCATACTTATTTAGCTTGTTCTTGTATTTTTTTTCTTGTCACTTTATGGTTATATATCACCATTTATCATGTCTAAATCAATTGATGTGGAGGTGGAAACACAAAAATAGGGATCTAAATGAGGCAAGTATCCAAGTAGCTACCCAACAATTTTCCTCATCTTTATATGTGCATATTCATAGAACATTAAAGAAGTATATTGGCTTTATCAACTCTCATTCACCGTGAGATTATTCATTTCCCTCGTCTGTAGTTTCTCATTATTTTCATAGCATAATCATATCTTTCACATTTTGTTTGTACTTGATTATATACTCAATTATTCTAATTATTTTTTATTATTTTTCTCAAATTTTGTTTCATCATCTATACTCTTTCCATATGGAACATACACACACTGCACTAGCATCTTGTACCTACACTCTATTCCTTCACCTGTCATGCATCTTGGATAGTGAGCTACTGAAGTTCAACATTTTATCTCTATATTTTTCTTGTTTTCTTTTTGTAGTTAGAATATCATTTTGTGTTATAAGTTAGCAATTATTCTAAATTTATTTTATCTAATGTCTTAGTTTATTTTATCTAATGTCTTAGTTTATTTATCTTCCTTATCATTTAGTCATATTGATGCCCTATCTTACTAGAGCACTATTCAAAGTGAGGTGGTGCAATAGATGATTCATCCTTTGATACTTTAATTAGTCTTGAGGTCAGTGAACTTTATCTTCACATTTTGGTGAACCCAACATGAACTAGGGACAACTACATAGAACGACCCCCTTTCCAAGTGGAATTCCCTCCATAAAGGAAATGACAATCATTCCTATCTTGCCACATATCTTGAGGGTTCCTTACATGAGTATCACTTTTACCCCTATGGATAATCTATACAACAGAGAGCCCTCCACCCTCTATCTTTTAGTATCGATCAATGACACCTCTATTAGGGGCATCATGGTTGATCCTACGTGTTGGGTTGACCTTATAACTAAGGAGGTGTTCTTTCTTAATGGCCTCAATTATGTGAGGTATGATGAGTGTTCCACCACCATCCAAAAAAATGATGGATTGTTACTTCCCCCTTTCAGGTCCACCACCTTGATGGTCCAAGAAGGGCCCAAGGTGATCTTTCTAATGTTTTTTCAGTCTAGAATCGAACCTCTTTAGAGTCAAGATGGGTATTCCCTAGCTAGCATCGATGGGATTTTTCCCTTTCATTGTGCACAAGTATTTGAAATTCCCACATGAGGGAACTATTCACATAATTTAGGACACGAGATATTCTCTTTTGGTGTGATGTTTCAGATTTCTCCTATATCATTTATAGCCTACTCTGATAGGTCCCCCGCATCCCCAATAGGATGCTTCCTTTTTGGATTACCAAAAATATAAGGCTAGAGAATTTACTCTTAAATCTATGGCATTTATCCCCTCCCCTTCCACTTAGCCCTCTCAGGAGGCTCAACACACTTTATCTTTTGTTCCTTATTTTTAGTGGCCTCTAGATAAGTGAATACCTCATAGAAAGCCTCCCAATCTCCCTCGTCCTCACAACCTTCAGCAGTGTAATTTATTTCCACATCTAGACGTAATACAAAAAAGGAAATTTACCCGTGTTTCCTAAACCCAAGGTGTTTCCACCTGTTTCTATCTTTATCATTGCAAACATACCTCACCCTTATATCTATGGAAAGGTTAAGAGGACACCTAAGACTTCAGTGTCTCCCTTAGCACCTTCTACATATCCTTTGAGTGCTTTCTCTATTCCTCATGTCAAATGCAAGGAAAAAAGAGGAAGGGAACTTATGAATTAATGCATAATTTCTATGACAGTGGCACATCCTACTCCATCATTGGGGCCTTCTTCTTTGTTTGAAATATCATCAATGGCCACCCCTATGGAGAAGGATGTCATTGGTCCCTCACAAGATCCTCATCCTGGCCTAAATCTTCATTAGAACCAACAAGAACATGAGCGGAAGTGTTTCCATTGAGAGAGGGCTTTGATACATGAGCTTGGTACAAGAGAAAAGAGTGTCTCTTCAAATCCTATGGCCACTGCTCCCCCTCCTCCCTCTTCTCTGAGACCCAATTCCCATTGGAGGTCCCATAAAAATTAATCTTATAACCATTAGCTAGAGGGTGAATCCATTTAACCAAAGCTATGTTAGGTTCTAAGAAGGAGAAAGAGAACCCTTAGAGTGAGGAGGTTTCAAGAGAAGTTATTTTTCCCTTATGGACTCATCCCATGATGTAAAATAAGGTTATTCATTCAAATTTCCTCTAAAAAAACACATAGTAGATTCAAAAATAGAATATTCTATACTTGAAATGACTTGATCTACTAGAGTAGAAATTTTTTTGAAGAGTCTATTATTATGTTCAAGCCAAATTTTCCAAATGAGAATAGAGGGGCTCAGTTCACAAATACTATAGAACATTGAATTTTTAAGGAATTACAATGATGAACAAAAGGTGAGTTCCCACATGCAGATCAACAACAGTAGTAGAAGGGGAGAAAAGTTACACGGAAAAAGACAATCAACAAAAGATAGAAGCTATGAGGAACCACCTGAAGCAAGGTGATTTGAACATGAAGTAGGAGAAATCTGAGTTAAATTGGGGCACAAAGTAGGAGGAATGGTCAAATGATCTTCCTTAGCATTTGTTCGTCAAGTAGCAATACATTTTTGTTAGATTGTATAATAATAGTTAACACAAGTGGAAAATATTTCATGTAAAGTGAATTTTTTAAAATTTAAAATTTAGATCTATAAATTTAAATAATAAACTAAATTAAATTCGTACTGAAAAATCAGATCTAATTCTACAAATCTTGTCCAAAATAATATATAAATAATTTTCAATTGAAATGTAATAATATTATAAACAGATTTAGAAAAAAATAAACGACAAATAAAATAATTATTACATTAAAAAATTATAATAGAAAAATAAACTAAAAGAATATACATTTGCAATAATATTTAAAGCCCATTACGTTTTCTTATAGGTGTGAAATATCTTTAAGAACAGTTATTGATTAACTGATAGAGAAGATTCTATGTAAATGGAAAGCTTTTAAATTGAGCTGTGTAAACAATATTTTTATCAATATTTCGAATCATTCTCTACAATCTATCATCTGAATGAAATGAGATAAATGAAAATATATAAAGATCGAATACCTGCAGATTCTATGTGAAGATTCTAATTTCGTGTAGAACTTGCATAGAGATGGACGAACGGGCATAGAGATGAATGCCTTCGTGGCGGGACGTTCAGCATAAAACACATAGTTAAAAGGGTTGTTCTTGCATGGAAATTAACTCCAAATATATGTTGCTTCGCCATGCAACACAAACTCCAAATTTTCTCGCAGTCCAAGTATTCAGTGTCCGTTAGCATTAGCACGAAAACAAAAGAATCGTGATGAAATATCCGGATCAAATAAAAAACGACTACCCCCACATGGCGAGGTGAGCGATGTGGTATTGCAGCAAAGGGACAAGGGGCTTCACTATCCAAAGCGACCATGACAATAAACCTCGACCTTGTTCGTATCGATTGTCATATGCATCGAATTCGCCATAGCCATTTGTCTCTAATAGCTATTCCCGCGCCTATAAATTATTAAGCTCCTCGTAAGATTTTCAAGTTTGAAGGGAAACAAATTGCTTTGGGAGAAAGGCACTAGAAATTGAGATGGCTTCTTTGATAGATGGATCGTTTTCATTTATAGAGGTTGGACTCCAGTTTAGCATGGAAGATGAGTATGTGAGCAAAAAACCATATCATCGTTATTGTAAATGTGGGCTTCATTCTCTGGAAGGCAAAACCCACCATTATTACAATTGTCAAAGCTTGAGCAAGCGTAGCCTGGGCTTTCCCTTGCGAAAAGTTTGGAGTGAATCCAATTTGAGTGTTCACAATTCTGCCCCAGATTCTCCTTCGTCGCCCATTTCTGCAACTAAATTATGCCACTCGCCGAAGCCAAATTTAGTGAAATCAACTTCCACTTTGCATCTTTGCGAATAGAAAATATTAGATGGGGGCTAGATTTTATTTGATAATGTTATATAATGCTTGGAATGATCACCGACTGTGTCTTCACCGTTTATCTTCACTGCTTATCTGCCGCCAGTATAGACCGCCAAAGGACTAAATTACATTACTCTAGATGTATCTAGAGGTTTCAAATGTGTGTTGAAATATTATATATGCAGAAAAATGAATGTTGAAATATTATATGTACAAAAATTAATGATAAGGCGATGATGGGGTGAAAATGTTATTCATTTTTAAATGACTATAACCGTTGGAGCCTTGAAAGATATCTATAATGATCTAAGATTTCAGAAGAACACTGCAGATATTGTACCTGTATTTGTATGGTAATAAATAAAGAATATTTTGCAGCAGCAATTTTATGTTATGATATATTCTGTTATGCTTTATTTCCACGCTGTTATATTTTCTTCCTAAAGGTTCGATAATTGACATCAGCATTCTGGTTCCATGATTTGTTGTTTTTATACTTCTCTCTGTTATATTCATTTATACTTGTACTTTTATCTCTAATCAAGAATTTGTATGAGTCAAAGTTCAAGAATATCAAGGGGAAAATTATGGAAGAAAATAAGTGTTGGTAAATTATATGTCAAAACTTAAAGTTAAGATGATGATAGGGTGAAAATGTTAGTTATTTTTAAATGTTTCTGATCGTTGGAGTCTTGAAAGATATCTATAACTAGTAATTGCAACTCGGTATGCAATTTTTACGTCGAATAGATGTTATGTTGTTTAACTTTTTGTATGTTTTATTTTGTTTCCTTCTTTTTCTAGATACGATTGTATTCATTTCTTCATAGGAGTAAGAAATGAAATTTGATGCTTATTTTGTAGTGATATCGTAAGTTATTTTGTTGTAATTAAAATCTGATTGTAACTTTTTTTTAGCATTCAACGTTTGATGTTTGGATTGAAATTTTATGTTTGTTCTATCTTTATCAGGAGCCTTGCAATATTTTGTCTTATAGAATAGTCTATTTGAATTTCAACCACCCGATTTTAATTGAACGACAGTCGGTCAATCTCGGAATGTAACTTCTAACTATCAATAATTTGGGAGACTGCGCGATTTAGGCATTTTTCCATTCTGCGGATGTTTTGTACTTAACCGATTGAATTTGGAGATTTTGAGACCAAGGTTATTTCGTGTTCTCCAAATTTATTCTGTAACCGCGAGAGTATTTTGAGGTTTGGCGACTAAGGGAATCTCAAGTTCTGTAAATTTGTCTTTAACTGTCGTGAGTTTGTGTTGCTGACTAGTAAACGAATTCTATTTTCGAAGGTATTAATTACTAAATCATATTTTATTTAATAACGGACTTTGAGGTCATTAACATCTAAATCCGATATGTCAAGTAAAACCATTTTTTTTATAATATAGAGACTTCAGAGTATTTTTTAAATCGCTGCAAGTTTGTAAACATTTTAATGTATTGTCTGTTGAGACTTAGTGACTATAATGTATTTTGTTGTCGCTGGAAGATTTATTATTGAAGGAGAGATTAAGCAACTCCAACAAGTCTGTTAATCAGCAAAGCGGATTTATATGTTAGTCATCGGATTTATATGTAAGTATTTGCTAATTCTGACTTTGCCTTTAAGGTGTTTGCCTTCTTCACTAGTAAACGAAAGCGGGTTTCGAAGGTAGTAATTACTAAATCCAATTCTATTTCATTAAGGATTTTGAGGTAATTAAATTGTAAATTTGATATGTCAAATAAAATCATTGTACTATAATATTGGCAATAATATAAAGTTGTAGAAAGTCAAGTATTTGTATGCAAGGTTTTATTATCGGATTTGTATGCTAGTAACTACTAAATCTAACATTGTACTGAGTACTTTTTTAGTTTTTAGATGACGGTTCATTTATAAAAAAAAATCTTTGAATTAAATAGTAAGATCGATGACTAGTGCATAATCGTAAGTTCTAAATAGATTTGTTGCAAACACACAAGAACCATTGATTTTGTGCAGAGTGTCAGTCATGTAGAAAGCTTAGGGACTGAGCGCATGCGGTGACCTGGCAACAAGATCAACGACTGGCGCATGATCGCAAGGGCTATCAAGATTCTTTGCGGTCTTGCAACAACCATTGGATGATGATAAGATTCAAATTCTACATGTGAGGCTGAAACATTAGGGAGTGAAGTATTAAGGACTTAAGAAAATTTAATAATATCTATGTACTTTAGACTTACAAAAATAAAAAGGGGCCTAGGTAAAAAGAAATGTTAGGAATTACAAATTAGAAACTTAAGTGACTTTGTAAAAAGTAACGGTCAAATAGAACATAGAATTAAAACGTAGGGTAAATGAAAGTGGGTTTCGAAGGTACTAATTACTAATTGTGATACTATTTAATAACGGATTTTGAGGTCATTAACATCTAAATCCGATATGTGAAGTAAAAGCATTTTCTATAATATTTGTTATAATAGAAAGTTGAACAATGATGTAACATTTGAATGATTATTGGAAAAAAACATTGTATATCTATATTTAAATTAAAACAAAATTGAAAAGTTGTAGTTAATTTAATATCTTATAATTAAGTTACTTTGTTAATCAGTATACGATATTTCATAGAAATTAAGTGTGGTAGATTTCACATTAGAGGAGATCGATATTATATATCAAATTAGATGAGAATTGTTAGAACATTTAATGCATATACATGAAGAATTTAAGAAAGATTTTGTTAATTTTTAGTCTTGTGAATCGTATAGAAAGTCAAGTATTTATATTAAATGCAAGGTTTTCGATCATCGGATTTGTATGCGAGTAACTAGTAAATCTGACATTGTACCAAGTACCTTTATAGTTTTGAGATGACGGTTCATTTTTTTTTAATGTTCGAATTAAATGGTAAGATCGACAGTTGTCGCATGATCGCATGGTCTAATTTGATTTCTTATGAATAGACGACAACTGTTGATTTTCTGTAGAGTGTCAATCCTACAGAAACTTTAGAGATTGAGCGCATGCGATGACCTATCAACAAAATGAATGGATGGCGCATGATCGCAAGGGCTACAAAGATGCCTTACGGTCTTGCAAGAACTGTTAGATCAAGATAAGATTCAATCCTTACATGTGATGTCGAAACATAATAGATAAAAAAAAACCATGGTATTATTTTACTATTTAAAAAATAATTTGTTGTTTAAAAAAAATCATCTCAGCATGCACTCTAAATTATATTATATATTTTAACTAGAAATTGTGAAATCTTATATAACATATATTATTGTTTATATAAATAAATATAAGTATTATTTCACATATAAAATAAATAATATAATATTATTTTATAATATTTAATAAAGTCTAATCATTATTGTTTATATTAACTCCAATCATTATATATTAATGTAAATATATTTATAATAGATTTAGAATATTTGGAAAAACTATATTTATAATTTAAAATAAAAATTAGAATTTTTAAATAAAATTCATTAAAAATAATAATTAACATTTTTAAAATAATACAAAACTATATAATAAAATATAATATAATTCATTTTCTATTAAATATATATACAATTTGTGTACATAACTTTTTCTCTTTTTTTTAAATAAACCATCCTTATATTATATGTTTTGCTAAATGTATTGTATTCCTATGACTTCATTAGACCCTTATTAATAATCTATGCTTATTTACCTAACGTAATATAATTATCTTATACTATTATGGAAATAAATTTTAAACTTAATTTTTCAAAAAAATAAAAATAAATAAGTCATTACATTGTAAATTAACTTTAATTATTTATTATAACAATTTCATTATTAAGATATTTGAAAGAAAAATAAGATACAATTTTTTAATTAGATAATTGACTCTTTATACATATATAGAGATATGTTAAAAAAATCATATTTAATTAAAATGTGAATAAATGATTATGTATAATAAATAAAATTATAGTATAGGTTAAAAAATTCTTTAAACATTAAATATATAATATTAATAAATTATATTTAAATACATGTAAATGTGCCAAATTTATATTATATATATTTTTATTTTTTTTAATATTAAATATAGTTAACACAATTATATTTGTCAATATACATTACTTTGAATAATATATTTTTATCCTTATTTAATTAATATTAAATTATGGATTATGTGGTCATTAACATGTAAATCCGATATGTGAACTAAGAGCATTGTACTATAATATTTGCAAGAATATACAGTTGTACAATGATATAATTAAGTTACTAAATTAATATGCATACAATATATCAGAGAAATTAAGAGTGGTAGATTTTGCATTAGACGACATCGATATTACACATAGTATTAGTTGACAATTGTCAAAACATTTAATTCACATATGTGATAGATCTAAGAAAGATTTTGTAAATTAATATTCTTTCAAATCGTATAGAATGTAAAATATTTGTTTGAATGCAAGGTTTTTGATCATCGGATTTATATGCCAGTAACTACTAAAAGATTTAGCGACAATTGGATTATGGTAAGTTGTTTATATAGCATAGTTAACAGATTTTAAAAAATAAGATACCTGTCGAAAAGTGAAAATAATTATTTTGGATTGAGTAGTCATTAACATTGAAATCCGATATGTGAAGAAAAACCATTTAAAATCAAACAAAATTGAAAAATTAAAATAATATTGAAATGTTATGATTATCTTTCTAAATAATGAACTATATGAGATATGACATAAGTTATGAGTGTCAGAATTTGCATTTGATGACATCAATATTATACATCAAAGTAACTGACAGCAGTGACAACATTTAATGTACATCTGTAACAAATCTTATAAAGATTTTGTTTTAAAATGATTTTAAATTGTTTTTGGAATTTTACATGTCACATCTGATATTAAATCGTTAGGTGTTTTACATATGCCATAACTTAACTATCTCAAATTTCACTTAACATGACATCGATATAAGAAATGAAATTAACTCAAAACAGTCGAAACAATTAAAGTACATCAGTAGCAAATCTAGTAAAGATTTCGTTAATTAATAATCTTCTAAATCTTATAGAAAGTCATATATTTGTTAAACCTAATGTTTCTATAAAAAGATAAACAACAAAATCAATTGGTTGCAAAGATCATTATTGTAGATAATATAGATTCGTATAAACGAACTATTAGCAATGGAAGCTACATTTAATTTTCAAACAAGCAAACAACAAATAGATTTCTTTGGGAGAGTCGAACATACATATTTAAAAAATTTATTACTCTGCAAGACTAAGTCTGTTGTCCAAGTAGTTAAATGGACATTAGGTGAAGAATTTCAAAATGCTACTCATCGATGGAAGGTAAATTCTGATATTGCCACTATGTTAATGGCTTGGGGTTTAGAAATAGGAGAAAATGTTGAGATTGTTCATTTTGTCATGATCTCTCTTTTTCCTAAAGATTTGATTAACAGACTTAATTTGTTGCTAGAATACGCAAAACTTGGTCAAGGTTTTGACTACAGTAAGTGTTTAGTAAACAAAAAAGACATTGAAAAGATAGGTATTTTTCCATTTGTGCGATGGCCAATGTCAATAGACAAAGATGTTTACAAAAAAGATATCGAAAATCAATGGGTAAATCTATGTAAACAAATAAGACAATATAAACAAATTGAAGTTGCATCAATATTTCTAGTTGTCTTTCCACAACATGAACGTTCTGTCTGTGTACAAATAAAAAGCAAACATTGGAATAATCAAACTTCTACAAAAAATCAACTTCAATTAGGGATGCCAATTATCTATCCTAAACGTCATCATAGTTTCTAATGAAGGGTGCTCCCCTTAATACCACAAGCACATAACAGAAATAGAGAAACAACAACAATAATATGCAAGAACAGAAAATTGGCTTCTTGTTATCTCCACAAATGTGGAATTACAAACTTTCAGAATTACAATATGCAAAGCCACATGGGCATTCCCTTACAATATTCTGTAGGACAAAGCTTCGAATTATTACCCAGATCTACTACCCAGAACTATTCTAAACTGCCTAAGACAATAATACAGCCTTCCTTATATAGGCAATTTTCCACCGCCTGGGAAGGTTCCAAAATTTTAGCCAATAAGGCCGACCAACTTAGAATTATTTTATTTTACATTTTACTACATCATAGTTGGCTCAAGATAACCTTTGAAACCCGAACAGAAATTTTGAAGAAAATTATTTTCTGCCATTTCAGATGGCCCAACTTCCGAAGACCATAAGTCATCACCCGTTGACCCGCTCGGCTATTATAACCCCATTTCAGAAATGCCATGAATTGCTCTACAGGCTTGATCTACGCAAGCACTCATCACCCAAATTTTTGACCTCATTCGGGGCCTCTAAAGCCTTCAAAACTGAGTTCAAAGTTTCTGTACCCTGCTGCCAATACCGAAAATCTTCAATATCTTCAAATATACACTTGATCTGGCAATGAAACTTTACTAGCAGACTTATATGGCCAAAATGAACCTCCAAGAAAGAAATCAGATCATTCTGAGCACATACGAAAATTACCAAAAATAGTAACTTTCCATAAATAGCAGCTCTGCACAAAATAGCCCTTATTGAATATAAAAACCAAAATATTTTTGGGTGATGCAAGATTGCTCTTACACCCAGGATGCTCCTGCATCAGACACCCGGGGTAATTTGAGAAGTGACCCTGTCACGACTCAGGTGTGTAGAGGAAAACCAAGATGGCTAACCTCCTCCTTTGTCAGCCATGATGAATCTTCAACAAGTCATCCTTTCCACTTGACTAGATATTCTTCATATGTCCTATTCCTTGTGCTTCTACCAACACGACTGTCCAGTATATCTTCGATCTCCTTAGTGTCTGAACTAGTTGCTGGAATACTCCACTGTGCTACTGTGATCTCATCTTCAACACCTCCTTCATGATACTCTGTCAGATCTGAAATGTTAAACACTGGTGAAATATTTAGCTCAGTAGGCAATTCTACTTCATATGCATTTCCTGAATCATGTTTCTTCAGTATCTTACATGGTCCAAACTTCTTCATCTTCAGCTTGTTATATGTACCAACTAGAAATCGCTCCTTCCGCAAATGAACCATGACTTCATCTCCAACCTGAAATTCCTTATGCCTCCTTTTCTCATCTGCCTTAGCCTTATACTGCGCATTCATCTTGGTAATATGTTTCCTCACCTCCTCATGGATGTTCTTCAAGTGTTCCGCAAAATCTTCAGCTTCAGCACTACTTATTTCTCCTTTATCTATCTTCCTCAATTTAGATGCATTTCTCAAACTACTTCCATATACAATCTGGAATGGTGATTTACCAGTGCTCCTGTTGATAGAATTATTATATGCAAATTCCTCCTGTGGTAAAGTCAAATCCCATCCTGTTGGCTTATCTCCAACCAAACATCTCAGCAAATTTCCCAAACTCCTATTCACCACCTCCGTCTGTCCATCAGTCTATGGATGATGTGATGAACTAAACTTCAAATCTGTCTTCAACTTCTTCCACAATGTATGCCAGAAATATCCAACAAACTTAGTGTCCCGATGTGAAACTATGGTCTTTGGCAAACCATGAAGTCTCACTACTTCTCTGAAAAATAATTCTGCTACATGAACAGCATCATTAGTCTTCTTGCAGGGAATGAAATGTGCCATCTTTGAAAATCTGTCAACCACCACAAAAATTGAATCATGTCCCCGCTGAGTCCTCGGTAAACCAAGAACAAAGTCCATGCTGATATCCTCCCAAGGCTTCTCTGGTACAGGTAATGGCTGATACAACCCTGTATTCTGCTTCACTCCTTTCTCCATCTGACATACTCTACAACTCTGTACAAACTTCTTCACATCTTGCTGCAATTGTGGCCAATAATAATTCTCACCAACCAAAGCAAGGGTTTTATCATGACCAAAATATCCAGCCAATCCTCTGCTATGCTTCTCCTTGATGAGATTCTCCCTCATAGAACTTTGTGGAATGCACAACTGACTCCCTTTGAATAGCATATCATCTTGGATGATGAAATCCAGCCATTTCGTCCTGTCTAGAGTAACAGGATCTGTACAAGCTTTCCAAGCTTCACCAAAATCAGGATCCTCTGGATACAAATTCTTGAGTTCCTTGAACCTAACCACTTCAATCTGCATCTTTGTTAGCAATAGTTGCCTTCTGCTAAGAGCATCTGCAACCTTGTTAGACTTTCCACTTCTGTGTTTCAAAACAAATGTATAACTCTGCAAAAACTCAACCCATTTCAAATGCCTCTGATTCAACTTTCCTTGACTATTCAAATATTGCAAAGCTTGATGATCAGTATACAAAACAAACTCCTTAGGAAGAAAATAGTGTCTCCACTTCTTCAATGCTTGAACTATAGCATAAAATTTCTGATCATAAATAGAATATTTTCTCTTGGCATCATTTAACTTCTCACTGAAATAAGCAACAGGTTTACCTTCTTGGCTCATAACAGCTCCTATTGCAGTACCACTAGCATCACAATCTACTTGAAACACCTTATTAAAATCTGAAAGTGCTAAAACAGGTTTTTTAGTAACTTTTTGTTTCAACAATTGAAAACTCTTTTCTGCCCCATTAGTCCACTTAAATTCTTTTCTATCCCCTCTCATTGTTTCAATCAAGGGTCCACAAATACTACTAAAATTTCTGATAAACTTTTTGTAAAAACTAGCTAGACCATGAAAAGATCTTACCTCAGTAGCATTCCTTGGAGTAGGCCATTCAAGAATAGCCTGTACCTTCTCTGGGTCCATTTTCAGACCTTCTACTGAAACTAGAAATCCCAAATACACTAACTAAGATTCTTCACAAAACTGCACTTCTTCAAATTAATCAACAATTTCTCTTCTCTCAACTTCTCAAATACCATATGAATATGCATCATATGCTCCTCCAATGTCTTACTAAAGATCAAAATATAATCTAGGTAAACAATGACAAACTTACCAAAAAATTCTTTCAGAACCTCATTCATGAGCCGCATGAAAGTGCTCGGTGCATTGGTTAACCCAAAAGGCATGACTAACCACTCATATAGTCCTTCCTTTGTCTTGAAGGCAGTCTTCCATTCATCTCCTTCTCTGATCCGAATCTGGTGATATCCACTCTTCAGATCTATTTTTGAGAAATACACAGCCCCACTCAAACAATCCATAATATCATCCATCCGTGGCAATGGAAACCTATACTTGATTGTGATCTTGTTTATTGCTCTGGAATCTGTACACATCCTCCACTCTCCATTCTTCTTTGGTGCTAATACTGCTGGTACAGAATAGGGACTCGGACTCTCACGGATCAATCCTTTCTGTAACAACTCATGTACTTGTCTGTTCAACTCCTCACTTTCTACAGGTGTCATTCTGTGTGCTGTCTTGTTTGGAAAACTCGCTCCTAGGATCAAGTCCATCTGATGAATGATCTTCCTGACTGGTAGTAATCCATCAGGCACGTTATCGGATACAATATCCTGAAACTCATTCAACAAATCTACAACTTCTACAGGAACATCTTCTACTTCTTCTTTACCAGCTTTTGGAATTAAAGCAAAACATACATGCTCATGCCTCATACCATCTAAAAAATTTCTTCCATCAACAAAAGTGATCCTTGCATTACCACATACCTTTTTTTTAATCTCCTTCAATGGTTTTATCTTATGTCGCACTCCATCCTTTGTCAAGGAATAGGTATTCGCACGACCATCATGTACAGCACATCTGTCAAACTGCCATGGTCTACCCAACAACATGTGACATGCATCCATAGATATGATATCACACAATACCTCATCTTGGTATCCGCCAACCTTGAACTTCACTAGGCATTGTTCATTGACCATGACCTTGTGGTCATCCTGTACCCAGGCAATCCGATATGGATGTGGGTGTTTCTGTCTCTTAAGCTTCAACTTTGTCACCATCTCTTCTGACACCAAATTGTCAGTGCTTCCACTATCAATAATCACATCACAACATTTACCTTCACACTTGCACCTGGTGTGAAACAGGGTCCTCCTTTGCTCAGGTTCATTCTCACAACTCAACAGGACTCTTCTGTTAATCAATGTTTCTCCTCTTTCAGCATCTTCAGAATTTGATGATCTGGTATCTTCATCTACATGTGCAACTCTGGCCTGGCCTTCATTTCTCCTATCTGTTCTTCCTTGGCACTGAGGACATTCAAATGCCCTATGACCTTCTTCTCCATAGTGAAAACATGTTCCACGGAAGCCACCTCTTCCAGGTCCTTGTCCTCTTCCTCTTCCTCTCTAGTCTCTATTATTCTGATCCTGGAAGCGATTGGAATTATTTCCTTGCTGATTCTAACTGCTACTGGCCTCATCCTTCTTTGTCAGATCTTCATTTCGGCCACCATATGACCGTCCACCAAATCATCCACCGTGACCTCTTCCGTTTTGTCTGCTCTCAAACTTCTTGTTCAACTTTTCCTCTACTTTTAGGGCAAATTGGTATGCCTCTTCAATACTGTTCATTCGAACCAGATTTAGCTCCTCCTGAATGCTTGGCCTTAACCCATTAAGGTATCAAGCAACTTTCTCCTTATCAGCTTTTGCATGGCCTGTTCTAATGAGAAGTCAATAGAACTCCTCTGTATACTCCTGAACAGATCTTCCTGCTTGCTTCAAACTCTACATTTTCTTCAGTAGGTCAAGCTCATAATCAACAGGAATGAACTGTCACTTCAATTTATCCACCATCCGATCCCATCTCATGATTTTCTCCTTTCCCCTTCTATTTCGCTCCAACTGAATCTCTTGCCACCATATCTTCACATGACCTTTTAGTCTGGCCTTCACAAATTTGACCCTATCAGGATCCTCAACATCTTCATACTCAAAATATTCTTCACATTCATTGATCCAGTCGATCAATTCTTCTGGGTTAAGATTTCTAGAAAATGTAGGAACCTCAATCTTAGAAATCGCCCGAAAAAGTCTTTCTTCCTCCTGGTTCACAATTTCAACTTCTCCTTCTTGATATTCTTCTTCAGCTTCATCCTCGCTTTCATCTCTGACATTAAGATTCATTCCTCTGCGAATCTCTTCTTGCAATGCTCGCACTTGTCTCTGCAGCTCTCTAACCTCAGGTGTCACAGCACCAGCTCTTCCGCCACGTTCTCTTCGTGGAGGTATTTTCACGATGCGCGTTGAAACCCTAACCACATCCTGGTGCAAACTACCTCACAGTCGGTGATCTGTTTACACACTCAAGAAAACCTGGCTCTGATACCACTTGATGAAGGGTGCTCCCCTTAATACCACAAGCACATAACAGAAATAGAGAAACAACAACAATAATATGCAAGAATAGAAAATTGGCTTCTTATTATCTCCACAAATGTGGAATTACAAACTTTCAGAATTACAATATGCAAAGCCACATGGGCATTCCCTTACAATATTCTATAGGACAAAGCTTTGAATTATTACCCAGATCTACTACCCAGAACTATTCTGAACTGCCTAAGACAATAATATAGCCTTCCTTATATAGGCAATTTTCCACCGCCTGGGAAAGTTCCAGAATTTTAGCCAATAAGGCCGACCAACTTAGAATTATTTTATTTTACATTTTACTACACATAGTCGGCTCAAGATAACCTTTGAAACCCGAACAAAAATTTTGAAGAAAATTATTTTCTGCCATTTCAGATGGCCCAACTTCCGAAGACCATAAGTCATCACTTGTTGACCCGCTCGACTATTATAACCCCATTTCAGAAATGCCACGAAGCGCTCTACAGGCTTGACCCGTGCAAGTGCTTGTCATCCAAATTTTTGACCTCATCCGGGGCCTCTAAAGCCTTCAAAACTGAGTTCAAAGTTTCTATACCCTGCTGCCAATACCAAAAATCTTCAATATCTTCCAATATACACTTGATCTAGCAATGAAACTTTACTGGCAGACTTATATGACCAAAATGAACCTCCAAGAAAGAAATCAGATCATTCTAAGCACATACAAAAATTACCAAAAATAGTAACTTTCCATAAATAGCAGCTCTGCACAAAATAGCCCTTATTGAATATAAAAACAAAAATATTTTTGGGTGATGCAAGATTGCTCTTACACCCAGGATGCTCCTGCATCAGTTTCCATCGACAAAGATGAAAGATAGTTGAAAATTTTGCAAGCTGATCAGATTGTAAGGTAATTATTATAATATTTATATTTTATTAAACTTAAAAAACCATAACATTAATTTATGTCATTTTTATCTATTTTTTGTATGTTTTAATTCAGGTACGCAAAAGCATATGCTTTTGGAAACTAAGATAAGCGGAAGAAAAGATTTTCAATTCTATATGGTTGGTTGTTCATATTTGCAGTAAACTACGTTCTCATTATATTATCTGGTTTACATTTTGTTTTACATGAATGATATTGTAAAAGAAAGTACATTTGAGGATAAAACTTTTTTATATAGAATCAAAATATATTTACAAATGTGGAAATGCTATCCAGTGTTTTCATTGAAATATAGCTAATTGAATAGCGAATATATTTTTTCCAATATTCTAAAATATGTTTTAATTTATCTATTTATAAAAAAAATGTTAACTTGGTTTCATTCTCTGAGTTATATGTTTAAAATGTGGTTTATATTGTATTTATTGTTACATTTAAATTTCTTGAAAAGAATGAGTACTTTAATTTTTTGTTGTAATTTTAGATATGATTTTTTTAAAGAATATTATAATTGAAAATATATTTGAGTATATTATCTACTTGAAATTATGAATTTTTTGTTTTTTGGTTGTGAAGCGATTATATAGATTGTAGTAGTCGTTCAAAGAGTCGGCATATTTTTATTTTGTATAGGGATCTGGTGAATAAAGAAAGTGTGTTATATTCAGTGATAAATTTAGCAGTACAAATTTATTTGGTGACTTAACAACTGAGGTTTGAATGATAGTCGGTCAATATTTTAGGTTTTCATGATTTTATCCAAACACTCATCAAGTAGTTTTGATCTCAAAGACTTATTGAGTATACAAAGAAAAGACAATCACTGAATTTTATAGCTTTTTATGAGTTTTTATAACTATTGAATGACTATGGTTAGATCTTAATTAAATGGCGTTCTTTAAGTGTCTTGATACTATTTTTTTTAAATGTCAAGACTGAGCAACTTTAGTATATCTCATAGTCATTGTAAGTTTTTGAAATACCTAATTTAATTATGAGACTTTGCAACTATTGTCAGATCTAAATCTAATTGTTTTCCTTAGGTGTCTTTATCTTTACTTTTTATTGAGATACTTAGCGACTGATAGGAGTTTCTTAGTCAGAAAACAATTTTTTACTTTTCAAGTTTTCATTGAGTTTACACGAGGTGTGTCATTTTGAGATTTAGCGACTGGTGAGTATTCTCTAAATCGTTGCAACTGTTAATAAACTTTAATTTCTTGTCATGACTTCTGTATTTAAGAGACTGAGCGCATATGATGACCTATCAACAAAACGAACGGTTGGCGCATGATCTTAGATTGTGTGGCTGGCGTGAAGTCACCAGAAGAAATAAAAGTCTATTTAATATTTCTACGATTAAGAGTATACTTTGTAGTCGCTTAATAAGAAATATATTTTTTTTTTGGCAGGGTTGTAGTTAGTAGAAAATTCAGATTTAGAAGTTGATAACAACTAAATCTGAGAATTATTATACAGATGAGTTAATTTTGTAAATGAATACAATGCTTTTGATTGTCAGATTTATTTGTTACTGACTTCTAAATCAGAAACTTGTTTTTGAAAGTTATTTGTCTCTAGCAGAATTCTTAGTGGACATGACAAATATATCGATTAACAATTCTCAAAAAACTTATTGTTCTGACAGTACTTTGAAAAACACAATAATCAATAAAAAAGAAATTAAAGCCATACATTGTTCTATGTACCATCATTACTAATATTTCCTATAATGAATACATATACTGATCATATCTGCAAGCCAAAAGAATATTTCTTGAAAACGTCAAGAACATTAATTCCTTTTACCATTTATATCTTTTATGTCTATTAAATTATGACTTAAAAATAATAAATTTCCAGTATCTATCATTTCATTGTTTGAAGTGCGTAAATCTTGAAGAGCAATTGGCTACCAATCTATCAATTAGGATAGCCTTGCAAGTAGAAAGAAAATACATATTTAATAAAGTTTTATAATGGATTTTTCATAAGTACAATAAAATAAACTTATCATGGAATGCATCCAAAGATTTGATCCAGATACTAGAGAAATAAAGAAACAAAACAATGAAGTAGTCATCAGTTTGAACAAAGATTGAATACAGAAATTCTTTGTTTTACCTTCAAGAGAACAATATTCACAATGAAATTTCTCTCTGGCAGCTTCAAATTTTAACTTGAAAAGGTCATGATAACGAGGTGTAATTTTAAATAAATGGTTTGATAGCATTAGAGCAGCTAGTTCAAAGTTACCGAAAACCCTATACAGAATAAATCTAAAAAAAGAGATTGTTGACATACTAGTACTTGTGCATAGAATCAGAGGAAGTGAACAAGCCCTAAATTTTGAAGAATGGTGGTATTTTCTTTTGCAATCTTATAGTCTTAAAGCATTACATTAGGAGTGATGGGTTGACCATTCATGGGATTCAAATCATTGAACTAGTACAGATGTTTAGATTTTTGACACAGTACACCCCCATTCTGTGTATGAACATTAATAGTTGGGTAGAGTCTGCAAGTGGTTAGTTTTTTTTTTGTCCCGACTGGTTGGACAGTGATAATTTATGTCTATTAAAGAAATTGAAGGTTGTATATCTAGTATTTGTGCCATTGTTTAGGTCATGGTTAGTGACCAGGTGTTTTTATGTATGATTATATCGTTATAGAAGTGGGTAGGAACTATAATCCAGTATGAAGAGGTGTAAATGATATATATGAGAAGATCTTATAAGTATTATAAATGATGAGATCAAACAAGTGTTTTCATTAAATGAGTCCTCTATTGGTTTACAAAATATTGAATTTGATGAATTGTTGATGATTTATGAAGTCGAAATACAGTATTTTAGGTCTGGTTCTCTGCAAGATTTATTTGGTAAACTTGTTACTCTATGTATGATTGATGGAATTATATGAAAACTGGTTTTGGTTGGATATTTTTTAGATTTAGGGCATTGGGTTTCTGTAAATTGTTATCATATAATTTGAGTGAATATGATATTCCAAACTTGTCTATTCATGTAATGTTTATGATGATGTAAATTTTACACTTTCAATATAAAAAAAAACTGACTATTGTAGGGCTTTCTATTTGTTAAACTGAACTTCTAAATTTGGGTACTATTTTTTATAACATGTTATATTTGGTTGAATAAGTTGACTTCTTTGAGTTGGTGTATCTTCATTAAAAGTTTGGTTTGTTGTATTTTTGGTATTGCATAATTCATTAGTCATGTATGGACCCATAAATTTGTTCATAGAAAATTTTTTGCCTTATATATAAAACAGTGTCAAATTGAAATTCTTTTTCATTGGAAGAATAAAGGTGTTGAAAAGTGGTGCAAACATAATTGAACTTGTGTCCATTCAATTTTTTTTTCTTTGATTGATCCTATATTATTTAAAATAATTGTTATGAGATTGAGAGTAATGGTCATTGAATGATTCTGTTTGGTGATTTAGATCATCTTCGTAGAGTTAAAGACATTCGAATGTATGCTTCAAATTTCAATAAAAACTGCCTTACATGTCAATGAAGTATACTATAGCTATTTTAGAGACTAAACATAATCTGAGAATCATGTATACATAATTTTGATTGCAATGAAGAATATATAATAATGATACAAAAATATGTTAATATTATATTAACGTGTTTAAGTGTCTTTCTTCTTCTTTTTGACTTGTAACATTCGCATTTTGTTGCATGCGTGAATATCTTTCAAAACTAAAAGTTGGATGAATACGAAGTCCTCAAAGTTCATGAACTCTTGAAAGAGTTGTAAAGGTTAATCCTTGTTGTTTTGTGCTTCCAATGTGTTAGTAAATAAATTTGTCTTTTCTATTCTTGATCTTAATTTGCTCTATCACCCTTTACGAAATTTCAAATCTTTACTAACAAATGAATTAAACTTCAAATGTTTAATTCTCTGAATTATGGTACAACTCCCAATAATATCTTCAATGAATATATTTTACCAAACCATGCATTACTGCAAATATTTAACTTTTAACCAAAAAGTTACTAAGGCTATGAGCAATCTTTCATCAATATGATTTGATCACTTATGATCAGTAACAAGATATCACTATAAAGCTCACAGGTTTGAACTAATAAAAGCCATAGCTTTAAACTTTTATCTAACTCTGATTAACACAATAAAATAACACAACTTAATTCAAGAAAAGATTTCATCCATTGAATAATACTCCAACAGAAGCCCACTCATAAACATAAACCAACAGATTTATATCAAATAAGTTTTTTCATTCACTGGTAGAAAAGTCTTTTCAAATCAAGTTTTTTGTAGGAAATTTTAACTCTAAGCTATATTATTCTATTACTTTCTTCAAAAACTAACTAACTCCTTTCAAAAAAATTTCCTGGCCTTATATAGCCATCTAATACAACTTATCAAAAATTAAGAATGTCAATGAAACTCCCAGAGTTTCGGATAAAACATAACTACTTTGCATGAAAACTGGAAAGGAACTGAAAACTAACACCCTAAGCAAATGATTTCCAAGGAAATCTGCTATCTTCGGCTGAGCTGGATGATCAGGATTTAGTTTGGTGAGGCCCTAGATGTGTGTGCTTGCTTCCACTCCTCATGTGCCATGGATGCACCAATTATCATGGCATGATATGGCAAACCGACGAGGGTGATCCACTGTGCAAGTACCTTCTTGTCTTTGCAAATTTGTCCTAGGCTTGCCTTGTGAGACTCCAGGTGATCCACACAAGTGATGAGCATAGCTTCAGTATTCACCATGGAAGTCAGATCTTCTATTGTTAGTTCTTTACTATCTCTGATCATAGCTATCCCCACTTCCCATTCTTGAGTTATTTTGTCTGCCTTCTTCACGTTTTGAGTTTCCTCATCAATCAGTACAATATTTAAACATTTCAGGTCTTTTTGCATGATATTAATAAGGCCTTTTAAATTAGTTAGGAGACGGGTCACTCCATCACAGCTATCCTTGATGATTGAATTCCTCCATTCTATACTTTTCACAGCAATGTACAGGACCTCTTCATTTAAACCTGGAACCAGTTTTTCTGCAAGAAATGTCATCATGCCATAATAGCTAATCTTTGTAAGTTGATTAGCAATGCCACCCCATTTCTTCTTCTCTTTCCTCCACTCTGATAATTCAGCCAGCAGTTCTGAAATAACCTGTGTGACATTCCCATGAGTTTCAATTAGCTGAGTGACATAATTTCCCCCTCACTGCATCATGCTCACAATCTATTTGTTGAAGACTTTAGCAATCATTTTATTCCACTGAATTTGATCCAATGTTTTACAAACTTTAGGTGAGTGGGGGTCAAAAGTATGAGGAACTTGAGTAAGGGGAAGTGGGCTAGGTTCTTGAATAGTTTGAATGAATTCTGACAATCTCTAAATCATTGCCTTCAAATCTTTTTTATCCTTTTCATCTTTAAAAGTCCTGTGCAAAATCTTTCTTGTGGAAGTTTCTAAGTATTTGGCATCTGCAACCCTACTGGCAATCCCAAGATCTATTTTCTTTATGATATAGTCATCAATTGTAGCCTCTGAAACATTCTTGTTAATTTTGGGCAAAGCCCTTTCCACTATCCATCTCTCAGTCTTTTCATCTACTTCAATCATGGACTCCATCTTGATTCTTTTGGGTTTCACAGAAGCCCCCAAACATTTTCTCACCGTGTCTTCCACAGGAAGAGTAATTGGTAAAACATTCCATTTCTTATTTGAAATAGAAGTCCCTAACCAACTAAGGGCTGGGGAGGGAGTCTGCAAAGCATCATTTGTTATACTTGCTAGAAGTTTTTCTGAAGCTATCTTAGCATGTGCCAGGGTCATCATTTCCTCCTCAACATTAGTCAAATCAACTTGCTCAGCCATGTGGGAATCCATACCTTCAAGTTCTATTACTTCACTATCCTTCACAACCTCGTCGGCTTTTTTGTCAACCTTCCTTCTTGGGGTTCTTCTTACTGATGAGGAAATAGGAGTAACTTTAATTGCTGGATTAACAGGGGAACTTTTCTTAGACCTAGTACCTACAAAGGAAACAACTTTATCAGTAGTGGTCGTGGGGTTATCAGTAGCATTTTTAGCATGAGCAGCTCTTCTAGGATTATGTCTTTTTGAAGGAGGGGATCTTTTACTATTAATCCATTTCTCAGTTCTTTTTAATACACTGAGAGTCTTAATTGTTAAACTTTCCCTCTCCTCAACACTCCAATCAATTTCAGGAAGTGGAGTGCCTTTGACCCTAGTTTCAAATTGGTCATTAATGATTTTGGTACCATCATCTTCATCTATGGTGGAAACATCAACCTGAATATTAAATGCAATAATTTGCCCCAGAGTGAATCTAGACCACATTCTTCTCTGCACTTCGAAATCATCATCGCAACCTTCCCAATAATCTTCCATTTGTCAGATATGCTGAAACTCAGAAGGCAAACTAAAGTGTTTAGCTGCAAAACCTCTGCTATCGAAGTCTTTCCTCAATGCAAATGTTTTCATATTCAACTTTCTAAGTTCATGCTCCAGGTTTAGTGCATTAGAAGATGTTTTATAGGTAAAATATCCCAATTCAACTGGGAAACAAGACTTAGCTCTACCTTTTCTCTCCTTGACTCCTTTGTGCACGTAAGCTAATTGACGGGATACCTCAGCAATTACCAGGCTGTCAAAAGCATAATGGGGTAATTTAAATGATTCTCCTTCAAAACCACCTACTCTCAAGTATGTAAATCTCCTGAATTGAATGAAGAAACTTCCATAAATATTCACAAAAGACTTGGCTTCCTCAGACATTCACTGTTTAGTATTCCCCTGGAGCTCATGTGTCAATTTCCTAAAAAACACACCATTTACTTTAAGGAATTTGACCATATAAAATTCCCTTTGAAGGTGAGGGTAATAATCATAGATTTTCATATTGGGAACAGGTTGTTCATGGAATAAACCCTTCCATTCACGGGTGCAGGCTAAAATATAGAACAAATATGAGGACATATAAAAGCCGCTATCGGTAAGGAAATTAGCCAATTGGTGGTTGAGTTCATCTGCTATTGTCTCAGTCCAATCTATGTGTCGTTCTCTGCCCAAAGTCACTTGAATATAAAAATACATCCAATCATGCCAGTAATATGCATGTTGGTTTCCCTTAATCCTATTCGACATGATAACCAAGTCTGCCACCCCAGGTTTAAAATGATCTATAGTCAATAGCTTTGGAAGCCGAGACCCTCCTTTCTGAGCCTTCTGGAGCCAATACTGAGCGATCTCATTTCTATACACTTGTCTCTTAGTAGCAAAAACCGAATAAGAAGAAGGTATGTTCCAGCCCTCATATGGGTCTTTCTCTAGGATTCCTAAGGATTTTTGCACTACTTCCCTGGTTATGAAAACAAGTGGGCTCCCATCAATTTTCCTTATGCATTTCTCCTCAAAACTATATCTCGTGGAACATTCCACAATTAGTTCATGGCAAGGAGCTACTATAGGAAATGTGGCTGCATCAGTTAAGCCACTCTGGATAGCTTTGTCTAGCATGGAGCCTGGGATAGGTTCCTTAATGCAGGCTATAATATCTTCTAGAGCTCCAGTTTTGATATGGGTATCTTCACAATTAGGTAGGGAACATAATAACAGGGAAGTATTTCTAAAATTGGGCATGGGGTCCTTCATCTTAGGCTTTCAAATTTAGAAATTTTAACAAGAAAAAATAGCAAGCTGACATAGAAATGCACCTTAAAGTAATACTGCAATGAATGATGAAGCTAGCAAAAGGGCTCACCTAGTTTTATGCGAATGACAGAACTCTGAGACGAGAGGAGAATACCTTCCCTGATAGCTACGGCATGAAATCTTCTTAGCATTATGAGAAAATATGGCTGGACTCTTGATATTTATCGCAAGTAGTTTACAAATCTCTGAGAGATTTGACGCAAGCTGAATTAATGATTATTGAATGTCTCGTGGCATATGTATCATTAATTACTGTACTTTCCCCTTACTTGAAATGACAATTTAAAGTCACATCAATTAATCATGCACTTTCAACATGCGCGGATAACATAATGAAGTACCAGTTGTCACATGTGTCATGTCATTTTTACTTTTTCAAATTACGGGCCAACATTGAACTGCGAACCTAGAATTATGAGAGTTCACAATTCAAGTTCAACATACATGACGAAGGACTATTCATCGGTATCATTTAATCAAAAGAAAAGGGAAAAAGTTAAGCCATAAAGGAAAATAGCGAAGAGCTTTGCGAGACAATAAAGACCATTGAACTCGGAAGTTTGAACCAAACTTAGTTCAATATTCATAGTTCAAGAGATAAGCGCACGATGCAAAGTGGAAATGTTGTTAGACTTGCCAATGAAAATGAAACCATACCGATGAATGTTATTGAATGTTGAACATTGAACTACTTGAGTTCGATGGTTCAAGTTCAATCAACAAGGTGTTTGTGCAAAGGTAAACAAAAATAAATAACACCTTATAAAATTCTAGGGTGATTTTGGGAAAAGGAAGCCTACAATAATTACACAAAATCTGTAGGTAACACAATGTCAATTGTTTCTTTTACAAGCAACAAACCCTATGATTTGTGTATTGTTAAAGCCCATGACATTCATAGAGGCATTTGACAGCAGCAACCCCTTTTAATTGGTGTGATAGGAATATTCTTTGGATTAGTATCATCCCAAACTGGATGAATGTAGTTAATAAATTGAACCACAACTATCAATTGTAGTTGAGGAGGCTTTTTGCCATCGTTATATACAATAGCTTTGATTTATCCTATAGCACCATTAACTAGCCCTATCTGGACACATAAATTAGTACATAGCATAACTTGTTACCCTGTACATAAAAGAATGTGAGATTCAAGTTGTTCTTCATCTACATTCAAGCTCTCAAAATCTTTGTATTTTTCTACTACTGAAAGAGCCACAAGTTGATGTAGACATAATAACATTTGCTTATTATGAAGAGCTATGATTTCATTAGTTGCAAAAAGGTGTACTTTAGAATGAAAATCTTCTTGTTCCTCCTTACTGAGAGCAGTACTTGTCTATGACATGAGTAGAGTCCAATCTTTAATTTTTGGTTCGGCATTTCTTATATTTGTAAGAAGAGAATGGAATTGACCTGAACATCTATGTTACCAATTTGGTGAAAGTTAGCCTCTAAAGTGATTACTTTTCTAAATGATTGCCATAATTTTCCACTATATGAATTTGAAGCATACAGTGGAATGTCTTTAACTGGAGGAAGCTGACCCAAATCACCAAAGAAAATCATTGAACGACCTCCAAAATGAATATGGTTTCTATTTGGAAATGCTTCTCTCAATCTCATATCAATTCTTTCAAATAATTTAGGACCAATAAAACTCATTTTATCTATAATAATATACTGAACATAATACAGATTTTCCTGTAACTTTGCCAGTTGTTGACCTTGTAATTATACCATCTCTTTGATAGGAATGCATAGAGCTCAATGAATTGTAGATGGCTTGATGTTAAATTTTGCAAGTCCTATTGGTGCAAGAAGTAGAACAGGTGACTGTCCATTGGTTGTTGATTGAGTGAGATTAGCTTTGATTTAAGCTATCAATGAGATTTTCCAATGCCAGCAGTGCCTTGTATAATTAGTTGTAATGGTTGTTATACAATACTTCTTTGGCTATGTGATATAATCATATCATATAGTTTTTGTCATTGGATAGACAATTTATAATAAGTTTGGTGATGCATAACTGGATTCTGTTGAAAGATTTCTTGATTTGATTGAATGAAATTTGTAGCTGTAGGTTTTTGTAAAGGAGTAATATTATTTTGCAACTAATTATTTCCTAAATCAAAATCTCAATATCCAAGCATATCTAAATCATTTAAATGTATAGGCATGCCTAGATCTATAAATGAGATAAAACTTGCCATTCATCTGGAATACTATATTGCATTGAATCTGGATCTGATGTAGGGCTTCTAGGATCATCTACTTCTTCTACATCTGAATGTGTTCTACGTACATTCCATGCTTCATATGATCGTGAAAAATATTCCTATTGTTCTATTATTCCTTCATCTGATGCTGCAAATTCTACTTCAATATTGCGCAAAAAAATGAGTCATTAAATTCTAGACTCTCATCAAATGCATTTTCTTCTATCTCATCTAACATGGATGATTTATCTTCAATAGCATGACTATTTTCCACTGCATTAAAAATTAGGTCTGAAATATCAGTAGATTGTATGAGTCATTCAATGTTTTATATTTCAATGGTTCATAAACATGGGATCTGCTAACATAAAAACTATATTTTTGATTTCCTATACTCTCTTTGTTAACAATGATTATATCCAATGCATATATTCGTCTTGGCAACAATATTGAGATAAGGAAATGTAATCTATAAAGAATCATGGTAAATTTGAAAATATTTATTCTTTATAAGATCTATCCATTATGTATTGACATAAAGTAAATGCCAAATTATTAGACAAGATAGAACAATAATTTAAAATGTCAACATATACTAATATTAAAGTAAATAATATAAATATTTAAACAAATTCAATATACAAGTACTATATAGTTTTAAAAGATCTAAAAACATTTATATATTTCACCAAAAGTAAAACAACATAATATGAACATAACACAGTTTATTGTCAAATATAGATATATACATAAACATGTGATTAGATATGTTCAATACTACAAGTAAACTACTGTCTTAAGCAAGCTTCAAAGAAAGAACAATTATGCTTTGAGTTTTTTGACTGGCAAAAGAAGTTGTTTTGATACTTAAATCAGATACAAACTCAGAATCATATAGATTATCCAAAAGTTGTTTATCTGCACCAGGTTCAGCAAGCAGTAGCTGAAAATCTTTTGCAACCACACCCAACAAAGCATTAGCAGGGCCTTCAAAGGCAATAACATTGTGGAGTTCACCTAATGGATTTTGAAAATCCATATTAACCATGTAGGTGAAATCACATATTGGAATATGAAGACAACATTTTGGACATTTATATGTCCTAGTATTATTATGAATAACTTTTCTTTTACATTTTTTTCCATTCACAATTTGTGGACATGAGAGATAATAAAAGTTATCCAGATTAGGTCTAGATATTTGTGTTGTTACGTAAATAGGAATCATGGAATGAAAGTCTTTTTTACAAATGGAATACATTGTCTGTGGATTTGTAAATCTACCAAATATTGTTGGCTCTTTAGTCAGAGAAATAGAAGATTGATCTTCTCCTATTTCTGTACACCATGTGAACAGAGTAGTAGCCTCAGTTAAATTTGGATTGATAACAATACTAGTTGAAAAAATAGTATCCAACAACTTACCAGACCATGAAAGAAAATGACCAGATTTAATTAAAAGGACTTACAGTATCCATACTTAAAGTCCTATGTAACTTGTAAAATAGGACTTATTTTTGTTATTAGCATTTGTTCAATTTGTGTTAAGATTTTCAAACACAATGGTTGTTCACCTGGATCCATATTGTTCCACTTTGAGAACCGATGGCCATCTTTTTTCTAAATTGCATCTGTAGCATATTAAAATTTCATCTGACATGTGCATTTTAATTCTAGGATATCTTTCCATACAAATAGAACACTTTCTAGAGTTTGAAATACCATCTATCTTTCTATCCTAAAGTTAAAAACAATATTGAGATATCGAAATGTAATCAAAAATAAATCATGGTAAATTTGGAAATATTGGTTCTTTATAAGTTCTATGCAGTGCATATATAATTGTCATTTATATCTGTAATAATTGAAAATCATAAATTTCAAAACAATACTGAGATATGGAAATGTATTTTAAAAATAATCATGGTAAATTTGGAAATATTGATTCTTAATAAGATCTATGCATAATGTATTCAGAGAAAGTAAATGACAAATTATTAGACAAAATAGAATAATAATGTAAAATGTCAGCATATACTAATATTAAAGTAAATTATATAAATATTTAAAGAAATTCAGTATACAAGTACTACATAGTTTTAAAAGATCTAAAAACATTTATATATTTCAGAAAAACTGAAACAACATAACATTAACATGACACAGTTTATTGTAGAATATACATATATACATAAACATATGATTAGATATGTTCAATATTACAAGTAAACTACTATCTTAAGAAAGCTTCAAAGCCAGAACAATTATGCTTTGAGTTTCTTTCCTGGCAAAAGAAGATGTTTTGATACTTAAATCAAATCACTACTACATTTGGGGCCAAATTTTGACAAAAGTTTTTGACGGGTAACTTTTTATTACGAATTTGGTGCTTTTTTTTATTAATAGGCCTCAATGATGTCGGTATTCCGATGGGTGTTTAATTGACCATTAGAATTCTGACAAATTCAGGGTATAGATAAAAAAAAGTGAAACGGTCTCATCATTTTTATTTCGATTGGATAGAGAAGGAGCGGGAGAAAAGGAGTGAAATCTTAGCACGGGAGAAGGTATGTGATTTCTTCATCTTTCGAGCATCTGGCATCATATTTGAATGCATTTCATTTTATTTGATCAGGAATGCTCTCTGAAATGACCGCATTCTACTGGTGTCGTGCCCTAGCCAGTGCATTATCTCTATTATTTGATGTTATTGGTGTTTGTGCTCAAGGATATCGATTCACTGTATTCAAATGTTTGGATTCATGTTTGTTGATATTTCTGGCATATATGTTTAATGACGCCATTGTTTATTTTTGTCACTGAAATGACCGCATTCTACTAGTGTCATACCCTAGCCTGTGCTTTAACTCCATTATTTGATGTTATTAGTTCTTATGCTCAAGGATATCTATTTTTTTGAAATGTTGACTGTGGTTATCAAATGGATAGCCCGTGAGCTTCTAGCTAGGCACCATTTGTATTGATAGCTTAGTGCATCAAATGTATTATATCATTGATAGTTGAGACTTTGTTAAAAGGAAATAGGACAAAGAATGATTTTTATTTAGTTTCTCTATTTTGATCCCTAAGTGGCCTACAACCCTAGAGAAGTATATCCAAATTTACGGATGTAGTTGCAAGATACATAGCAGTCGATAATTCACAAGAAATCCATCCATCCAATTTGAATAGCAATTATACAAAGAACTAGGGTCCTCCAATGGCCCAATCATCTAGACCTTGACTGTCCCCTCAACCAGTGACCCTTCAAAACTGGGTTATCATGCAATCAGTGAGTGATCCTTCATTCTCCTAGTGAGCTTCTAGCTAGGCACCATTTGTATATTTGATAGCTTAGGGCATCAAATTTATATTGTATCATTGATAGTTGAGATTTTGTTAAAAGGAAATAGGACAAAGAATGATTTTGATTTAGTCTCTCTATTTTGATCCCTAAGTGGCTTACAACCCTAGAGAAGTATATGTAGATTTACGGATGCAGTTGCAGGATACATAGCAGTCGATAATTCACAAGAAATCCATGCATCTAATTTGAATAGCAATTAATACAAATAAATAGGGTCCTCCAATGGTGCAATCATCCGAACCTTGACTGTCCCCTCAACCAGTTATATGCACCCTAAAATAGTCGCCTAGACTTTGGGCCCTATTTATTCAATTTGTCAAATATCAATTTTCTAAATCAATGCTTTACAATATATTCAAATCAATTTCCTTGATCAAATCATAACTATTTCGATCATTTCAATAATCTCCTGCGGTTTAATCATGTCATCAATAATTTTATTTAATTAAAAGAAATAATCCTTTTTAAATCAATAAAATAACTTTATTTAATTGAAAGTAATATCTCTTAAGTAAAATAAATTTATTTAATTAAAACCCTTTTTAATTAAATGATTTTATTTTATTTAATTAATATTCATCTTTTAATTAAATAACCTTGTTTTATTTAATTAAAAGAGAATTATTCTTTTAGAATAAATAAAATCCTCTCAAAAGATCTCTTGTGATGAAAAAAGGAAATAAGTGAAATAAAAATAAATAAAATAAAGAGATTTCCTTTTCTCTCCACACTTTCTAAAAATGAGATTTCTTTCCTCCTTTTGCATTAATCCCACATTGATCTTGGAGATGCATTCTTTTCATTAGTTTCTTATATAAGGAGCCCTCTCCTTCTCAATTAAAAATCTAGAATTTTCATATTATCATTATGCTGAAGATTTTCTTGACAACATTAGAGCTTTAGAAATCATCATTTTATATTGCACATTTAGTTTAATTTTCATATAGATTAATTAGTGAAGTAGTTTATTTCTTGTATTGCATATAGATTAATTTCAATAAAATAGTTTGTCTCTTGCAATCATATAGTTTAATCTTCATTTCAATAAATTAGTTTATTTTCTTGCATTTGCAATCATATAGATTAGTTTCATTTACATGCAAGAACTCGCTTCAATGGAGATCAGCATTCTTGCTTCTCCTCCTTGAATCTCTCGTTCTGTGGTGTACTTGCATGGGTTCAATCTGAGGGCCTCATAGAAAGCCATGCACTCTACAGATAGAGAGCTATGGATCGATATCCAAGAGCTCATTATTGAGTATTCTTGGATGAAAGGATTCATATTAGTGTGATCATTTTCAGTTCACACATTTTGGCACCCACCGTGGGGTCGAAAGATCAATTTCTGCCCTCATTCTTGATTGGTTTTTCAGTTTTAGTGTTGGTTCTAGGCCTTGTACGACCATGTACAGTCTAGAAACCCTATAATATAGTAATGGATGAATATAATGATTAATCTTCTTTCTCATGATTTTGGTTTGGTTCATTTTTATAAAGAAATGAATAAGTTATGATCATTTTGGTGAAAGTGGGTATTTGCAGATTTGAGATTCTCTAAATATAGTTATATTGAAATGTTTGGTATGGACAAATTGTGAATAATCAGGACCTATAATAATATTCATTGGAAAGATATGTGAATTCACTTTCATTTCCTTTTGGTTTGAGTCATTTTTATGCAGATTTGTGAAAGTTATGGGCATTTGAGTGAAAACTAGTTTTTAACAATCTGCATTGGAGTTGTAGGCAATGATTTGCTCTTAGAAAATGATTTATGAATGGGAAAAATAAATGGCTTACATATTTGGAAATGAGATTCATTAATAGTTATTGTGAAATTGGTTTGGTTTCATTTAGATTATTTTTGAGAAAGATATGTGATTCCCTAGTTAGGGTTTGGTGTTTTAAATCTGATTTATGATAGAAAAATTGCAGTCTGAAAAGGTTATTCGTTGAGGAACCAAATGGAATCATAATACCTTGTAATTTTTGGAAATGGTAGTTCTTAATGTTGGCTAAAAACTTCATTCTTTCCAAAAAATTTAATATTGTGATTTTATGGGTCAAATAAATCAATCTTTAAAGACTGTCTTGAAGATAGCAATGTTACATATGTTAAATCAAACTCCTAACAATTTATTTTCATATCTAACCATCTTAAGGTTTGTATAAGTTGGATATACATTACATATCTTTTTTGCTTATTTTCTTATCTTGTTCATTTGAAGGTTCATGGTTTGCTTTCATGGAAAATGCTTAAAACAAACAAAAAAAAAGGTAAAATCTACTAAGCGCATTGCGTTGGACTTGAAGTATTTTGTTACATCTCTACAAAATTTGGGCTTTGGGATTAAAAATGAACCTCTCATGTGTTTGGCTTGAGTGTTTGATGCTTTCATAGAACATATTTCAATTAATTCTCTTAATGGGAAATGAATGAACATAGACTTGCTTTCATACAAGTGTGTGTTTAAGTGAATGCTTGTGTTTAAACATTAAGTAATTCTTGGTTCCAATATCAAAAAATCTCATTGTGTAATCTAGGGCATGGATTCATTCCTGGTTTACATGAAGAGTTAAATGCACCACTTTGTGGACTCGCTTCATGTTTACTTGGAAAGTTAAATACTCCATGATTCAAACCCTCTTGCGCTTATGAGTAGTATTGATAAGCAACCTTAGAGTACTTTTGATTGATCTTGTTAGCTAAATTGGGTTGTTGGACTTGCTTATTTCTAATCACCCCTCATTTATACCCTTTAGATGCAAGGTTAGCATTCATACATAGGGGAGGGGTCTACTTGAAAAGAGCGTTAAGTGTTCGACAAAGTTTTTTCCATTTTGTGCTTTATTGATCTCATTAGTGTTCTAAGGGACTCACTTTGACTTTGTGTGAGGAGTTAAATGCATCACTTTGTGGACTCACCTCACATTTACTTGAAGGGTTAAATGTACCACCTTTAGTGCTTTACAATACTTTTGATAGTGAATTACTTACTTTTTTATTTTTAGAAGGCCTATTTGGGGATTTCATCACCTCAAGGGATGACCTTAACTCCCGTGTTCTGATGGAGTATAAATATCAGGATGTGAATCCAAAGACACATCTCTTGGGAATGAGTGAGATTTCACTCTTGGCTAAGCCTCAAAGAACTTTATACCTTTGAGAAGTGAAGGAGGAGATTTGGGTTACCGTCTCCCCCCAGCTGTGTGATTTCAAATTCTTCTCATCTACAGATTTGTGCCTCACATACCTTGTGTATATTGAGGACTCCTTTTAGAAAAGTCATGTATATCCCTGTAGACAACTTGACAGGATGTTGTTGTGTTCTAAGTGCCTGCTAAAACATTTTCAAGAACATACACAAGTAGAATCTTTAAGGAGTAGCATACTAAGTCACTATTCTTGTTCATGTGCAAGGTTGCTTTGTCCCTTGCCCATTTCTTGAAGACTGTTTGCTTGAATTCCCTAATTGTTGTTCTATGTGCTTGATCATCATTGTGAAATCTTTTGAAAAATCTAATTGGATTACTAAAACTGAGTTCCGTCCTGCTATAGTGAGTTCCCTTAGAAGCTTGGTCTTCCTTGGTCAGTCCAGGTCAGATCTTAGGTGCTATGACGTGTTTGTCAATATCCAAATGAATTTCAATGGTATCAAATTGCAAACAATGACTCTTGGTCTTCTTTCTTCCACATCTATCATATCTTCTTAGTCTCCCATTTTCATCCTTTCTCTTCTTTCTTCATGATTCTTCCTAAATTCTTCATGTCTTCTTGATTCTTTTCCTCTTATTTTTTAGTCTACCTTCTTCCATTCATCTCTTCTGTGACTTCCATGCTTGATTCCTCCTCTTCTAGAATCATGAGTTTCAACTATCTTGCTATATAACCTCTCTTGAAAATGGATGATCTTGATCTCCTTGCTCAATTTGAAAAATATCATTTCTCCAAAACTCTTATTGATGATAAATTTATGATAAAAATGCAAAAGAAAGCAAGTGAATCACCTACCTTTGGTAGAATCATGCTCATGATCCTCTCACGGTCTTCTTATTCCAAGCATTCTTCATCATCTAAGTCTTCTCATTCTTCCTCATTATCCAAGTCTTATCATGACTTTTCTAGACATTATTCGCATTCTTCATTATCCAAGTCTTCTTCCTCCACTAGGTCTTCACTTTCCTCTTCCTCACAATCTCATTCCTCTTCTACTTATCCCAAGAGTCTTAATCCTCAATATGAGAAATATAGTAATCCTTGTGATACCTCTCCCATGAAGAGTGACACACCCACCTTTGATGACTATGATGACTATTATGATGGCTATGATGATGAACCATATAGTCATACCTATAAAACCCCTATTCCTAAGATTCCTCCTCGTCGTGTGCTCAAGCTTACTAAAGGTTCATCCTATTGGATAGATTGTGATGGTGATCCATATGATTCTAATTTTGAAAGGGATTATGATATTTGTTGTGACCAATATGATACATCTGCTACTATTAAGGAAGAGAAGTTTTTCTATGTTGATTATAAATGTAGATACTATGATCATTTCTCCTCTAAGAATTCTCATGCTAAAAATAAAGATGACACTCTCAAGCAAGATTATGTTAATGATGTACCTTTGTCTTGTGATGGTTCCCTTCCATCCTCTACTTCCTCCAATACCCATACATTTCCTAAAGCTTCTGAGTCTTCCAAATCTTTCACAAATTCTTCATCCAACAAAGATCCTAATACTTTTCATGTGGTTCCCTATAGTTATCCTTAAGGGCTACCTCTTAAAGAAACTCAAGTTAACCTTCACTTGGCTACAAATACTTCCAATAATGCTACACCTAGTGAGCTTAAACCTTTATGCGCTATAATGCCTACTTTAGCTAGTCCTTCACCATCTTTTCCAAAGTCTTCCATACAATCCCAACATGCTTACTTATCCTTAGAAGTGGCTCCATGTCAAGAGGACTCCAAAAATGATAAAGAAAAGAACATAAAGAAAGATCAAGATCAAGAACCCTCCATTTCATCCACTCCTTTTCCTGAGGTCTCTTATCTACTTCAAGGTTCTTTTGATCCTACACGCCCTTTCTCATGCATTCCACTATGTCTTAAGTCTTCTCCTAAGAAAGATCAAGCTACTACTTACACCGTTGAGCTTATTGACAATCAAAATAACCTTACCCCACTTGCGATTTTCAAAGATGATACTTCCATTAAGGTTGGTAAAAATGGTGTTGTTACTTCTAATGTTAAGCCTATTGAAAATCAAGAGAAAAATTATGTGCTTATGCTATCCCAAGCTCCTTGTCAAGATCAAAGTCTTTCATCTTCTTGTTCTACCATTCCATGTTCACTTCCACTTTCTACTCTTCCTAAGTCTTTGCAAGCTTTGAACAATCCTCTCAAAAATTTTCTCCTATTCTAGATGTTAATGAGCCTATTGCAAATCTTAATGCTCACTCTAAAGATGTTGATGTCCTTGGTTGTCATATAGATGATGATGAACTTATTGATTATCCTTTTGCGTCTTCCACATCCATTCTTGGACCTCCTCCACTAATACTAAGGGCTTCATGTCTTCCTTCCATCTTGGGCCCTTATGTCCCTTCACTTTCCCCTCCTAACTCTCTTGATTCATCATCCATCTTGGGTCCTTACGTCCCTTCATCTCCTATCTTTCCTCAAGATCAACATAGATGCATACCCTTGAATCCTTTTCATCCACCCACCCATCTAAACCAGTCATATCCTCCTTCTTCCACAAGTCCCAAGTCTATTGGAATTAAATTGAATGGTCAATACAAGAAAAAGAAGCAATATAAGAATCCATCAAAAAAAGAAGATCACCATGTTTGCTCTAATCGACATGGAGGCAAAAAGTCAAAAAACATATCTAAGAAGAAAACTACAAGACAAGTATGGGTTCCAAAATCCATCATTGAAGATATTCTCTCTAAATCATCAAAAAAAAATGAAAATCCTAAGGCTATATGGATTCCAAAGTCTCTCTTGAAAGAGTCTGATGTTGACCAAAAATTTAAATTAACATTCAAGCTTCCAAAGGCTTTGGCTTCATCTTCTTCTAAAAACAATCTTTCATTCCATGCACCTAAACCACAACATCTGCTATCTATTCACCATATTCCTTCATGGATTCTTTCATTCATGTTTCCTCCATCCTCTCGCCACCCTTCAAGGTGTGTGTCAATGTTGATCTTACCTTCCTCTCCAGCTGCGCTTTCACAATCCTTCCATTCATTATCCTTCTTCCTCATTTTCCTATTCCTACTATCTTCCAGCCTCACTCGCTTTACATAAAACCTTATCCTCCATTTTCTCCTCCATCTCCCTTTTCCTATCAGCATCTTTGAGCATATTATCTTGAATCATTTGCATATCATGGTTTATCCTTTCAAGGAGCATTATATAAAAAGCTTGCCTTCTTCCAAAAAAAAATTTAAAAAAATAGAAAAAAAATTTTAAAAAGAAATGAAAAAATTAAAAATGTGCCATGGTGAAAACCTAGAAACAGGCATCTTGGTAGCAAAAGTAAAGAGAAATAAATTTATCCTATGGTGAAAACCACTCCCTTGTGGTGCTTTGGATAAGTACCATGATGAAAACCTGGCAATCAGGCATCATGCGTAGTTCTTCTACATCTTTCATCCATCCCGCCTTCTCTCTTTGATCTTGACAAGGTTGACCTATACAAAAAAATTTGGCTACCTTGTGAGCTATCTTATGATGATCTTGCTTTCATTCCCTTCCTATTTAGCCTTCATATTTATTTTCCTCCATTCATTCTAGTCTTTCGCTATCCTTTTCCCCTTTGGTCTTGATCTAATAAAAAAGAGTAAAACACGATGCTATGAAGCCTCTTGACCTATCTACTCCTTTGGACTGCATCCTTTCCTTCTTTTGTATTCTGCTTCTGTGACTTATCCTATGCTGACCTTTCATTGCTTGTTCAAATGCACTTTACATGACAATTTTTCCCTAGCTTGGGTACTCTTGAGGAGTTTTCCTTTGAGGATTTTTTTCCTTCATTCTCATTCATTCCCTTGTCTTCCATCTCTTCTGTCAGCTTGCTACTCCCTCTTGTCCTCCACCTTGTTAGACTTTGGGACTACATGATGTGATCTTGCTTGGGAGTTTGATGCCCATTCTGCGTGGGGGCATCCTTTGTATATACCTTATTGATCTTGAAAAAATTCCAAAAAAATTCATATATGATGTTGAAAAAATACAAAAAATTCAAAAAAATTCAAAAAATACAAAAAATACAAAAAAATCAAAAATTTAAAAATTCCAAAAAAATAGAAAAAGTGCCTCGGTGAAAACCTGGAAATAGGTGCCTTGGTAGCAAAAATACAAAAAAATTATAAAAAATAATGAAAAAATTCTTCCAAGTGGTGAAAACCTGGAAACGGGCGCTACTTGAAGCCTTCGCACCCCTATTTCTTTGCATGCATCCTCGACACTTAGCCTTTCTCCATCATGCCTTGTCCTTGTTGCCTTGGTTTGGAATTAATCTTTTTCTTTGTCTAAGGGGCATCACTATGTTAGCTTTTATCTCTTGGATATGCTTGTCTTTAGGACACCTCACAAACGGTATTTTTCAACACTAACCCAACTATGTTTTTCAACACAATTCCTGACATCGAGTGTTTTTCAACACTTATCAGTTTGGTCATGTGATCTTACCTACTTGCAAGAATTTGATCCTTATCCTCGGAACTCAATATCAGTAAACACACTTAAATTTTTAAACACCACACTTAATGCTTGAGCTATGCCATGATATTTTCTTTGTGTGCTGACTGTTATTGATTTTTCATTGAGTGTCCTTGTCTAATAAGTCTCTCCCTGATGTGTAACTAGAGGACTTGGGCATGGGGCATGTTTTTATTTTCTTTCTTCTTGTGGGTGTGTTCTTGAATATCTTGAGTGTCTCTTGTTGTTCCCTTGAAACACTTAGGAGATTTGGGGCATCATCCTTGACTATTTTTTGCACAACCGTTCTTATAGTCATCCTGGTGTTTATGCCTTGATGCGAGTGTGGTTTTGCTACATTAAATTAGGTAAGCTAACATTGCAGTCATCTTGACCTTTATGTCCTTGATGCTCGTGTTAGAATCTTTCCACATTCCAATCTGATATAAATCACATTCATATCTTCATAGTTGCGTTTGTGACTAGTGATGATTGTGTGATTGTCCGATGTCCGGTAATAATGGCCCTATGATGAAAATAAGTTCTCTTACATTCTCTAATGAATGATGAACACAAAAATCCTATGTTACCCTATTGCAAGTACACCTTTGCATTTCCATGTAGCTTGCATTATTTAAACTTCATGTTAAATTTGCACTTTTAGGCTACATTATGAGTTTGAGAGGGTTTCCTTCATCTTTCTTGTGGACTTTTAGTCAACTATGGTCACGTTTTGATCTTCATTTCCTTATCTTCTTTCATGATCTCAATTGAAATTCCCTATCTCAAACAGTTGATTGATTTTGGGGCATCTTCTTTCTGGAGGCAAATTCTCTTTCTTCTCTCCATTTCTTTCCATTTCTTCCAAACTTCTATCTTCCATTCGCTTTCACCCCACTTCTTTTCTTCTAATTTAACCTTGGGGCATAATCTTTCTTGGTAAGCTACCTTAGTTTTGTGATTCTTATATCTTTCATCTTACATCAAAAACCTTATATTTAGTTTGATTTGATCAAATTTATCAATTTACTATTTCTCCTCTATCTCATTTCAATTTCGATCATGAGGGGGCAGTACCTACCAAACTTCAATGCTTGATTCAACTTTATCAAATTTATCAATTGCTTCTCTTGGGGCAACCTTGCTTGAGATTCTTATCTCTTATTTGAGACTTGACAGTTACCTATTCACAGGTGTTGGCCTTGTCTTTTTCAGTCTGCTTATCTATGTCCTGATGTGTTTCCATCCGTCGAACACACATCTGGGTTGTTTTGTGATCCCAAATCGATCTCACACTTCAATTCTTTTCTTTGACTGCATGTGATCCTGAGTCGACCTCACATTAGTCAAAGAGGGGCAAATGTATGCACCCTAAAATGGTCGCCTAGACTTTGGGCCCCATTTATTCAATTTGTCAAATATCAATTTTCTGAATCAATGCTTTACAATATATTCAAATCAATTTCCTTGATCAAATCATAACTATTTCAATCATTTCAATAATCTCTGAATGTTTAATCATGTCATCAATAATTTTATTTAATTAAAAGAAATAATCCCTTTTAAATAAATAAAATAACTTTATTTAATTGAAAATAATATCTCTTAAGTAAAATAAATTTATTTAATTAAAACCCTTTTTAATTAAATGATTTTATTTTATTTAATTAATATTCATCTTTTAATTAAATAACCTTATTTTATTTAATTAAAAGAGAATTATTCTTTTAAAATAAATAAAATCCTCTCAAAAGATCTCTTGTGATGAAAAAAGGAAATAAGTGAAATAAAAATAAATAAAATAAAAAAGATTTCCTTTTCTCTCCACACTTTCTAAAAATGAGATTTCTTTCCTCCTTTTGCATTAATCCCACATTGATCTTGGAGATGTATTCTTTTCATCAATTTCTTATATAAGGAGCCCTCTCCTTCTCAATTAAAAATCTAGAATTTTCATATTATCATTATTCTGAAGATTTTCTTGACAACATTAGAGCTTTAGAAATCATCATTTTAGATTGCACATTTAGTTTAATTTTCATATAGATTAATTAGTGAAGTAGTTTATTTCTTGTATTGCATATAGATTAATTTCAATAAAATAGTTTATTTCTTGCAATCATATAGTTTAATCTTCATTTCAATAAATTAGTTTATTTTCTTGCATTTGCAATCATATAGATTAGTTTCATTTTCATGCAAGAACTTGATTCAATGGAGATTAGCATTCTTGCTTCTCCTCCTTGAATCTCTCGTTTTGTGGTGTACTTGCATGGGTTCAATCTGAGGGCCTCATAGAAAGCCATGCACTCCATAGATAGAGAGTTGTGGATTGATATCCAAGAGCTCATTATTGAGTATTCTTGGATGCGAGGATTCATAGTAGTGTGATCATTTTCAGTTCACACACCAGTGACCCTTCAAAACTGGGTTATCATGCAATCAGTGAGTGATCCTTCATTCTCCTGGTCTTCCATGCATCCAAACATATTGGAAATACATAATACAATGATAACAAGTCTTTCACAATCCCCCTTCCCTCAAGGAACACTATCAACCATCCCTTCCACATAGCATTTCACTGTTTTATGAGTGGATTGTGTAGGAATAGTTAACATTAAACAAGGAGCAAACTTCTCAACACATCTTGGAAACTATTGAATTCAATAATAAATGAACCCTAACACCAACACTATTCCTTCCATAGTTGTAGGATACATAGCAATCGATAATTCACAAGAAATCCATGCATCAAATTTTTATAAGGATATCCTACTAATCAATAGGAATTTTCTTGAGATGACCAATGATTATGCATTTTGATGGCAGTGTGCTAGTTCAAAAGGATAATATAAATTTGAAACAATTTTTTCTGATTTTCTCAAACTATAAATGTGGTTAAAGGGAAAATATTATGTGGAAAACCCACAAACCAAGCTAGCAAATGATTTTACATCAAATTATTCCTATATTCATTCAAGTATTGCTATGCTTCAACTACCTAACCTTTGAGCTTCATCTAGAGGAATGTGTAGCTTTAAGATAGAGTTACTTCTTGGGCCTTACAATAGGGTGGAATATGATCAAGATTTGTTTAGGCTGTATCTTTTCTAGTCCCATTGTTAGGTTCTTATAGTTCATGGTTTGAATCTATTATGGTTGTGAAGGGATTTGTAGATCCTTTTTCTAACATAATTATTGGACACCATGATTGGAAAAACTAGTTGTTGGCTATTGTACACATGAATCTATCTGTCAATGGTTCTTTGTGTTCAAAAATTCATTGATCAATCTTTGAGATTTATTGTCCCAGCTTTAAAAGAGTGATAAAAGATATAGTGAGTGCTATTTTTTCCAAGTGTTTTGTGGGTGCCATTATCTTCTACGAGTAATTGCTGGAACCAAATTATGTTCATTGCCTCTAGTAAATATTGTAGACACAATCATCTTCTTGGTGAAGGGTTTCTTCCATCCCCATGAGGCACTATTGCATGGTTTCCATTCCCTTGTAGTATAGTTAACCTAATTTAATACAAGTGTGCACTATTTTGGGATCCATAATTTATGGCCCCTACACTGTGGTTGCTAGCCTAATTAAGACAAGCCTACCTTTACATATAATAAGAGGCCAACAGGAAACAAACATCCAGAGGTTAGGGGGTTGTTCCCTGTCCATAATTTATTATTTAAGTGTTAAGTGATGATGGGTATATCATGTAATTCATACCTAGTGTGTCTCTTTCTTTCTCTCCACATTTCACATTAGGAGTATATGTTATAAAATACTAATAAAATCAACTATGGGTCAAATCTAATCAAAATTGCAATATAAAGATTAAAATAGATCTTGAAGAAATATGGGAACCATTTTTTACAGATATTGTACAAATGAAGAGAATACTCCGAAGAGGAAATGCTTCAATGTGGAACAATTGAAGGACAATATTTTACTTTTATATGCACATCTGCAATATTTTTGATATATTTCTGAGATAACAAAACCATAGGAAGAATAGCATATAGAAGAAAGTAAAGAATAATGATCATACTTTGAGATATTGTGGAAACTTAAAGGAAATAATGCTTGGTGGGGTTATCATGCAATCAATGAGTGATCCTTCATTCTCTTGGTCTGCCCTGCATCCAAACATATTCGAAATACACAATACAATGATAACAAGTCTTTCAAAATATCCCTTCCCTCAAGGAACACTATCAACCATCGCTTCCACATAGCATTTCATTGTTGTATGAGTGGATTGTGCAGGAACAGTTAACATTAAACAAGGAGCAAACTCCTCAAAACATCTTGGAAACCATTGAATTCAATAATAAATGAAACCTAACACCAACACTATTCCTTCCATTCACTTCTACCAAGAATAAAGCATTTAATCCATTCAACATTACATATAATCATTAGACAGTTACATTTCCTGACTGTGTAGAGGAACAGTCACGACCAAAATGATCAAAACTACTTTCACCCTTGCACAAGATATTCCAAACTTCAAGTAAAATGAGAAATATGCTATATCAAATCATTCATATTCATAGTAACCATTTGAAGGATCATTTTGTCAATAAACCCTCTGACTATACCCCTACGGCAAAGAAAGGAAACCTCAAAATAGAGAAAGGAAACTTAGTAAAACCAGTCTATGTCGTTGTTTGTGAGGGAAACTTAGTCATGACATCAAGTATCATCTCATCATGGTCTATTCACCATGTTTCAACACCCCAGTCACTCTGATCTATTCAACTTACACCATTATTCTTCTCCAGGACTTAAAGGCTTGAAATAGTATATGTGGTAAAAATTCATGAAATACTAAAGAAGACCTGCTATTTGTCAAACAAATCTTCATTGTCCCCCACAAAAAACTAAGTAATAACTACTCTACCCTTAATTTGTTTAACAATGCACCATATTAGATAAAGTAGGTTCTATCACACATGGCACAAACTCTCTTCAAACTCAAAATACATTGCATATGTAGTACAAAACTCATAAGATTCTAAAGAAGGCCTCACTCTTAATGAGTTATAAACATGCCATTGTTTCAGTTTTACTTGTGAGCTATGATAATTTTTGTAAACATGCCATTGGTTTAGTTTACTGTATTCATTTTTGTTAGACAAATCTTCATTTTCTTTTGATTGTCTTCTTTATATAGTAGCATGTATTAATTGGCTGACAAAAAAAGAAGCATTTAGACAATCAGAAGACAATGAAGATAATTTTAAATGCATCTAACACAAAAAAAATTTACAAAACTGTACCAATGCCATGTTTACAACAAAGAAATAGAGTGATAATAATATGCTAAAAATTGTATTATGTTTAATACACACCAAAGGACCAGTCCCAACAATTCTTAAACATACTTTATCTAATATGATGAATTCTTAAAAAATTAAGGTTGGAGAAGACATAGTTATCACACAATTTTTTTGTGTGGTACAAGGAAGATTTGGCTAATTAAGAGTGAGGCCTTCTTTACAATCTCATATAAATTTGGCTGATTAAGATGAGAAGAAAAACATAATTCATTAGTTAAATTTTTCAATTTCATGTATTTTTTCTCCTATTTATTAGGTGCATGAGTTGAAGGTTGAATGTAGGAGTCTTCTAATGTTGTGTTACCTTTCGATCTCGAGTTTTTGATACTCCTATGATGATCTTTCTTAGCAAGTATTTTATTCTATTGTTGTTTTTTGAATAACATATTGGGCAAATACAAAATTGTGTACTTCTATAGGACAGTGAACACAAAATTGAAGCATCAAACAAGACTTGATCAAGTTGCAAGTGGAACGTGCACTCAAATAGTAAGTAATGTAGAATAACAAAATAAGTAATCTATCATGTCTACATTTTGTTATTTTCTAAGATTACATCCATGTTCTATATTCATAGAATGGTTCAAAATTGAAATTTACAATTTGATAAAAGTACTGACGGGTGTTGTTCCCTGCACCCTCAATCAAAAACTTGCCTCCATTTTATTTTGATTTACAAACTACTATATTATTTGAATATCTTTCTTTCTTGCCACAATAGGAAAGAGTTTGAGGTGGAAGACTACAATAATAGAAGTGTTTCAATTTGGTATACTATATGGGTATGTGTAGGATCATGGTATGCCAAAAAGTGGTGATGTGAAAAAAACTTATTTTCACTCGTCCAAAAGTGCACAAATAGATTTGTTGACTTTTTGGTAGGCCTGGGTGTCAGTACACTTGGCCAAACCAAAAGCAAAACCTGAAGGCATTATCGAATATCCGATATTATCGGATATCTGATATTTGCCAGTGAATATAAATCAATGTACCCAGCCGCGTTCAATGTTTTTTCATTGCAAAAACATGAACGCAGCTAGGCTTTCAGATATCCGGTCTCATATCCCCTATCTAATTTTTCCCAAATTGCTCGGTTAAGTGAAGCTTCTAGTTTTTATTGTTTTAATTGTTTTTTGTTGTTTTTAAATATAAATATATAGTTTTTTTATATAAAAATTAGGGTAGCAATGAGTTTTTGTATTATTTTTTAAAATTTATTGTAATTATCTATTTTTTTTCATTGCTATCATACATGGAATCAGAAAACCCTCCTAATGATCTCGCAAACAATCCAAACCCACCTCCCAACAATCCCCCACCTCCAGAAGATGTACCTGTCACAAACCCTCATCATTTAGAAGATCTAATAGGAGATAATCTAAATGAACTTAGAGGATTGGAAACTACATATGCCAATATCCCCACATTGCACCCCATGTTTACAACATTGAACACAATAATTGAAAACATGGAGAAATTGACACAGCAACATAATGTTGCACTTCTTTGGCGTGATTCCATGCATGCCCATTTTGACAATGGGCTTGATTATGATCAAATCATGAACCTAAATATAACAAAACATGACATAGCTAATCTTTTTGTGGATACTAAAACTGGTCTAAAAGTAGACCCTAAAAAAACCAAGTTGTCAATTAAATGGTGCACAAATAGTGCAATACGTGACAACTTTTGGGACCGTTGGTGGATGGTTTTTGATAGACCACCTCACAAAAATTTGGATGTCCCATTTTATTTTCTTAGAAAATTGTATGTTGAATTTGTGCTCGGTCACAAGGTGGATTATTGGATTATGAGACAGAACTATGGTGTAGGTTTAGGTGCTCCACAAGATAGGCCATCATCACAATGGGTGAAATCCCGCACATATGTCCCCCCTCTCGAGTTTTCACCACCTCCCACAGTGCAGCATCCAGACATTATTATTGAGGTCGAATCACAGACTATTCGAGCCATTCGCGCATTGAGTGATTTGGTAATTACGTAGAGCACAACATTATTGCCTCCTCATCCTGATGCTTCTGGTGCTTCAACAAGATCACATGTTTGTGTGGCCCACACTTGTGTTATATGCAAGAATATTTACCTTGGTCCCCTGACTAATAGTGATACATACAGTTTCAACTTCGATGGGGATGACTCTACACAACATACTACAGGCACTAAAGTAGCTCATGGAGATGTGCATCAGGAGCCTACAGTGCCATGGACTACCACTATTACGATAAGGGTAAACTGTTCACTTTTTACATTGTTTTTAAATTTTATTATTCATATTTTTAGTAGAATTTCCTTATAATAATTTCCCACTTATGTCTTTTTATGTGTTACATTTATGTTCAGTTGATGACAGAGGAGGAGATGGAATAGGTGGAGGGGTCCACGCTTTTGGTCATATCATTTGGTCTTGACTCTTCAATGGTACATATGTTTTAATGTACTCATTGGTTTCCTTTTAAATTATGATAATAGTATATGTACATTGTTTTCTAATTTTTATGATCATCTTTTATATATTGATGCAAGTGTCACTAGTTGCCACCAGGGGGCAATGTGAGGGGGTGCAGGTCTCAGCTGTTGATAAAGGAAAGGTAATTAAGTAATTTAGTTTGTTTATGCATACATGTATACTTGTCAATTGTGCGTACTCATTTTTACTTTACATGGTTTATTTGACAAAGAGTGGCATGTGATGATGTTGTGAGACCCTATCATCATGATAGAGTCATAGGCATATCCATTCGGAGTGATAGCCCCATGATATGTACATTTCTAAAGTTATTTGTGTGTATTTTTCTATGAAGTATATATAATATGGTCAAGTTATGATAATATGAAGTATCTATTTGACTTTTTTAGGTCACTCCTAGTTTGAGGGAGCCAGAATGGCAAGGGTTTGTATCATTGATGACTCAACCAACAATCCCTGAAGAAAGTTCAACAGAGGTAAGTTTTAATGTTAATTTAGTTATTTTGTAAACATATATTTGCTACCAAGTTTTTAACATTAAATAGTATAACTCATAGATCAATCTCATGTTCATAAACATATACAGGTGGGAGTCATCATTGGTGGCACTATTCCTGCACTACCTAGGACATATATTAGGTCTCCTACCCACAGGAGGAGATAGAGAGGTGAGGTATATGAGAGTTCAATTTTAGTTTAAATTTTATTTATTATTGTTGACTATGATTCTGAATTTTAATCTAACTTGGGGTTTCACTTTTGTGTTTGAATGCAAGATCCATTAGAGCTTAAGAGTACTTCAAAGAGGCTCCATTTTGATGATCCACCAGTAGAATAGGATGGTCTAGAAATATTTGTAGTTGAACTTCTTATTTTGAGATGTTATATGACATATTTTGAGACGGTGTATGCCACATTATATTTAGATATGTTGACATATAATCATGAGGACATAATTATTGTTTATTTTGATATATATATATAAAACTTGGTATTCGATCCAATTTTTTGATTGTGTGTTCATTTATTCATTGTTAGTATGTAAATATGCTTGTGTGTATGTACTCTTGTGTACAATTTATGCCTTAAGTATATTCATGTATATTCAAGTACAATATTCATAACCTAAATTCATGTGTATGGGCTACGTGCATGACTTAAGTGAATTCATGTTGTATGCTTAATAATTATGTGCTACATGTATCCTTCATGACTTAAGAAAATTTATGTGTACCCTTTATGTGCTACGTGTGTTCACACAAGTAATTCATCATTTGAGGTATATAAGGATATCTATTAAAGTGGTTTCAAGGTTTGTAGACTTACCTTTTACTCCCAGTGGCTAAAAGACTTCAAACTAGCCTAATTACATAATCAAACACCCTTTTGGCAATAACCAAACAACATTTTGGCCATATCAAAACATATTGGTCTTTTGGACAAAATATCAGTACTCTGTCTATACCCCTGCAAATACACTAGGAACACCTAAGAAACATGGTCTTGTAGAATCTCATGGATCATTGATACCTCTCACGAGGTCTGAGTTACGAGGCTTGATAGTTTTCTGCCCAATCATGCTTAGTGCAACTTTCAACTGACCCTCACTGCAATTTTTGGCATCGAGCGAGACTGGCGTGCCAAATTCAAACAAATTTGAATCTCCCAGGATGGAGAGAGGTTATTGTAGGCCTCCCAAATTTCATCCTATAGCATCTCATGAATCTCCAATACCTCTCATGAGGTCCAAGTTACGAGGCTTGAAAGTTCACTGCCCAATCGTTCTTAGTGCACCTTGGGGATACTTTGGTCTGGCGTGGTCCGGAACATTCTGCTGACTCAGTGGTCCAAATGGGGTTGTCCCTAGCATTTACCTACCCAATCAGAGCTAATAGCATAATCCATTTGGTGTTGGGATGAATGGTTTGGAAGTAATCCATTCGTGCAACTTTCAACTGACCCTCACTGCAAGTTTTGGCATTGAGTGAGACTGGCGTGCCAAATTCAAAAAAAATTGAATCTCCCAGAATGGAGAGAGGTTATTGTAGGCCTTGGAAATGCCATCTTTTATCATCTCACAAATCTTTGATACCTCTCATGGGGTCTGAGTTATGAGCCTCAAAAGTTCATTTCCCAATAGTGCTTAGTGCACCTTGGGGACACTTTGGTCTAGTGTGGTCTAGAACGTTATGCTGACTCAGTGGTTGAAATGGGGTTGTTCCTAGTGTTTACCCACCCAACCAGAGCTAATGACTCAGTCCATTTAGTGCCAGGACAAATGGTTTGTATGTAATCTATTGGTGCAACTTTCAACTGACCCTCACTGCAAGTTTTGGCATCGAGCGACACTGGCGTGCCAAATTCAAAAAAATTTGAATCTACCAAAATGGAGAGAGGTTATTGTAGGCCTCAAAAATGTCATCTTGTAGCATCTCATGAATCTCTGATACCTCTTATGGGGTCTAAGTTATGAGGCTCAAAATTTTGCTACCCAATCATGCTTAGTGTACCTTGGGGACACTTTGGTCCGGCATGGTCCAGAACGTTCTGCTGACTTAGTGGTTGAAACAAGGTTGTCCCTTGTGTCCTAACATGTGATAAGGCATACTAGGACCCCTAGGAAGTCCTCATGACCCCTTCCAACATATTTGAATGCTCAATTATGTCCTAAGGGGTCATAGGACCCCTTAGGACACACTTGAGGGTTCTAATGTGTTGAATCAGGTCATGGGGACTCCCTAGGGGTCTTAACATGTGATAAGGTGTACTAGGACCTCTATGAAGTCTCCATGACCCCATTTCACACATTTGAATGCTCAAGTGTGTCCTAAGGGGTCCTACGACCCCTTAGGACACACTTGAGAGTTCTAATGTGTCGAATGGGGTCAATGGGACTTCCTAGGGGTCCTAACACATAATAAGGCATACTAGGACCCCTACGAAGTCCTCATGACCCCTTTTGACACATTAGAACCCTCAAGTGTGTCCTAAAGGGTCCTATGACCCCTTAGGACACACTTGAGGGTTCTAATGTGTTGAAAGGGGTCATGAGGACTTCCTAGGGGTCCTAACACATGATAAGGCATACTAGGACCCCTAGGAAGTCCTCATGACCCCTTTTGACACATTTGAATGCTCAAGTGTGTCCTAAGGGGTCGTAGAACCCCTTAGGACACACTTAAGGGTTCTAATGTGTCAAATGGGGTCATGAGGACTTCCTAGGGGTCCTAACGCATGATAAGGCATACTAGGACCCCTAGGAATTCTTCAAGACCCTTTTTGACACATTTGAATGCTCAAGTGTGTCCTAATGGGTCGTAGGACCCCTTAGGACACATTTGAGGATTCTAATGTGTCGAATGGGGTCATGAGGACTTCCTAGGGGTCCTAATGTGTGATAAGGCATACTAGGACCCCTAGGATGTCCTCATGACCCCTTTTGACACATTTTAATGCTCAAGTGTGTCCTAAGGGGTCCTACAACCCCTTAGGACACACTTGAGGGTTCTAATGTGTCGAATGGGGTCATGAGGACTTCCTAGGGGTCCTAACGCATGATAAGGCATACTAGGAATCCTAGGATGTTGCCATGACCCCATTCAACATATTAGAACCCTCAAGTGTGTCCTAAGGGGTCCTATGACCCCTTAGGACACACTTGAGGGTTCTAATGTGTCAAAAGGGGTCATGAGGACTTCCTAGGGGTCCTAATGCAAGATAAGGCATACTATGGCCCCTAGGATGTCCTCATGACCCCTTTTGACACATTTGAATGCTCAAGTGTGTCCTAAGGGGCCATAGGACACCTTAGGACACACTTTAGGTTTCTAATGTGTCGAATGGGGTCATGGGGACTTCCTAGGGCTCCTAACGCATGATAAGGTGTACTAGGACCCCTAGGAAGTCCTCATGACCCCTTTCAACACATTTGAATGCTCAAGTGTGTCCTAAGGGGTCGTAGGACCCCTTAGGACACACTTGAGCTTTCTAATGTGTCGAAAGGGGTCATGAGGACATCCTAGGGGTCCTAGTATGCCTTATCACACATTAGGACCCCTAGGATGTCCTCATGACCCCATTCAACACATTAGAACCCTCAAATGTGTCAAAAGTGTGATAAGGCAATACTAGGACCCCTAGGAAATCCCCATGACCCCATTCGATACATTTGAATGCTCAAGTGTGTCCTAAGGGGTCCTATGACCTCTTAGGACACACTTGAGGGTTCTAATGTGTCGAATGGGGTCATGAGGACTTCTTAGGGGTCCTAATGCATGATAAGGTGTACTAGGACCCCTAGGAAGTCCTCATGACCCCTTTCAACACATTTGAATGTTCAAGTGTGTCCTAAGGGGTCATAGGACCCATTAGGACACACTTGAGGGTTTTAATGTGTCGAAAGGGGTCATGGGGACTTCCTAGGGGTCCTAATGCATGATAAGGCATACTAGGACCCCTAGGAAGTCCTCATGACCCCTTTCAACATATTTGAATACTCAAGTGTGTCCTAAGGTGTCATAGGACCCCTTAGGACACACTTGAGGGTTCTAATGTGTTAAAAGGGGTCATGAGGACTTCCTAGGGGTCCTAGTACACCTTATCATGCGTTAGGACCCCTAGGAATTCCCCATGACCCCTTTCAACATATTTTAATGCTCAAGTGTGTCCTAAGGGGTCATAAGACCCCTTAGGACACACTTGAGGGTTCTAATGTGTCGAAAGGGGTCATGAGGATTTCCTAGGGATCCTAACACATGATAAGGCATACTAGAACCCCTAGGAAGTCCTCATGACCCCTTTCGACATGTTTGAATGGTCAAGTGTGTGCTAAGGGGTCGTAGGACCCCTTAGGACACACTTGAGCATCCAAATGTGTCAAAAGGGGTCATGAGGACTTCCTAGGGGTCCTAGTGTGTGATAAGGTGTACTAGGACCCCTAGCATGTTTCCATGACCCCATTTGACACATTAGAACCCTTAAGTGTGTCCTAAAAGGTCCTACAACCCCTTAGGACACACTTGAGGGTTCTAATGTGTTGAAAGGGGTCATGAGGACTTCCTAGGGGTCATAACCTGTCATAAGGCATACTAGGACCCTAGGAAGTCCTCATGACCATTTTTGACACATTTGAATGCTCAAGTGTGTCCTAAGGGGTCGTAGGACCCCTTAGGACACCCTTGAGGGTTCTAATGTGTCGAATGGGGTCATGGGGACTTCCTATGGGTCCTAACACATGATAACCCATACTAGAACCACTAGGAAGTCCTCATGACCCCTTTCGACACATTTGAATGCTCAAGTGTGTCTTAAGGGGTTGTAAGACCCCTTAGGACACACTTGAGGGTTCTAATGTGTCGAATGGAGTCATGATGACTTCCTAGGGGTCCTAACACATGATAATGCATACTAGGACCCCTAGGAAGTCCTCATGACCCCTTTCGACACATTTGAATGCTCAAGTGTGTCTTATGGGGTACTAAGACCCCTTAAGACACACTTGAGCATTCAAATGTGTCGAAAGGGGTCATGAGGACTTCCTAGGGGTCCTAATAGGAAGTCCTCATGACCCCTTTCAACACATTTGAATGCTCAAGTGTGTCCTAAGGGGTCGTAGGACCCCTTAGGACACACTTGAGGGTTCTAATGTGTCGAATGGGGTCATGTGGACTTCCTAGGGGTCCTAACATGTGATAAGGTGTACTAGGACCCCTAGGAAGTCCTCATGACCCCTTTTGACACATTTGAATGCTCAAGTGTCTCCTACGACTCTTTAGTACACACTTGAGCATTCAAATGTGTCGAAAGGGGTCATTGGGACTTCCTATGTGTCCTAGTACCCCTTATCACGCATTAGGACCCCTAGGAAGTCCTCATGACCCCTTTCAACACATTAGAACCCTCAATTGTGTCCTAAGGGGTCCTACAACCCCTTAGGACACACTTGAGCATTCAAATGTGTCAAAAGGGGTCATGAGGACTACCTAGGGGTCCTAATGTGTGATAAGGGGTACTAGGACACATAGGAAGTCCCAATGACCCCTTTCGACACATTTGAATGCTCAAGTGTGTCCTAAGGGGTCCTACGACCCCTGAGGACACATTTGAGGGTTCCAATGTGTCAAAAGGGGTCATGGGGAATTCCTAGGTGTCCTAGTACCCCTTATCATGTGTTAAGAACCCTAGGAAGTCCTCATGACCTCTCTCTCTCTCTCTCTCTCTCTCTCTCTCTCATCTAGAGCCTTCACCTCCATTTTTTAATGTATATTTTAAGGTTTCATATACCTTTTTGTGGACAATGTACCTTAAATGTTCTTACATCAATTTTTATGCCACTATTAGTTTCTAGAATAGATGATGAGCGTACGGTGGTTCTTCAACTGTGTGAAATTTCTTTTTGAGATTTAAAAAATTAATTGATTGTATTCAATCGAGGGGAAGTCAATTGACATCTACTTAAGTAGAGTCAGACTACTGAAATTACAAGGAGTTTGTAGAAAAATCTCATGCTAGATATTTTAGAGAAGATTTGGGCCGAAACTGTCTGTCCTCAAATCGACTGTGCAGGTATTTTTTTGAAATCATTTTGTATATCATTTATAATATAATACATACTAATATAAAAATTTATATTATAATATTTATGCTATGCTATTATTATTTAATATTAATGTTTAAAATAAAATTAATATTAACATAACAAAAATATAATTTAATATCAAACTTGAATTAATATTAACATAAAAAGAATACAACTTAATTTATAACACAATTAATATTACTATTAAAAAAATAAAATTTTTTCAAACTTGAATTTGGGAAAAGCGGGTCAATTGAAATTTTAAAATAGGTGGGCTTTTTTGAATAGACGATATTTTTGGATATCCGATTAGGCTTGGTATTTCCTTTGGCATTACCCAACATGGGTGGTCAACCCTTTAGGCATGTTTCAGGAGATAGTTCTTGATACTGAGACTTTGACCATGTAGCTGACGACTATTTTTTCACCCGAAATTAATGAAATGAAAAGGGTTTCTTAAAGACATTATCAACTTTCCATCGATATAATTGCTCTCAAATTTTGAGTTTTGTAAGTAATTACTACTTATTTTTCAATTGAGTTATTTTTAAAGTCATAACTGACATACTGATTGAAAAATAACTATAACTTTCAAACCATTTAACCTTTTTGAAATTTAAAACATTCGTCACATTTTATGCTTCAGCTATGTTAGTCCCAATTTCTGCTTTGGTCCTTGGTCTTTCTTAAGCAGATGTGTGTCTCCAAGTTTTGTCTCTTCGTCAAAATATTCCCTTCACAAACTTCCCTATTATCCTTGTAATTGGTTCATATGTTGTTTTTGTCTTCTCGGTCACTTAACTTTGTAAATCTTGAACCGTCTTGAACACCCTTGAACACCAATGAAGAGCCTAGAACTGTGTTCACATAGGTTCAAAGGTGTTCACATATTTCTAACATTTTGATTGAGTTTGCAGATTTGCAGGTGATCGGTTGCACTTTTTGAAAATGCTAGAAAAGGGGGTAAAGTAAAGATAATATGAATCGTAAGAAGTTTCAAATTAATAATTTTGAGAATGGAATTTTGTCTGAGGTTTTCCGATAGTGAATGGTATGGAACAGGGAAGAACAGTTGAACCCTAGAGAACTTGGTTCCTGTATGTTCGAGGGAGTTCAGTGACGTTAGCAAGAGCATGAGTTTCTAAAGGCAGCGGTGTTTTGGGAGCCACAATAAAAGGAATTAAATTCTATTACGTAATGGACCTAATAAAGTACCTCCTTGGTTTTCCTGACCATAATTAGAAGTGATGGCCTCGAGACTTGTTTAAATAATGATTATGGCCACTTGATTTAAATGTCAAAGAAAATATGTAGCATTAATTGCAAAGATTTGTAATAAATTTGGGTACTCTAAAGGTATACTTAAGCTTAATTATGCGTTCATTTTTATTACAAATGCTTAAGTGTTCTTCAAGAGCTGGTGCACAGACGTAGTCCTGGCAATGCTTTGTGATCAGGGGTGTCTACAATTCTGAGGTGAGTTGGTTGTTGTCCTTGTATTTTTTAAAAAAGTTTTATTGATTAGTGGAAAGGGTTGGAGGTTATTTGCAATGAAAATGAAGTCAGTTTTTCATTTATTTGGGAATTCTTCCAGTCTGGTGTGTGATGGTCCTATAATTACAGACACTGATTTAGAAGGGTATGACATTGAAAACCTACCTTCTTGGCTATTGAATTCCCTAGATGACACACTAGCCCTAGAGATTCTGCATAGTGATTTATGTTCTGCAGCCACATTTCCTCCCACTCTTACCTATCCAGAGCTCATTTTCGAGTGTATTCAACATTATGACACGAGGACTGAATGTATAAAGAAGAAAGAGGGCTTTGTTCTGATACCCATTAAGAGGGAGTTAGTTGCTCAAGCCCTGCAAATATGAGAAAATGATTTCTCTGCCTTCTCACCAGCCCAATCTATTGTAAAATTTAATGAAAATAGAGATGTAAATCGCACCTCTATAGCTAAAAACTAGTTACTAAATCCTCAAAGGGGTGGTTCCCACCTCCCAAAGAAATTTAACTGGAATCATGTTCATCCATACATCAGTGACCTCATAGTCATGTTGCACCAGGTCAGTGGTTCTTAGGTTGACTTTTTATTTTCCGACTAGATGTACTTTTATGTCTAGATTATCTTGGAAGGGACCCAAACTCTGGATTGGGCTGAGTTAATCATGAGCTCCCTACGGGAATAGCTTAATGCATCCAAGTTAATAGGGAGTGGCTTCTTTATGTCCTCATATCTCATTTACTGCCTTGCATGTAGCAGAACTTGGCTTGGTCTCCCTCATGAACCTTTGGTTGATGATATGTGTGTGTATGAATTCTATCCTCTCTTGCAAAAAAATAAAGCTATTGAAAACTATAGAAAAGTCCATGATACCTTTCTGGGCAAACTGTATTATGAACTGGTTAGTACACCTGGTAAAAGAATCAGTCTTGAAGCTCAGACTTTGATAACCAAGTATTGAAGCTACTATATTCAATTCCCAAAATTTACCTATATCAGGGTTGGGGGATTCGAAGATCAACCGTTAAGGCTTCCTAGGTACACCTTTGAATGCTTTGAATTGGTTGAAATCTGCTAGCAGTTGTCAACAGTTTTGAAAAGATTTTTACCAGAGGATGAATGGATTAAAGTTTTCCCTATCACTTTAGGAAGGTTATCATGCAATACCATGGCAGATGCTATTAGCATTGGGTCCGGTATCCATCACTTCAACTTCAAATTTTATGCAGAATGGGTGGGGTTTGACAATAAAAATTATGCTAGTGGAGTCCTGGGCCTTAGGGCACATATGTTTCACGTCCCTCACCTAGAAGATTTCTGGGAGGATTACAATGATGAGTCACAAGTAGAAGAAAGAGAACATAGTCAATTGTGTGTTTCACAGATTTAGTCCATGAGGTTGTAGATAAGTGTAGAGGGGGTCACTGATGATGGGTTAGATATGTTTGATCCTAATTACAAAAAATCTATTGAGAAAAATGAAGTGATTGTAGACTGGTCTAAAAACGAGGAGGATGACATTGAGGAGAGAACTTCACATGTGATTCACTTAACCAATGAGTGGCTACAAAGAAGAAGGAAGATCAAAGAAGTTAGAGTAGAAAAAGAAGAAATTGCATGTTCTCCTTTAGCCCCTTCTGTTTCTATTTCTAATTCACCTGTACATATTGGAACTGCAGGGGCTACTGAGAAATCTTGAGTCAAGAACTAAAAGAAGAAGATTGTAACTGATACTCTCCCAACTGCTTTACCACAAATGGTGACAAGATCTAGAACCAAGTCAAGAACAAAGAAAGATATTGCTCAGGTAGAATCTCAGACAATTAACCTAGATGATGACAAAATGGAAGACATCAGTTTCCATATATCTCAGAATGAACAAATAGGGAAGGACATCTTCGACCTGGATGATGTTACATTGGAAGTGATATCCACACCTATGAAGACACCAAAATAGTCCTTGAGCACTAGAGTTTCACTTCCCTGGCCATTATTTTATGTAAGTAAAAAGCACAATTTAGTTCCTACTTCAATTCCTATTAAGGATATTGTAAGTAAATATGTTCAAAAGACTCCTAAGATGAAAAAAGTAAAGAGCATGGCTCGCATGTTCACTGATGTGAAAATTGGAAAATGGACCATTGGAGTTGCTACCTACAAACCTAAGGAGGGTAAGGAAGATGAACAGGAGGTTAAGGCTAAAGACTTTGAGATTACCAAGGTAGAGTTGGGAAACATGGATGGGGCTGGCAAAAATAACCTATTCAAAGAGACTACATAGCAAATGCTGAACTCTTCTTGGCAGGATGGAAAAGAAAAAAAGGAATTGAAGCAAACTATAGTGACTTTATCTCAATTCATTAACACCTTCTGTAGCTTTGATGCCACTCCTCTAGTTCAATTTCCCAAGTCTTTGACCTAGAATCGGCTGAAAGCAAGAACTTCCTTAATCAAGTTCAAAGGGGACATGCCCTCATAGTTTTTGTAGAGGAGTGGATCTGTGAAATCATTGAGAGTGGTTCTAAGCATTTAAAAGATGTGCATGAGGTCCTACATGATACAGAAGTTCTGATAGGGGAACTACAAGCTCAAAGGCAGGTATGGGAGAGGGATGAAGAAAAATGGTTCTTTGCTATGTGTAAGTTCCTTGAAATTGAAAAGCATGGCTATGTAAAGTTCTACACAGACTAGGGTGTCAAAGGACAAGATGATTCCACTTTATTTCTTCTCAGAAAAAACATAAGTTGGCGTTTAAGCACTGTCAGAAGTAGTATTTTTGAGAACAAGGACAGCGAACATGAGATCAAACAGCTACAAAAAGCCATGGTCACCGAGCTTAAAGTGATAAACTTTTCTTATACATATACAGCTACGATGGGAGAGTAGGAACAGAAGATATCCCTCATTGTGTTTGAAAACACCATGAGGAAACTAAAGGATAAACTAAACCCTAAATCCTCTGACTTAACCCAGGTTGCTCGAATAGAATTAGTGCTCTATCTCGGTGTGGACTTGTTCCCTTTAACCATCAAGAAAGTTAGGAAATCAAGGTGGGCCAAAGAAGCCGCAATGATTAGGGTCATGAACTTGAGGGTACCACACATGCAGCACGCCAAGGAACTACTGCAGGCACATAAGCAACTAGAGATGACAAAGCAGACCGCAGCGGAAGGAGAAAATATCGTTGGAGAAGAAGAGCGTGCCTCTAATAAAGATGCAGAGATTGATATTTAATCTTATCATTTTCATGCTTTAAAACTCATAGGGCCAGGTGTCCTTTAAACTCTTTAAGTTACTTTAACTGTTTAACTGAGAGGTCATGTTTTTCGAGAGACCTCCCAGATCTGCAAAAAACTTTAAGTAGCTTAGTTTTTGTAGAAGAAGGGGTTAGAAAATTTTGGAAAAGTAGACTTAGTATTTTTTCTTTGAAGAAGTTTCTTTAAATTAGAACTTTCAAATATTCTAAGTTAGCTATATAAGGATTTCATTTTTTGTCACATGTTTTGGTCTGTGTTACAAAAATAGGGATCTGATTATATATATATACTTGCTTCGAACCTTTGCAGTTTGAATTGGATGAACATATGTCCTGTGTTTGATTGATGTGTTCATTTCTGGTATATAAAATCTTAGCCAGCATCTTGGGATTTTTTTTTATCATCTATCTTTTAATCATTACAATTTAGTTACAATGAATTATATGTTATGGAGACAGGAAACTGTGATTTTCTGTATGATTAAGTCTTTCTCATAAAGTAGTTATTTAGATGCTAAACATCTGAAGAATGTTATAGAAGCCTTGTAGGCTTTCAGGTCAAAAGCTAAAACCAAGATAATTAGTTGAGAAAAATTTGAATTGCAAATCAGATTAGGGAGCTGTACCTAGGAAAGAATTCAGAGGGAAGTGAAGAACATTCAATACTTACCCAACTATTAGTAAAGATTGGTCTTAAAAAGGGCAATAGAGAAGATTTATTAAGAGATAAAATTAAGACTAAATCTATTTACTAACAGATTTTTTGGTGACTCTAGTGGGGAAACGAATCAGTAAGCTAGTGTCTGTGCTTGGCTTAAATGTGTAACTATGGTATTACTTGCTGATAGAATACCTGGGCAAGTTGAACTTCCCCCAGTCTTGCAACCCGGTCTAGATTTTCATGACACGCAAGAGGATATTATTGTAGACTTGAACAACTTGGCCTAGAAAGTGAAAACAAGTAATGAACAGTATCAACAAGTTCAGTTAGTTTTAGAAGAGGAAGAAGAAATTGGTGAATGGTTGAGAGGTATTCCAGTTGCCTGAGAAGCTGTAGTAGTTGAAAGAGCCATACCAAGGCCATAAAATTAGTCAAGTTGGGTTCAAGACCATATACTAGATCTCAGAGAGAGGCAGGAATCTTTGATAGCGTCTTTGAAGAATTGAGAAATCTTGAAACCACAAAGGTTTGTCCTCCCAAGAAAAAGGCCCAGAGTAGAACCTCTTCTCCTCCAAGAGAAACTTTCAGGTCCTCTACTAAGACCTATATTTGGCAAGCTTTAACCTTGTCAGGAACACAAGCCCCACCCCTCCAAACTATTTTTTTGACAGTTATCATGGCTCAACCATGGGGTGTTGCAGTTGGACCTTTAGCTTTGGATCAACATAATGCTCTTCCTAAGGGTGCCAAAGATGTTCTTCCAAAGTTCACTAGCGATGGTACAGTGTCTATTGATGAACATTTAAATGCCTTCAATGTAGCTATTGGTATTCTAGCTATCCAAATAGAAGATGTAGCTGTTAGGCTCTTTGTCCAAACCCTAATAAAAAGAGCAGCAGAATGGTTTGGTCACCTTCTTGCTGGGTCAATAACAAATTGGGACACGATGAAGCGAGCCTTTGAAGGATGCTTTAAAGTGCAGATGATGAGCATTCCCTATTGGCTCAACTAATGCAATTGAAAAAGGAAATCCATGAGCCAATGAGGGACTTTGTGGCAAGGTATATTAAGGTTGTACATAAAATCCCTACAAATAAAAGACCTACTCTCAAAAATCAACAATGTTTTTTTGTGAACTCTATGCTACTAGATATTGGCTTTCATTTGAGAAGGAATAGGTCTGTAGATTTGGAAGCAGCCCAAGCTCAAACAACTAAATTGGAGGATGATCTTATTATGGCTGAAAATTGGAAGAAAGATCTCCAAGTTCAATCTTCTCAGGCCTCAACTTCTTCATCAGACCCGGTGGTTCAAAGGTTGATGAATGATGTTATAGCCTTAAAGAGACAATTACCCAAATGAGGGGTGGATTACTCACCTATGTCACAGGACACTAACAGAAGACCACCAGGATAGTACCATAATAAAACTACTCATTTATCTTCAGCTCATCCCAGACTAGCTATTGAGGGATCTTCCAGACATGGAGTTATGTGTTCCTTCCACTTAACAACGGATCATGATGGTGATACTTGTCCTGATATGATGAGACATATGCAAATGAAGGAAACCCCAGATGTATTGGGAGAAATGAAGGTTGAAGAAGTATTTCAAGAGTGACTCTGGCTCATTTTACCTAGAATATGAATCAGACTCAGAAAGAGAAGATATTTTGGCCACTCTTGAAGATTCAACCTATGCTATGCTTACCCATAATCAGAGGTCTTCTAATTCCAGCCCTTCATCATCAACTACCACTAGCAAAAGTAAAGAACCTATAAGTAATCATCCCTTCTCCAATGTAAAACCTCTGAAATTCAAGATATTGCAAAGGGGTGCTAAGGTTCCTTCTTTTGATATAGTAGAATTTTGTCAATCTTCTGCTATCCAAATTTCACCTGCTAAATATCTAAATTTAAATCCTAAGGAACTTGACAAGCTTGTTAAATATGTTAAAGGTGATACCCCTAATACCTCGCATGCTAATCAATGCACAAAAAATCAAGCTGATGATTTGGTTCAACCTTGATTAGTAGTTCCCCCTACAGGCAGTAACCAAAATAATTCCTCCAATACCTCCACTCCAGAAGCCGAGTGTGATATACTTGAACCTAGGAAACCTGAACCTTTCTATATCTCCCTGCTCCTCAATGGTCTTAAATTAAGCAATTGTATCATTGACTCAGGAGCATCTGATAATATCATGCCATCCTCTGTTGCTAAAGCCCTCGGCCTAACTCTGACAAAAATTTTCAAGAGATGCTATTCAATGGATGGCAACCAAGTGCCTCTAGTAGGTCAAGTAAAGGATGCTCAAGCTATCCTAGCTGCCCATCCAAATAAAAGGCTAAAACTAATGATCTTAGTGGCTGACATTCCAGCAAGTTATGGGATGTTATTGAGTAGGACCTTTTGCTGAGACATGGGTGGTGAAATCAAGATGGATTGGTCAGAAGCAGTTATCCCTATAGGAAAGAAGAAGGTGAAGTTCATGCCAGAAGCAAAGAATAAATATACTATTTTTCCTTCAGATAATCCAAAGGCTCAGATCTTATATCAGGAGTGTGAGTTTGGCAATTATGTGATCATGTCAGACAATGTTTCCCCAGTTCAAAGAGACCTAAGTGAGGCAGCACAGTTATGGTCGATGGAGTTTGATGGAAGTTGTGCTAACAGAGGGTCAGGAGCTAGGGTTGTTCTAAAAATTCCTAGCGGGGAGTGTTTGCCTTTTTCTTTTAAGTTGGATTTCAAGAACACCAACAATATAGTTGAATATGAAGCTTTGCTTCTAGGCCTTCAAGAAGCAAAAGCCCATGGAATCACAGCTCTCATTGCTAGAGGGGATGCGGAATTGATTGTTAAGCAAGTTAGAGGGCAGTTCACGGTGAAAAATGAAAGGTTAAAACATTATAGAGATTTGGTCTGGAAAGAAATTGAAGCTTTTGATGCCTTTTGTATAGAAGCTATTCCAAGGATTTTGAAGCATCTTTATTGCTTCCTCACCCTGATTTCCAAACTAGCACTTATAAGATAGAAATTATTTACAGACCAGCAGTTCCTGATAATGTAGGACATTTGCAAGTTTTTGAAAGTGATGCTAGTATTAATGATTTCATGACTTGTGTAGAGGTTTTCGCATCCACCTATTTTGAAGGGTCAAGTGAAATACATGGAGAATCAGTCTCTGAAGATCAAATGTCAGATGGAATTATGCAATTAAAAGGTAACAAAATTTCTAAAGGCCTGGTAACACTTGAAAACTTATTTTCTAGAAAGTATGACAATTTTATTCCCAGGAAAGAAAACCCTCACTCTAAGACACTTAGAGAGTATGATAAAATTGACATTGGGGATGAAACACAGCCAAAATGGATAAGCATAGGGAGAACTCTTTCCTCACAAGAAAAAGGGAGAATTCATTCTTTGCTAATGTCTTTTTCAAATGTATTTGCATGGAATTATAATGACTTAAAGGATTTTAGAGGTGGAATTTTAGCCACAATATTCCTCTGAAACCAGAATGTAAACCTTTCAGACAAAAACTGCATGGTTATAATCCTAAGGTGTTAGAAGCTATAATGCATGAAGTAGATAAAATTTTAAAAGCAAGGATTATATACCCAATTCATCACTCAACCTCGATTGTGAACATTGTTCCAGTAAGAAAGAAAAATGGTGAAATAAGAATTTGTGTTGACTTTCGTAACCTGAATCAGGTGAGTCTAAAAGACAACTATGCCCTCCTAAAGATGGAACATGTGTTACAAATAGTGGTTGGGTCTGAGATGATGTCCATGTTGGATGGATTCTCTGGATATAATCAGGTCAGCATGACGGAGAGTGATAAACATAAAATAGCCTTCACCACACCCTAGGGGACATTTGCTTACAACAGAATGCCCTTTGGTCTGATTGATGTTGGGGCAACATTCCAAAGGGCAATGGACTCATCCTTTGTTGATATGAAGAATAAGATTATTGTTATATATCTTGATGATTTGACAATCTACTCCCACGGGTGAAACATCACCTCAAAGATTTGAAATTAGTACTTCAAAGGTGTCGTGACCATGGTATCTCACTCAATCCTAAGAAGTCAATCTTTTGTGTTACTGAAGGAAAACTGTTAGGTCATATCATTTCTAAGGAAGGGATAAGAATAGACCCCAAAAGGATAAAAGCCATTCAGCAGTTGAGTCTTCCATCTACAAGAACTGGTGTAAAATCATTTTTTGGGCAGATCAATTTCCTACGGGCTTTTGTGCCAGACTTCTCTAAGCTTACCAGGCATATTGTAGGGATGATGAGTGAAAAAAAACCTTTTAAATGGATGGCGGCCGGACAAAAGGCTTTTAAAGAAATCAAAGATGTTGTAGCTAGTGCTCCCTTTTTGGTACATCTAGATTACAAGAAAGATTTTGTCATTTATTGTTATGCCTCTAATCATTCACTTTATGCCATGCTCACTCAAAAGAATGATACCAAAACTGAAGCGCCTATTATGTTCATGAGCATTCCCCTAAAAAAGCATGAACTAAAGTACTCACTCATTGAAAAGAAAGCTTTTGTAGTTGTTAAAGCTGTTAAACAATTCAGGTTTTATATCTTGCATTCACATTCTAAGATTTTTGTTCCTGACACTGCTATGAAGAGTCTACTCACACAACAAGAGATTGCAATGAACAAGAGAGCAGCATGGGTGACCAAAATTTAGGAGTATGACTTGACAATAAAACCAACCAAATTGGTTAGGGGAAGAGGATTGTGTAAATTTATAGCAGAAAACTCAAAACAAGAGGGAGATTCAGAATGTGAGTTGTCACATGAATTGATGGTAAGCTTAACAGATCCTTGGTTCAATAACATAGCCTATTACTTAACCTATCGTGAGTGCCCTACCAACTTGACACCAAAAGAGAGACGTAACCTCAGATTATAAGCAGATAAATATGTGATATGGCAAGGTGCACTGTTCAAGAGAGGTGTAGATGGAACCTTCCTTAGGTGTGTAGACGAGGGACAACAGAGACAATTACTTAAAGCTTTTCATGAAGAAGCATGTGGAGGTCATTTTTCTTCCTCAGTCACAGCTTTTAAAATTTTACGTAATTGTTTTTACTGGCCGGGTATGTTTAAGGATGCCTATGCTTTTGTTAGAAGTTGTGAGAAATGCCAATTATTTACTGGGAAGCCACAATTAGCAGCATTACCTCTAAAACCAGTTGTGATTGAAGAGCCCTTTAAACAATGGGGACTCAATTTTATAGGTCCTGTTAATCCTTCTTCTAGCACTGGTGATATTTATATTTTGACAGCCACCGATTACTTCACTAAGTGGGTGGAGGCTATTCCAACTAAAAAGGCTAATTCCCAGGTGGTATGTGAGTTTTTGAAGAACAATATTCTGGTTTGTTTTGGTGTACCACAAAATATTGTAATGGATAATCCTACTTATTTTTCATCTCAAGAATTAATGTTATTCTGTTATGATCACAGTATTTCCTTGGCCCATTCATCTGATTATTTCCCTCAAGGAAATGGGTAGGCTAAGTCCAGTAACAAGAATTTGGTTGCCATCATGAAAAAGCTAGTGGATGTTAATGGAAAAAATTGGCATAAGAAACTATTTGAAGCTCTTTGGGTAGATAGGATCACACCAAAAAGGGCAATCGGCATGGCACCATTTGAGCTAGTATATGGTATAGGAGCACAAGTTTCTCTTCCTTTGGAACTGTCAGCAATCAAACTCCAGGCTGCTATCGAAGACCAGACTTTTAAACATTCTCTTGAGAAGAGAATAATGTATTTACAGAAGCTTGAAGTAGAAAGGGAAGCTCTAGTGGATAGAATTATAGAACATCAGCTCAAAATTAAAAATATTTTTGACAGGAAGGCACGGCCTAGAAATTTTATGAAAGGAGATGAGATGCTATTATGGGATAAAAGGAAAGAACCAAAAGGGGCACATGGCAATTTTGAATCCTTGTGGAAAGGGCCTTTTATAATCAAAGAAGAACTGGGATCTAATTCTTTCAGATTGGCTTATCCAAACGGTTCCGTCCTACCATATTCCTATAATGGGCAGGAATGAAGCTGGTAAAATTGTAAGGTCCTAATGTTTAGTTTTTTTTTGTCTGTACATATTAGGTTAGCTTCCTTTCCTATATTTTGTGTTGCTTAACCCTTTTGTTTTTGCAAAACCAAAGATTCTAAGTTCTCTACCTTTTGAGTCAAAAAGCAGTCCCCAATCGAAGCCGATGTTAGTCCCAATTTATGCTTTGGTCCTTGGTCTTTCTTAAGCAGATGTGTGTCTCCAAGTTTTGTCTCTTAGTCAAAATATTCCCTTCACAAAATTCCCTATTGTCGTCGTAATTGGTTCATATGTTGTTTTTTTCTTCTCAGTCACTTAACTTTGTAAATCTTGAACCATCTTGAACACCCCTAAACACCAGCGAACAGCCTAGAACTATGTTCACATAGGTTCAAAGGTGTTCACATATTTCTAACATTTTGATTGAGTTTGCAGATTTGCAGGTGATCGGTTGCACTTTTTGAAAATGCCCGAAAAGGGGGTAAAGTAAAGATAATATGAATCGTAAGAAGTTTCAGATTAATAATTTTGGTTATGGAATTTTGTCTGAGGTTTTCTGATAGTGAATGGTATGGAACAAAGAAGAACAGTTGAGAACCCCAGAGAACTTGGTTCCTGTATGTTCGAGGGAGTTCAGTGACGTTAGCAAGAGCATGAATTTCTAAAGGCAGCGGTGTTTCGGGAGCCACAATAAAAGGAATTAAATGCTATTACATAACGGACCTAATAAAGTACCTCCTTGGTTTGTGTGACCATAATTAGAAGTGATGGCCTCGGGACTTGTTTAAATAATGATTATGGCCACTTGATTTAAATTTCAAATCAAATTTGTAGCATTAATTGCAAACATTTGTAATAAATTCGAGTACTCTAAAGGTATACTTAAGCTTAATTCTACGTTCATTTTTATTACAAATGCTTAAGTGTTCTTCAAGAGCTGGTGCATGGAGGTAGTCTTGGCAACGCTTTGTGATCAGGGGTGTCTGCAATTCTAAGGTGAGTTGGTTGTTGTCCTTGTATTTTTTTAAAAAGTTTTATTGATCAGCGGGAAAGGGTTGGAGGTTATTTGCAGTGAAAATGAAGTTAGTTTTTCATTTATTTGGGAATTCTTCCAGTCTGGTGTGTGATGGTCCTATAATTACAGACACTGATTTAGAAGGGTATGACATTGAAAAACTGCCTTCTCGGCTATTGAATTCCCTAGATGACACACCAGCCCTAGAGATTCTGCATAGTGATTTATGTTCTACAGCCACATTTCCTCCCGCTATTACCTATCTAGAGCTCATTTTTGAGTGTATTCAACGTTATGACATGAGGACTAAATGTATAAAGAAGAAAGAGGGCTTTGTTTTGATACCCATTAAGAGGGAGTTAGTTGCTCAAGCCCTACAAATACCAGAAAAGGATTTCTCTACCTTCTCACCAGCCCAATCTATTGTAAAATTTAATGAAAATAGAGATGCAAATCGCACTTCTATAGCTAAAAAATAGTTACTGAATCCTCAGAGGGGTGGTTCATGCCTCCTAAAGAAATTTAATTGGACTCATGTTCATCCATACATCAGTGACCTCATAGTCATGTTGCACCGAGTCAGTGGTTCTCAGGTTGCCTTTTTATATGCCGACTGGATGTACTTTTATGTCCAAATTATCTTGGGGATCCAAACTCTGGACTGGGCTAAGTTGATCATGAGCTCCCTACGAGAATAGCTTAATGCATCCAGGTTAATAGGGAGTGGCTTCTTTATGTCCTCATATCTCATTTACTACCTTGCATGTAAAAAAACTTGGCTTGGTCTCCCTCATGAACCTTTGGTTGCTGATATGTGTGTGTATGAATTCTATCCTCTCTTGCGGAAAACTAAAGCTATTAAAGACTATAGAAAAGTCAATGATACCTTTCTGGGCAAACTGTATTATAAATTGGTTAGTACACCTAGTAAAAGAATCAGTCCTGAAGCTCAGACTTTGATAACCAAGTATGGGAGCTACTATATTCAATTCCCAAAATTTACCTATATTAGGGTTGGGGGATTCCAAGATCAACCGTTAAGGCTTCCTAGGTACACCTTTGAATGCTTTGTATTGGTTGAAATCTGTCTGTAGTTGTCAACAGTTTTGAAAAGATTTTTACCAGAGGATGAATGGATTAAAGTTTTCCCTATCACTTTAGGAAGGTTATCATGCAATACCATGGTAGATGTTGTTAGCATTGGGTCCGGTATCCATCATTTCAACTTCAAATTTTATGCAGAACGGGTGGGGTTTGACAATAAAAATTATACTAGTGGAGTCCTGGGTGTTAGGGCACATATGTTTCATGTCCCTCACCTAGATGATTTCTAGGAGGATTGCAATGATGAGTCACAGGTAGAAGAAAGAGAACATAGTCTATTGTGTGTTTCACAGATTTAGTCCATGAGGTTGCAGATAAGTGTAGAGGGGGTTACTAATGATGGGTCAGATATGTTTGATCCTAATTACAAAAAATCTATTGAGAAAAATGAAGTGATTATAGACTGGTCTAAAAATGAGGAGGATGACATTGAGGAGAGAACTTCACATGTGATTCACTTAACCAATGAGTGGCTATAGAGAAGAAGGAAGATCAAAGAAGTTAGAGTAGAAAAAGAAGAAATTGCATGTTCTACTTTAGACCCTTCTGTTTCTATTTCGAATTCACCTGCACATATTGGAACTGTAGGGGCTACTAATAAATCTTGAGTCAAGAACTCAAAGAAGAAGATTATAACTAATACTCTCCCAACTGCTTTACCATAAAGGGTGACAAGATCTAGAACCAAGTCAAGAACAAAGAAAGATATGGCTCAGGCAGAATCTCAGACAATTAACCTGGATGATGACAAAATGGAAGACATCAGTTTCCATATATCTGAGAATGAATAAATAGGGAAGGACCTCTTTGACTTGGATGATGTTACATTGGAAGTGATATCCACACCTATGAAGAGACCGAAACAGTCCTTGAGAACTGGAGTTTCACTTCCCTGATTGTTATTTTTTGTAAGTAAAAAGTGCAATTTAGTTCCTACTTCAATTCCTATTAAGGATATTGTAAGTAAATATGTTCAAAAGACTCTTAAGATGAAAAAAGTAAAGAGCACGGCTTGCATGATTACTGATGTGAAAATTGGAAAATGGACCACTGAAGTTGCTACCCACAAACCTAATGAGGGTAAGGAAGATGAATAGGAGGTTAAGGCTGAAGACTTTGAGATTACCAAGGTAGAGTTGGGAAACATGGATGGGGCTGGAAAAAATAACCTATTCAAAGAGACTACATAGCAAAGGTTGAACTCTTCTTGGCAGGATGGAAAAGAAAAGAAGGAATTGAAGCAAACTATAGTGACTTTATCTCAATTCATTAACACCTTCTGTAGTTTTGATGCCACTCCTCTAGTTCAATCTCCCCAAGTCTTTGACTAAGAATCGGCCGAAAGCAACAACTTCCTCAATCAAGTTCAAAGGGGATGTGCCCTCGTAGTTTTTGTAGAGGAGTGGATCTGTGAAATCATTGAGAGTGGTTCTAAGTATTTAAAAGATGTGCATGAGGTCCTGCATGATACAGAAGTTTTGATAGGGGAACTAAAAGCTCAAAGGTAGGTATGGGAGAGGGATGAAGAAAAATGGTTTGGCGATATGTCTAAGTTCCTTGAAATTGAAAAGCATGGCTATGTAAAGTTCTGCATAGACTAGGGTGTTAAAGGACAAGATGATTCCACCTTCTTTGTTCTCAGGAAAAACATAAGTTGGCATTTAAGCACTATCAGAAGTAGTATTTCCGAGAACAAGGATAGTGAACATGAGATCAAATAGTTGCAAAAAGCCATGATCACCGAGCTTAAAGTGATAAACTTTTCTCATACATATTCAGCTATGATGGGATAGCAAGAACAAAAGATAGCCCTCGTTGTGTTTGAAAACACCATGAGGAAACTGAAGGATAGACTAAACCCTAAATCCTCTGACTTAACCCAAGTTGCCCGAATAGAATCAATGCTCTATCTCAGTGTGGACCAGTTCCCTTTAACCATCGAGAAAGTCAAGAAATAAAGGTGGGCCAAAGAAGTCACAATGATTAGGGTCATGAACATGAGGGTACCACACATGGAGCACACCAAGGAACTACTGTAGGCACATAAGCAACTGGAGATGACAAAGCAGACCGCAGTGGAAGGAGAAAATATCGCTGGAGAAGAAGAGCGTACCTCTGATAAAGATGTGGAGATTGATATTTAATCTTATCATTTTCATGCTTTAAAACTCATAGGACCAGGTGCCCTTTAAACTCTTTAAGTTACTTTAACTATTTAACCAAGAGGTCAGGTTTTTTGGGAGACCTCCTAGATCTGCAAAAAACTTTAAGTAGCTTAGTTTTCATAGAAGGGGTTAGAAAATTTTTGAAAAGTAGACTTAGTATTTTTGCTTTGAAGAAGTTTCTTTAAATTTGAACTTTCAAATATTCTGAGTTGGTTGTATAAGGATTTCATTTTCTGTTACATGTTTTGGTCTGTGTTACAAAAACAAGGATCTGATTATATATATATATATATATATATATATATATATATATATATATATATATATATATATATATATATATATATATATATATATATATATATATATATATATATACTTGCTTTGAACCTTTGCAGTTTGAATTGGATGAACATATGTCCTGTGTTTGATTGATGTGTTCATTTCTGATATATAAAATCTTAGCCAGCATCTTGGGATTTTTTTTTTATCATCTATCTTTTAATCATTACAATTTAGTTCCAGCGAATTATATGTTATGGAGACAGTGAACTATGATTTTCTGTATGATTAAGTCTTTCTCATAAAGTAGTTATTTAGATGCTAAACATCTGAAGAATGTTATAGCAGCCTTGTAGGCTTTCAGGTCAAAAGCTAAAACCAAGATAATTAGTTGAGAAAAATTTGAATTGCAAATCAGATTAGGGAGCTACACCTAGGAAAGAATTCAGAGGGAAGTGAAGAACATTCAACACTTACCCAACTGTTAGTAAAGATTGGTCTTAAAAAGGGCAATAGAGAAGATTTATTAAGAGATAAAATTAAGACTAAATTTTTTTACTAACAAGCTACTATAAGAAAAAAAAAAAGTTTTGAATTTGGTAAAATTTTGAATTAGTTAAGGTGGTAGACACGAGATTTTTTTTATTCTGAAAAATTTGTAGTAGAAAATGTTGGCATTAAACAGAATTGCCACTAGTGACAACACTTATTTGCATTCTGGGTGCAAACCGAGCAGACAGTGCAAACCGAGCAAGTTAGTACAAACCGAATAGGACAGTGTAAACCGAGTAACATCATGTCTACCGAGTCACCAGTATTTACCGAGTTCAAAACCTACCGAGTGATCAGTATGAACCGTGCCTTCACTTCTACCAAGTGCATGATGATGCCGAGTAATGCAGTGGACGCCGAGTATCAGAAAGTCACCGAGTTAGTTTGCAGGAACCGTGTAACCATACTTGGGCCAACTTAGTAGCACTTATGTTTATTTTTCAAGCCGACTTTTTAATTGTAATTGTAATTAATTGTTTAAAACTTGTATATAAACAATGTTGTAAAAATGTCAAAAAAAATGTAAGAAGCATATATGAGAAAAAGAAAGAAAGGCAGAGATAAGCGAATTACAAAGGGCTTCAGAAATATAAGGAACAGCAAAGACAAATTCATCATAGAAGGTGATCAGTACATCAGCGAATCTCAATCAGCAATCCAGTTGCAAAGCAAGAGATCTACTATTTCATCCTAACAGGTGAATCAGTACTAAATCCTTTAACCGGGTAGACTTAACAGTCTTTTGTAAAATCTCTTTACCGAGTGCATACTTCATTGTATGGTTTGTAAATCCTTTAACAGGGTGGATTTAGCAATCCTTATTGCTCCTAATAGGGCAGATCATCAGAAGTGATCAAATTGTAAGCCTTAACCGGCCAACTTTATTCTGCAGTATTAAAGCTTTGTGGGTTTCATCCCCACCCCAGTTTTACTTTCTTTTTGGAAGGTTTCTGGGTAACCAATTCTATGTGTCATTATTGTAAATGCTTTTAAGTTTCATATGCAAAGGTTAAAGTAAATTACATGTTAAATTGAAAGAAAATTTGGAGTTACTGATTCACCCCTCCCCTCTCAGTAACTCGATTAATTCCTGAATATTTCCAATAGAAAATTCATAATTAATTATTTATTTGACCAAAAATTACAAAATAATATATGTCACATCTGGGCATGATTCTACTACTTATATCTAGAATCTTTGGAAAATATATCATCATTTGATTGTGATTAAGGTGGTCTAACATACATGTACTTTTTATCTTTTCCCTAAAGTTTTCGTAGTACTGCATTGAAATTTAAAATTTTGAACAATTAGACAAAAAAAAATTCAAACAAGGGCTATTAGTTTAGAAACTACATTCAATTTCCTACAGATTCTATTCTTACAACTTTTTCACATAAGGTTCATAAGGTGTTCAACCTTTTACGTCAAGTTGGCTAACCCTGATTTTCTAATTTTTCGTTGCCACTTAAGGCCATAGTTTGGTATACCATGATCCTGCACATACCCATACTACAACATCATTTTATAACTAAGTTTTCAATTTCTATATATAATTAGGTTATAGATAATCTAAGTGAAGAAGGATCATGTCAGACAATCCAAGTGAAGAAGGTAATGGGGATGCAATCAATAGATTGTAGTCAAACTTTAAAAGAAAAGGCAATGGAAAATGTTATTGTCCCTGCAATAATTGTAAGGGCTTAAACATTAGAAGATTGCTAATCAAAATAGATAAGAGACATTGTAGGGATAATGGTCACATTGAAGGAGGGTTTGATTATCATGAATTGGTAAGTTTTTCATTATATTTATTTAACAATTAATATATATATGAAATACACTTGATGATGAGATCATTATCATGGTTTATTTGTGTTCATCATTTTTATATAGGTCAACCTCCCTAGGGGAGTACGTGATATGGACCATGGAGGTGCGAATATTGAAGCTGAAGATTATGATCCCATGGAAGATAACGATGATGCCCCAGATGATGATACTAATACATTGATCCATGACACATTTGGTATTGGTGCAACTGATGATGATGATTAGGATGATGTTGATGTCATCCATAATAAAACTCTACTTGAGAAGGTGGCCATGCCCCTTTACGAAGGCTCCCAAACAACTATTCTCTCTATTGTATTGTTGTTGTTGAGCTTGAAGGTTATGAATGGTTTATCCAACACAAAAATGTCATGTATGCTAAGGTATGTCATATATGTCATTATAGTAATTAAATGGTAAAACATGTACCATAAATATTGTTAATATTAACAAAATATTTTATTTTTTCTACAGATTGATAGGTGAAATTTTGTTACCACCATCGAATATTCTCCCTCGCTCATACTAAGAATTATGTGCCACTATGAAAAATATTAGAATAGAGTATCAAGCAATAGATGCTTGTCCCAATGATCATATTATTTATCATAAAGAACATGAATTTGTAATAGAATTCCCTGAATATCATACGAGTAGATATCGAATAGATCAAATAACAAAAAAGGTGCCTCACAAGGTTCTTCGTTACATCCCCATTATACCACATTTGCAAAGATTATTTAGGTGTAGTAGCTTGGCACAATTTATGGATTACCATGCACACAATAGGAGTCAAGATGACATTATTCAAATGCCTGCAGATGATTTTGTATTTAAGGACATAGAGGAAAAGTGACCACACTTTATCAAAGAACCTCGAAATCTCAAGGTTTCAATGGCAACAGATGGTGTCAATCCATTTGGAGAGCTAAGATTTGTTTACACTCTTTGGCTCATTTTTGTCATCAATAATAACATTCCTCCATGGATGTCAATAAAGAGGGAGCACATTATGTTGGCAATGATTGTTCTAGGTATTTGATCATTTAATAGTTATCTACATGTAATTATAAATCTTGTAGTAAAATGGTCACAATAATTATGTAATGTTGTTGTTCATTCAACCAGGTAAATACCAAGTTAAAGATATGAATGTTTATATTGAGCCTCTTATCGACGAGTTGGTGGAGTTATGGAAAGGTGTCACTATGTATGACATCTCTATACCAATAGGAGACAAACAATTTCAATTCCATGCAATGCTTGTATGGACAATACATGATGCCCCAGGGCTAACACATTTTTCTGGTATGTTATGGTGAATTCAAGTTGCACATGATAATTCTAAAAATAAAAATTAATATATTTAATCCAATTGTATCATTACCTTGTAGGTCTTCAAACAAAGGGAAAATTTGCATGTCCAGTTTGTGGTCCAAAGACGAAATCTCATCATTCAAAAAGTTTAGGAAAGCAGGTGTTTGATGAGCATAGACACTTTCTTCACAAAAATCATAACTATTGAATTACTGAAAAATATCTTTTCAATGGGAAAGAAGAGACTACATCTAAGCCACGGAGAATGACACCTTGCCTATGGAAGTTGGAATATAATATAATTAATCGTCAAGGTACTACCATTCTACCTAATGGTTTATGTTTGGAATTTGTATATTTTTATTATGTTTTGTTTGTTGATTATGTGATTGATGATCATGAATGTTGTCAAGGCAAAACTACTGAGCACCTTCCAAAGGGACTAAAGAGTTATCTCAGACAATTTAGTAGGTTGCCCTACTATGAGCAGCTGCAAATTATGCATTTGTTTGATACTGTGCATATTGGAAAGAATGTAACAGAGACATTGTGGAAGATATTGGATGGAAGGCATGACAAAGAAAAAATTGTCAAAATTTGTAGCGACATTCATGAATTCAATCATGCAATGAAAAATTTCATTGAATCAAATAGAAGTGGAGAACAGATTAATACAAGTGTCCTTCCTTGGTTATTAATAGAACAACAAAGTGATGTCATAAAAGAAGTCATTTGAAAAATTCAATTTCCCACTGGATTTGCTGCAAACATAAGCAGTACCATATCAAAGAAAAGTGAATTTGGGCCAAGGTTGAAAATGCATGATTTGCATACCTTCATCAAGGTAAGTCAAGTTCTTTTGTATTTACAATATATTTTTAAACTGCATGTACTTCTCATTGTATTATATGAGAAAAGAATGACATGATTATTTTTATAATTGTTGCAGTACGTGCTACCCCTATCTCTCCCAAAGAACTTCGACAATAACATCAAACAAGTGATATATGATCTTGGAAAATACATGAAGTAAGCAATGATATATGTTCAATTTGTTGTATTATATATATATATATATATATATATATATATATATATATATATATATATATATATATATATATATATATTGTAAAGTCTCATATTTATATATTTTTGTGTCTTGAATGTCTTGTAGGTGGTTGTCATCTAAAGAAATCCATAGAGCAGAGATAAAATACTGGAAAAGAAGAATTCCTTATCTAATGTGTGAAATGAAAAAATGTCTACCTTCAACATTTTTCAATGCACAAGAACACTACCTCATACACCAAGTTGAGGAGATTGAAATGTGTGGACCCGTACACACTTAGTCAATGTGGATGGTTGAGAGGCACCTAAATTTTTTGAAGGCTTTGGTTTGGCAAAGAGCACATCCTAAGGGTTCTATGATGGAGGGATATATGGTATACCAGACTATGGTGTACATTATTGAATATCTTCCTAAGCTTGCAGCAAAGATCCATATAGATCGCATTTGGGATCTCGACACCATTAGAAAATTTGAAAGGGAGTACTTGGTGGCGAAAGGTAGAATGAGGAAAGTAAGGTAATAAATTATAAGATGTTATTGTAGCTGTTAATTAATTCTTAATCTTCAAAATTAATCGGTTGTAAGTAGTCTATTTATTTTTTGTACAGCTTCTCGAGAGTGGGATGCAATACATTTGTATATTGCAAACAATCAAGATTGGATGATGAAATGGATTGAATGATGTCATCATTTAGGTCGCACATTAACATAGGAAGTTGTGTCTTCATTGGTTAATGAAGCTCATCATAACAGAGATCCAAATTTCATGCAAAGGGAAATAGATTTAGAACATGGTTTAAGAGATTTCTAGGTACGTATAAATTTGTTAATCACTCATACATTTATGAACTCTTGATGCATTAATTTATACATTTTTTACATATTTTTGCAGGTCAAACACCACAAGGCTATGTTTTGCAATGATAATAAAGTTTGCATCAAAAAGTTGGATGACACAAAGAAAACTTGTGATTCTGGGATAACTGTAGTTTTTCAGGTGACTAATATTTCATCTCGAAATGACTTACATCCTCGAGAGTTTGAAAATAAATACTATGACATTTTGGATGATATACTTGAGTGTGACTTTAATTCCTTTAGATTAGTTCTCTTCATCATCAGATGGTATAGGCTACGGCTTAATCAAAATGATCCTGATAGAACTATTATTGAACATGATAATAGATTTCCAATGATTAATACAAGGTGGTTTGAGCCAGTTGGGGATGAACCCTATGTTATTCAAGCCAATGTGAGTAGGTATTTTACTGAGAGGTTCCACATAAATCAGGTTGATCATTTGTTGTTAGACATGATCCAAGAGTAAGTTAGATGAGGTATAATGCGATGGAAGAAGAAGATTGCAAACAACTAAAAGATGATGTAGATGATGATCATGAACACCAGTTAGTCGATGATGTTCCTAACGCAACTTTTCTTGAAGAAGAAAAAGATGATGACGATGATGATGCTATTGATGATGATGATGATGATGATGATGATGATGATGATGATGTTACTGATGATGTTACTGATGATGATGATGATGATGATAATGATGCTGATGCCGATGATAATGATGATGATGAAGACGAAGATGAAGATGAAGATGATGACAATGATGGTGGTGGTGATGATGTCGACATCAATGATGATCATGGTGATTAGTTGGATGAAGAAGAAGATGAATGACATGAATGAAATGTACAGTTACATGATCACTACTGAATCTATTTAGTATTGATTTCTTGATAGAAATGTGTAGTTATGCAATCAATGCTTAATCTAATTAATTCATGATGTACTTACTATGGGATGCTTATGATTTTTAATGTACTTACTATGTGGTTTTGAGTATATGTATCATGAATTTTTTAGCTAACATTAGATAATTAAATTACATATGTAGGTACCTGGACTCCTTTCACGAACATCCCACACAGTCTCATGGATCGACAGGTATAAGTCAATACACCCTGTAGAGATTAATGTATTTCACAATTTGAAAAATATCTCACATTACTTGCTATCTCTCTCATTTAATGGAATATAGGTAGCAGCAAATAGGTATTTGTTAGATGCGTATTCCTCGAGCGAAGAAAGTGAGTCATTTAGTATGTTGAAATTAGGAAGATCAACTAGAGGTCAAAAGACTAGAAGGAAATTCAATAAACGCATGAATTTTTTCCTTGCTCAAGGGGGTTCATGTTCTTATGATGATGAGAGAAAAGGCGACATCAAGATGCCCTCTAGGTACCAAAATCTACAGAAACAATGGGTCCCCAAGGAACTTCCTCCAATAAACACTAATTTTAGTGTTAAAGGCAAGATATGTCGTATTGCACCATTGTCAATACATGGTTTGGGCCTATTTTCCATGGATGGCATAAAGGTCTCTTACAACAAAGTTGTTGAATTGATGGAGTATGTTGGACCTTGTTACGATTACAAAATTTGGATGTGAATTGTTCAATATAAAAAAAGTATGCATAGGTATGCACTCTCGGAAAATTATATTCAACAAAAAGACAATGAGAAAAGTAAAATAGTGGCTATATACATTGACGGAAGGCCAAAAGCATCAGGGAATATTGTAGGATTTATAAATAGCACATGACTTCTATCAACTATTAAGCAATCCAATTGCATATTTGAGGTGCACGAGGGAAATCATGTATTTGTATGTGCGATAAAATCAATAAGTGTAGGGGAAGAGCTGCTTATTGATTACAATTTGAATTTCATAGATACAAATGATGCCACTATCATTAGGGTGCAGGTACATACTATGTACCATTAAATAATTGAGTTTTTTTTCCAACCACATTTAGAGAGTCTCCTCACCATCCACCTCATCTCCATCATCATCTTTTAATGAAATTTATTAATGTAGTCCTTTCTAATTATTGTTTAACTTTAAATAATAACACAGGACCACAATATGGAGCAACCACATAGTGGGGACAATGATGATCATGCATGCACTTCTTCCCAGCAGGTAAACCTCTTTGTTATTGTACTACAAATTAGATAGAAGCAAAATGTTAAATAAAGTTTTTTATTATATTCTTTTCATCGCTGTGTCAGATTAATTCTAATAGTGTTAGTAATATTGTTGTCATAGATAGGTGGTCAACAGAGAAAGGGAAAGGAACCCGCAGTTCCTGAAGAGGAGTCCTTTAACGAGGACCTACTTGTTGATTTTGGTGTTTGTGATGAGCTAGTCTCTGCAATTAAAAAATGCATCCACAAAATTGGAAAAAGATTGGCTGAATTGGCATCTATATTCCCTCCGACTCTTGAGTCACAAAAGAGGGCAACTAAACTGATGCACCTATCTCAAAATTACTGAGTAAGTATTAATGTAATTTTTAATTATAACAAAAGTTCAATAATAGTTTTTATGTTATAGTAGTCTTTTATGTCATTAAAAAATAAGTGGATGTGTTGCTTTTACAACTTTTTTTGCGTAATTTTGATCCTCACGGCCGTGATGAGGGTACTGCAACTGGTTCAGGTAGATCACATGTTGGAATATTTTTTTTTTTTACTCTCTAACAATATTGTCCATGCTAATCACTGGTTTTATTATGCTCTAACAATCTTATTCTTCAGCACGTGTCAATGATCATTTACTATCGGCACCTCATATGATGGAAAGCTCAGATGTACTATGTCCTACAATTTCGACAACATGTAGCATGGCCATAGACGCCATGGCACCACCTACTCATACATAGATTTTATTTTTACTATCATTCTATATATGTTTATTTCCCTTGAAGTGTTCTTTCTTAGGGCCATTTCATAATCGATTCAACTTATGCAATAGGGGATGCAACACTTGATGGTGATTTTCCTATATGTACTAGTATTGCTAGTACGAGAATGGTGAAGGATTGCATATTTCTTGTGAGCGAAGAAGGAGTTCCCTTGAAAATAGCAAAACTTCCAGGTACTTTAAAGATTCGACCTTTCTTTTACTATACAATCGTATGTTAATTACACCTTGCATTCAACATGAAAATCTTACATCTATTGTATTCTTATTTTATACTATTATATCCTTTGACTAATGATCTCATTATTATTTTGTAGGGAATAATGTTTTTTATAGTAAACTTAATGACGAGTGTTTGCAGATATTCAAGCCCACCATCTGTACAAGGTGGAACATCATATATGAACTAAAACCCCAATACACTATTTCAATTTCATATCATTGCTAGGATAGTAATCATTACATCCATTTTTTAATCTAACACTATTTTCTTTCTTAAAAGGTGGAAAACCCAAAATCAAAAGTTAAAGGATGATCTCGTAGAGAGTATGACAAACTTTTTTGGACCTCGTGCATTTGAGAAGGGTAAGCTCCTTCAAAGAGCCAGGATATGTTTGAGGTATATTAGGGACCAGTACAGGTTTACATTAACCAAAAACCCACATTACCAGCACCCCCCTTTTATTCCTGATTTAGAGTGGAAATCTCTTATTCTGGATGCGAATCAGAAAACTGAAGTAAAAAAAGGAAATACACCACCAGAGAACAGAAGAAGGTATGTGATACTATTAAGAATTTAATTGTGTACTAAATACTCTTCATATTTATATGAACTAACATATTTCAATCTCTTCATAGATTGCCTGACACACCAAAGGCAACAAATGCAAGATTACAAAAGCATGGGCAACACAAGCTAGGCTCTGGTGGTTATTCAAAACTTGTTGCATGAGTTGTAAGTGTTAATATTGTCATAATTGAATGAGGAAAAATACAATCTATAGATGGCTTTTAACACTGAAAATAATTCTTTAATCTTTAAATATTTATTTAGAATTTGAAATCTTTTTTTGTTTTGATGAAACAATAAAATAAAATTTGATGATACCAAGTAAAAATGTAGGGCACAAAGTTCAATGTAAGTCTCACAGAAAAGGACAAGAGAACTAGCTTCCAACAAAGCTATAAAGTCATGGCAGAAAGAATAAGAAGTGCACAAGGTTCTATTGATGGATCTGTCATGATAAGTAAGCTAAATAGATGATATTGCAAATTTAATTATTTACTAATTAGTTTATTTGATGTTAAGCTCCAACATAAAGTGAGTAAATTTGTTTTAAGTAAGAAAACAATGATAACATGAATGCGTATGAAATTGAAATGCAGCCTGCCAATTCTTTCCGTACACAACCTATGCGTGTTGATGACAATGAGGATGTGCATCACAGTAATAAAAGTAAACATCTTAAATTGATTGGTGTAGTAATACAAATTTAATTGCAATTGGTGTTTGTATTAATGTAACAATTTGTATTGCAGCTGTAGAGAGTGTAGAGGTTGTTGTTAATGAGCATGTTGAGGTTGAGGCTGAGGCCAGACAAACTGACCTCGATGTTGATGATGTGACTAGATTAGGTAAAGAGCTATACGATTATGGCCTGTAAAGTACTAAAATACTTTAAAATATTTTTAATGTATTTAATTATAATAAAATGTTTTTAATTTAACCCTTTTATATGTTATTGCACATGACCCCTCTTTGCATCAACAGAGAACTAGGCATGCATTGAGATCTAATGAGAGGGTAGATGATCATCATGATGATATCGATACTCATCTTAATGATTACATCTTAAAAACTAGAAATCAAAAGAAAAAGAAAAATGATTGTCATCTATGCACCTTAATTGATAATGACTAATTTTTATATGTCAATGAATTTAATTATGTGGTAGTGACTAGTCATAAATTTTATAATGTGTAAATGAATGTTATCATGTGATAATTAATGAATGTCACATTTTATTAATGTGTTAATGAATGTTAATGAATGTTATCGTGTGATAATTAATGAATGTTACATTTTATTAATGGGTGAAATAATGAATGAATGTTAGATGTTAACGGGGAATTTAGAGTGATGTTAGGGGGGGTGAGGCCAAATGAGCTTCCACCTTCACGTGGTTGGCCCTATTTAGTACAGAATATAAAACTATTCTCGAAACAAAGTGAAGCTCAATAATTTTGTTCCTTATATAGGGTCTCAAGTGTAGCTTTTATCCCACTCTCAACATTGCAAGGCTTCAAGTGGTGTTCTGATATTGGTTTCTCCATCTCCCACTGACATCTTGTCTTTCTCCTAAGAACTCTCACCGAGCTCTAATACATGGATGAGAAAAAGATGTCCCTTACAGGCTACACATATATAATATGGTAGATCTAGGGAACAAATATACTACAACATAGAATGAGTCAACTTGAATCTATAGTTTCTTCATTCACAATGAGAATTCAAATTACAAGCCATATTTTAGATTTAATATTCATATTCATCTTCATCATGATCATAGCCATCATGGTCAGCATTTGGTTCAACTTCATTTGAACCACACTCCATGTCGGGTACCATTATAAGGCATGGAGTGTGGTCATACCCATGTTACCATAATAATGAGTTAGCCAATTCCAACCTGATTATTCCATATTTTGTTTTCCAATTTTCCTTCTTCCTCACTCCATATTCAAGGATCACCACCCATGACTTGGTTAAGATGATGAATGTTGTCAATGCCTTTATTACCAAGGAATCACCGCCCGCCATTAATGAATATTAATGATCATTGTTTCCTAAGGGTAATCGTTGTTTGTGTATGTTGATCACCCAAGTCTTTGGTTGTGATTTGCATGCTATGAGGTTTTTCAGAAGTGGGGGTATGACATGTTGGTTGGATTATAACATATTGACACTTACACCATGAAGAAGACAAATGATTAAATAGAAAGAGAGGACAAACTGAACCATCTTGTGGTCAGTCTATATCACATTGAGAAACAATGTCAAGACTCGAGAATCAAAACAATCAAAAATTTCTTCAAGACCATGAATGATCAACAACATTCCATCAATAAACAAAACACTAATCTATATTATCATTAAGCCATAAAATATGTCTTTAAAATTTAGAAGCATCACAAAAACTTTCAAGAAACATAGTACTATCCAAAATGAATACCCTCCAAATGATTATGATTATGTTGATGTTGATGTCTATAATTTATGTCTAATGATTATTATGATGTTGATGTTGATGTTGATGTTGATGTTGATGTCTATAATTTATTTCACTTACTGATGCTTGCCTAGATTGAATTTTGAATTGCCAGGTTGGAGAACGCTTTCAAAGTTTAGGGTATGTTCTACATGATACTCTTAGTTACAGCTCAAATGCAACTCAACATATTTTTTATGTTGGGAAACTCACTACAAAAACTCATCCACGCGTGAAATTTAATGATGTGAATCTTGGCATTGTTAATGTTATTACTTTTCCTCACGTTTCATATTTGTGAAAATGTTTCTTGGCACTATCTTCTTTTTCAATTCCTATATTTGTAACTTTTTAGATCATTAACTTAAGCATTACATGTCTTTGTTCAAAGTTTATTCTAACACTATATTATATCTTATTCTTATTACAATGTTCTTTTTTGTGGGCAGGAGGTCAATCTTCATTGTCTTCATTGTGGGGGACAGTGAAGATTTCTCTGACAAATAGCAGGTCTTCTTTAGTATCTTATAATAACATGCTAAACTAATAAAGGTGTTATGGGAATTTAATGTGCAATTACTAATAGACTAAGCATATTATTACTATGCTTAATGTTCCATTTAAATGCATTTAACACAAAAAACAAATTTACAAAACTAAACCAATGGCATGTTTACAACAAAGATGTGTTGAGGATTTTTCTCCTTGTTTAATGTTAACTATTCCTGCACAATCCACTCATACAACAGTGAAATGCTATGTGGAAGGGATGGTTGATAGTATTCCTTGAGGGAAGGGGGATTGTGAAATACTTATTATCATTATATTATGTATTTCCAATATGATTGGTTGTAGGGCAGACCAGGAGAATGAAGGATCACTCACCGATTGCATGATAACCTAGTTTTGAAGGTCACTGGTTGAGGGGACAGTCAAGGTCTAGATGATTGGGCCATTGGAGGACCCTATTTCTTTGTATTAATTTCTATTCAAATTGAATGCATAGATTTCTTGTGAATTATCAGCTGCTATGTATCCTGCAACTGCATCCGTAAATCTGCATATACTTCTCTAGGGTTGTAAGCCACTTAGAGATCAAAATAGAGAAACTAAATCAAAATTGTTCTTTGTCCTATTTCCTTTTAACAAAGTCTCAAATATCAATGATACAATACATTTGATGCCCTAATCTATCAATACAAATGACGCCTAGCTAGAAGCTCACGGGCTGTCCATTTGATAACCACAATCAACATTTCAAAAAAATGGATATCCAAACATTTGAAAACCAATGGCATGCTTACAACAAAGGTCTAATAGAACTCCCAATAATTCTTAAACATACTTTATCTGATATGATGAATTCTTAAACAATTAAGGCTAGAGTAGACATAGTTATCACACATTTTTTTGTGTGGTACAAGGAAGATTTGGCTAGGTCAAGTCTTCCTTCGTGCTAGCAGTCTACAGAATTAGACCTTTATTAACAATTGATCATATCAGATAACTACTATGTTTAAGAATTGTTGGGACTGGTTCTTTGGTGTGTATTAAACAGAATAGAATTTTTAGCATATTATTATCATTCTATTTCTTTGTCGTAAACATGCCATCAGTTCAGTTTTGTAATTTCACTGTTGTATGAGTGGATTGTGCAGGAACAATTAACTTTAAACAAGGAGAAAACTCCTCAACACATCTTGGAAACCATTGAATTCAATAATAAATTAAACCTAACACCAACAATATTCCTTCGATTCACTTCTACCAAGAATAAAGCATTTAATCCATTCAACATTACATATAATCATTAGACAGTTACATTTCCTGACTGTGTAGAGGAACAGTCATGACCAAAATGATCAAAACTACTTTCACCCTTGCACAAGCTATTTTAAACTTCAAGTAAAATGAGCAATATGCTATATCAAATCATTCATATTCATATTAACCATTTGAAGGATCATTTTGTCAATGAACCCTCTGACTGTACCCCTATGGCAGAGAAAGGAAACCTCAAAATAGAGAAAGGAAACTTAGTAAAACTAGTCTGTGCCATTGTTTGTGAGGGTACAGTCATGATAAGTTCCTCTCAAACCTCTCCAAACATGTAAGATTTTCTTTAAATACTTTATTTATCTCTTCTAAACATTAACCAAATCAAACCTAAATTTGAATCCACACACAATAACCCCAAAATGAAGGGTTTTGTATCCTTTAATGAATCTCAGTCACTGGTAGCGCATGGACAGTCAAACTAGTAGTCTCCAAAGCATTCAATAAGTGACTAGATTTTATTCAATACACACTATTCCTTCCATTCACTTCTACCAAGAATAAAGCATTTAATCCATTCAACATTACATATAATCATTAGACAGTTACATTTCCTGACTGTGTACTAGAGGAACAGTCATGACCAAAATGATCCAAACATTTGAAAATAGTGAATCGATATCCTTGAGCACAAGCACCAATAACATCAAATAATGGAGATAAAGCACAGGCTAGGGCACAACACCAGTAGAATACGGTTAGTTTAGAGAGCATTCATGATCAAATAAAATGCAATGCATTTGAAATTTGCGATCGAATATGATGCCAAATGCTCGAAAGATGAAGAAATCACATACCTTCTCTTGCACTTAGCTTTCACTCCTCTATCCAATCGAAATAAAAATGATGAGGTCGTTTCACTTTTTTTTTTCATAGCCAAATCTTCCTTGTACCACATGAAGAACATGTCATTGGTTTAGTTTTGTAAATTTGTTTTTTGTGTAATTAGTAATTGGCAGATTAAATGAAGATAACACCTTTATCAGTTTAATTAGCATGTTATTATCATATCAAATAAAGTATGTTTAAGAATTGTTGGGACTGGTCCTTTTGCGTGTATTAAACATAATAGAATTTTTAGCATATTATTATCAATCTATTTCTTTGTTCTAAACATGCCATTGGTTCAGTTTTGTAGATTTGTTTTTTGTGTTAAATGCATTTTTCATGAGGGGTCTTGGTCTGAGGAGATTGATGAAGATTGCACACCTCAAAAACTAATTCATAAGGTACCAATCATGTTTCCTATTCACTTATATTTTTGGATTGGTAAATCTCCTTATAAGTTTCATATCCTTTCTTTTGATTACTATGGATGAGATATATATCTTACATTTAACATTCAACTTCTTTACATTTTAGAACATGTAGTGTGTTTTTTGAGGATTTTACCAAATCAACTTTTAACATAAACTGAAAACACCAAACTGATATCTTTCCCTTTCAACTTGACAAAATATTTGCATTTGACCAATAACTGCAAGCAACTGAATGATAAATCCACATACCTGTATCTTTGTAAAATACTTGGAACATCAAAAAGATGGCTAAGTGTCTGTTGCCATGATTTTTATCTACTGAATATGGGAAAAAAAAGCACCAAAAAGAATCGAATAGAAAACATGATTGATCATTTCAGAGAGCATTCATGATCATATAAAATGAAATGCCTTCTCTCACGCTCGATTAGCTTTCACCCGCTTGTTTTCTCCCACTCCTTTTCTCTACAATCGAAATAAAAATGATTTGGTCATTTCAAAATAGTGAATTGATATCGTTGAGCACAGGCACCAATAACATCAACTATTTTGATCTTTGGGAACCCTAATGTTGGAAAGAGTTCTTTTATTAATAAGATTACTCTGCAAGCTTGAAGAAGCGATATATTTTGGCAAATGAAGAGTGGAAATATGATGATATTCATAAGATCATGGATGGACACAATGTTGTAGATAGAATGGGAAGACATCTTTCTAGCCTGGCCCTGGATCCTTCGATAATTGGGGTAGGATCCAGACCCAGGCTAAAAAGATGTCTTCCTTTCTGTTGTGGAATTATCCTTTCTTTGGCCTCCACTCATTCCTCTTCTCAAAAATTGTTATCTAGAAACTTTGGATATTGTTTCTCATCCATGCACGAAATGTGATAGTGATCATATAAAATTACTTTAGGCCTCCAGTATTGATGAGATGTACAAGTGTAAAATGTTTTTACGAGACTGGGATCAATTTGTGCAGTGTACATAAATGCAAGGCGGTGATTATTCTTGATGATTGACATGTATAAGTCTTCCAGGCCTTACCCAGTAGCTAGGACTAAAGATAACACAGCTCAAGAGACCATCATAGGTTGTCTCTTTCTTCAGTCTATATTATTGACAAAATTTTTTACCTTTCATTATCTCATCAAATCCAAGGATTTGAAAGAATTTAATAGAATATTTTCATGACAACGTATATTATTTAAGTTGATGTTGCATGAATTTATCTACTTCACGCACTTGTAGACTATGAGGATAGTGATAAAGAAGCATCTCCTCCCATGGCCATGCTTCTTTATCATCGTCCTCATAGTCTACAAGTGCGTGAAGTAGATAAATTTGTGCAATGTCAACTTAAATAATATACGTTGTCATGAAAATATTCTATTAAATTCTTTCAAATCCCCAGATTTGATGAGCTAATGAAAGGTAAAACATTCTATCAATAATATAGACCGAAGAAAGAGACAACCTATGATGGTCTCTTGAGCTGTGTTATCTTTAATGTGCATATCCGTCAATTTTTGACAATTTATAATTCATTCCGACAAAAGTGATATACATCTGACAGATACAATGTCGGAGAAAAATACTTTACGACAATTCTTGCGACAGTAATGCTATATGTCTGACAGGGCAACCTGTCGGAGATATGTTGCACTACCATCGCTCTTCCGACAGTTAAAATTTTGTAGATATCCAATTTTTGACAGAATGTTCTGACGGCAATGCTTTGTCACCGACGGGTTTATCTATCAAAACTTGGTGGTAGATCTGTCACTATTCCAATAGTTCTAATGTTGGAAAGGATATTTTTTTGGCAATTAGTTCTGACAACGATTGTATATTTCTGATAGGTCTTTGTGTCATAATTCTGATAGATGGACCGTAGGAAATGCCATAACAAAGTTGTTATCATGTGCAAGTTCCTGACATAAAGAGGTGTCATTAAACTTATAGATGTCTCTTTCGTCATAATTTCCAATGCAAAAATTGTGAAGGACGTATGTGTCGAAATGCTAACAAATTAGTGTTGCAAATCTGACAAATGGCCATTGGAATTTGACCTCAAATGTACTAGTGAACACAAACTTGGAATCATACAGATTATCCAAAAGTTATTTATCTGGACCGGGTTTAGAAAGCAGTAGCTGAAAATCTTCTACATCCAGGCCCAATAAAGCATTTGCAGGGCCTTCAAAGGCAGTACCATTGTGAATTTTGCCTAATGGATTTTGCAAATCCATATTAAGCATGTAGGTGAAATCACATATTGGAATATGAACACAACATTTAGGGCATTCATATGTTCCAGTATGATTCTGAATAACTTTTTTTTTACATTTTTTGCCATCCATGATTCATGGACATGAGAGATAATAAAAGTTATCCAAATCAAGCCTACAAATTTGTGTTGTTATGCAAATAGGAATCATGGAATGGAAGTCTTTTTTACAAATGGTAGACATTGTCTGTGGATTTGTAAATCTACAAAGTATTGTTGGCTCTTTAGTAAGAGAAATAGAAGATTGATCTTCTCCTATTCCTATACACCATGTCAACAAAGCAGAAGCCTCAGTTAAATTTGGATTGATAAGAACATTGGTTGAAAAAATAGTATCCAATGACTTACCAGACCATGAAACAAAATGACCAGATTTAATAAAAAGAACAATTGTTTTACTTTCCCTGAACAAATTGAGAATTTGTTGTCCTTCATTCTCACAATGATGTCCTCATAGAGTCACTTCAATAGAGTAGCCAAAGATATCTTTGATACATGTATTACATTTTTTATTTATGTACCATTTTTCTCCTAATGGTACTTGACGTATTGATAGAAACAACAATTCGAATCACATCTACTAGTGAATTAAGAGGAAAAGTTTCAAGAGATTCAATTCTTTTGATATGGAAATCATGTTCAGGGACTGCAAATTGAACACATGTGGAAGGTATTGATGAACTACAATTGATTTGAATACATTGTATGACTTGAAGATCTGTGATTTAAGATCACTAAGTTGCTGATTAGATATGTAAGATGATTAAATCATTAATATGTTGTCACTAATGTCAACTAGTTTTGACAGTACTTACCTTGTAAGTTACTATACCCAAACATCTATAGAAAGAAGAAGAAAAGAGATGAAGAATAGAATATATCTACATGAGGAAGATGGATATGACAGATAAGGATAAGGAATACATTGGGTAACTTATGAATGAGTCTATGACCTTATGTTATTGACTTGATTATGTTGCATTCATCTATGATGAAGGATAAGAGCAAAATGCACATGGCAGTGTTGTCAGTTAAAGAACCATTTCAATATACACTAATGTAGTGTAGTGTATATTGATCATAGTATAAACTGAGCTTGTGTTCACTAATACATTTCTTTGTTAACCGAGTAGAAGAAAAGAACTAAATGACTAGTTTAGCCGATGGAAGTTGATGAGTTGTAAAGTACCTTGAAATCAAAGATAAAGATAATGTTTGTTACGAAGATCGATAGCTAACATAATTTGAAGAAGATCTAATGGATTGAAACAAAATGTGTTACTGACACATTAGCTAAGGAAGGTTAAAGCGGCAAAATCAACAAAGGAGATTAAGCGGCAAAATCTGATGGATGGAATTAAAATCGTTTACTTGTCTATTTAAGAGACTAGGATTTCATGATAAAATCATGCCAGAAGAAGGATACTGTAGAGTTATCATGTGAACAAGTTTCATGCATGCCTGATCAGACTGATTAAGGAGAACCAAACTGCAAAGATTATCGAGCATCAGAAAGCTATTACCGAGTGATAGTAAGTTACTGAATTTTGATTGAAATAGAATTGATATATTGATCAAAGGATTTGAATGAGCTTAACATAGATCTAATAATCTATAATTGAAGTTGTGTTGTGATTAGATCAACTACTGTTACATTTTAACCATTGTAAACAGAGAAATCTCTTAACAGAGTGGACTAGAAAGTCTTGTAATGTCATTCATAGAGTGTACATTTGTTATCATATCAACCCCATAGTGAATGTTGGTTGGATGATAATGGTTGGTATAAAATCCTCTAAAAAGGTCACACCTCATAGTGTGTCTGTAACCTTTAATAGGGTTGGCTCTTCACCAACCTCACTTCAGAAGAGTGAACAATTTTTGGGTTGCTGGTCCCAGGTGGTTTTTCGCTTCACAGGGTTTCCACGTTAAATCTCTTGTGTTATGTGTTGATTATGATGATTGTTTGTTGTCATACTTTACATGTTGCATATTGGATTTGATCAGTAATCATTGTTTGTTATTAACTGGTAATCATTAAACGCACAGACAGAATACTATTTTAGTTTACCGAGCTGCAGAAGTTTTAGTAAATTGTTTTTGGATATACATTTTGTGATTGGGACTATGGATAACTAATTCACCCCCCTCTCATTTATTCTAACAATTGGTATCAGAACATTGGTTTCTTGGAACAGAGTTTTAAGGACTTCAGCACAAAGATCTCAAAATGTATAAGAGGGAAGTGCCAAATCTAAACAAAGATAACTTCACAATATGGCAAATCTGAATGAAGTTGCATGTATCTAGAATTGGGAATTCTGCCCTTACACTAATGGAGAATGGCTACATTGCACTGCCCACTACCCACTGGTCCTTTGACCCTTGATAAACTAAGAGATAGGTATGAACATAATGTTACTATGATGGAGATTGTTGCTGCCTATATCGATGCCAAATTTGAAGATATTAAAAATTACACTACTGCTAAAGATATGTGAGCTAAACTTGCTTAAGTTTATAGTGGTGATGTGAATGTCAAAAGAGCCAGAGCTGAAAGCTTAAGGGGTAGATTCAATGATATGAAGATGAAGGAAGGTGAAAATATTGTGCAGTAGAAAAATAGACTAAAAGAGGTAGTACATGCTATTAGAGCATCTGATGGTGTTATTGATGAAGAGACAGTGGTAAGCAAAGTTCTTAGAACCTTATTGTCAGTTTATGCAATCAGAATATCTGCAATTCATGACATAAGGTCTGCATCTAGTAACAACCTTACTCTTGATAATCTAATTGGTAAGCTTACAACCTTTGAATTGAATAACTTTGACAATAGTGTTGTACTATCTGTTGAATCTGCTTTTATGTCTTCTCTAAAGATTGGTAAGTCTAGTAGCAGAAATAAGAATGATGATACTGATAGCAATACTGATGATGAGCTTGATGAACTTGAAGCTCTTATGGCTAGAAGGTTACCTAAAGGTAAAGGAAGGTATAGAGGTAAATTACATTTAGCATTCTTTAATTGTAAAGAGGTTGGTCATATTGCTACTAGATGTCCACACAGGAAAGATGATGATAGAAACAAAGACCGATCTGGTGAAGGAAGATATGGGAGAAGAGGCAACAAAATTTACTGACACTACAACAGAGACAACCGAGACAATAATGATAAAGGAAAGAAGGTGTGCTACATTGCAGAAGATGTCACCGATACCGACACTGATGAAGATGTGGAGGTAGTATTTGTTGCAATGAAGGATGACCCAGAGGATGAAAGGTATATAGAGACAGCACTTATCTCTAAGGTTAATAAGAATGATACATGGATTATAGATAGTGGTTGTAAACATCACATGATTGGTGATGAAGAAAATTTTGATCATCTTGAAGAACACAATGGAGGATCTGTTATAATGGGTAATGATGCACCTTGTATGGCTAGAGGAAAAGGATCCCTAATGATAAATGATAAAATTAGATGTGATAATGCTTATTGGGTAAAAATTCTAAACTATAATTTGCTAAGTGTGGCACATCTAAATAATTCAGGCCACCAAGTTTCTTTTGAGAGCAAGAAAGTGAAGATATATAATGATGGAGGAAGACTTATTGGATCTGGAACACAATCAAGAGGTAATCTATTTTATCTTGATAATGATCAATCTTCTTGTTTAATGATGAAAGATGAAGATGCATGGTTGTGGCATAAGAGGTTATGTCATGTGAATTTTGATAACATGATTAAGATCAGTAAAAAGAAAAGGGTTAGAGGTCTGCCTAACTTATCTAAGCCTGATCATGTTATGTGTCATGAATGTCAGAATGGTAAAATGACAAAATCTAGTTTCAAAAGTAAAGATTATTCAACAAAGAAATTACTTGAGTTAGTGCATACTGACCTATGTGGTCCTATGAGAACTCAAAGTTACTATGGAGATAGATATTTTATTATTTTTGTTGATGATTATACTAGATTAATGATAGTCATGTTCTTGAAGGAAAAATTAGAGGCATTTAAAATGTTCAAGTGTTATAAAGCAAAAGTTGAGAAAGAGACTGGTAAAGAATTGAAATTCTTAAGATCTGACCGAGGTGGTGAATTTATTTTTGATGAATTTACTAACTTTTGTAATGAGCATGGTATTAAAAGATAGGTCTCTGCACCAGGGACACCACAACAAAATGGAATAGTTGAAAGGAGGAATAGGTCAATCGTTGACTGTGCAAGGACACTAATGTTGCAAAAGAATGTTGCTCAGACATACTGGAGGGAAGCTGTCAGCACAACTATTTATGTTCTGAACCAAGTACAACTGAAGAAGGACACTAATAAGACACCCTATGAGTTATGATTTGGTCACAAACCCACTATAATTTATTTCAAGATTTTTGGAAGTAAATGCTTTATTTTGAAAGATGAAAGAAATGGGAAGTTTGACTCAAAAGGTGATGAAGAGATATTTCTGGGATATTCCAATAAAAGTAAAGCATACAAGTGTCTTATCAAAGTAACTAATAAAATGATTGAAAGTACTAATGTTCGAGTTGATGAGTTTGATGATAAGAATGCAGAGGAAAGCACAAAAGAACTGGAAGACTATGGTAGACTCAGATACATTGAACAACTAGAGTACCTACCGACGCCGTAGACAGTGACAACTGGTCCGCAGGAAAATAATACCGAGGAATAGGAAAAAGAAACCAATGAGCAGGAAGCACCTACCAAACAAGCAAATGAACCTGCATAGGATGAACAAGAAAGAAGAGATCAGATATTGGCTAGATTTTTCAGAAGACATCATCCTGAGACACAAATCATTGGAGATAGACAAGCCGGCATGCAAACAAGAAGTAAAGCAAGACAAGGTACATGTCTAGTTTGTGAATATGAACCAAAGAATGTAAAAGTTGCATTAGAAAATGATGAATGGGTTAATGCAATGAAAGGGGAAATAGAACAGATAGAGAAGAACAAAACTTGGAGTTTAGTACCCAGACCTAAGGACAAGAATGTCATCGGTACTAAGTGGATATTCAGAAACAAGCTTAATGAGAATGGAGAGGTAACAAGGAACAAAGATAGGTTAGTATGCAAGGGATATGCATAGGAGGAAGGAATAGATTATGGTGAGACTTTCACACTTGTTGCTAGATTAGATGGAGTCAAAATGTTACTTGCATATGCTACACACAAAAAGTTTAAAGTTTACCAAATGGATGTTAAATCAGCTTTTTTGAATGGGATACTTGAAGAAGAAGTCTACATAGAACAACCTAAAGGGTTCGTTGATCCAAAAAACAAAGATATGGTATGTAGATTACATAAAGCTTTATATGGTTTAAAGAAAACACTGAGAGCCTGGTATGAGAGGCTGCATAACTATTTGTTGAGTATTAGATTTTTTCGAACAAGTGAGAACAATAATCTGTACATGAAAGGAAATTCTAATGATACTATCTAGATTGCTGAGATATTTGTGGATGACATAATATTTGGAGGAAAAGATCAAATTTGTAAGTCATTTGTTGATGAAATGAAAAGTGAATTTGAAATGTCTATGTTTGGAGAGGTTAAGTTCTTTCTAGGCTTACAAGTGATTCAGTAGAATGATGGAATATTCATCATACAATCTAAATATATAAAGGAAGTATTGAAGACATTTGGCATGGAAGATGCTAAACCTGTGAGAACACTAATGGCTACTGGATGTAAACTGACTAAAGAGATGGAACTACTGAGGTAAATCAAACATTGTACTGATCCATGATTGGTAAGTTAATGTATGTAGTTCACAGTAGATCTGATATAGCACGTGTTATTAGAATAGTTGCTAGATTTTTTGCAAACCCTAGAGAGTCACACATGATTGCTACAAAGATAATCTTAAGATACCTAAAGATTATGGACTGTGGTATCCTAAGAAAGGCAAGTTTGAACTAAAGGTATACGCCGATGTTGATTGGGTTGGAAATGTGGATGATAGGAAGAGTACCACTGGAGGAGCATTCTTCTTTGGTGAAAGACTTGTTACATGGACAAGTAAGAAACAGGCTTGCATTTCTCAGTCTATAGTTGAAGCACAGTATGTTGTTGTTGCTACTAACTATTCAAATATTGCATATATCAAGCAAGTGTTAGAAGGTATGAATGAGGTCATCACTAAGTCGATGATTATATATTGTGATAACACTAGTGCTATTAATATTTCAAAGAATCGAGTGATGCACTCTAAAACAAAGCATATATCAATTAAGTATCACTACTTAAGGGAACAAGTACAGGAGAAGCAAGTGAAGCTAGAATTTATTACATCAAAAGAACAACTTGCTGACATATTTACAAAGCCTCTACCAAAGGATACATATGAATACTTGAGGACTAGACTTGGGGTCCGTCCCCTACCTATCGGTCACTAAGGTGATCTAGAGGTTGCATCAGCCTAATCTTATCAGAAGATCATACATGTTGATGCAGCAGAGTTCACACTTTGGACTTCTGTCTAAGGTTGTGAAAGGTTGGAGTACTGGAATAGATTTGCATAATAGTATACTGAGATACAGAGAATGCACTGGACAATAGAGAGTTACATGGCTACTATAGAGCTGTATGTTTTTATTGCTCTTTGGCATTAATGTCAAAGGGAGAGAGATCAATATGAAGAGTATGAGAATAATATGAAGCCAAAGATAGAGAGAGAGATATAGAAAAGGGAGAGTATTAAGATCAGTTAGGGTTGAAAAGATCATATCTGTAGAATTTAGTCTGCACTTGCAAATGCTTTTATGTAACATAGTAATTAAACATATTAAGCTAGGGAGAGCTTGTACCATTACAGCATTTGTTGACAGAGTTGTAGAATACATGTTTGGTATGTGTATGGCATATTTCATATTGCTTGTGTTGCCATCAATGCCAAAGGGAGAGATTGATGAACTACAACTAATTTGAATACATTGTATGACTTGAAGATCTATGATTTAAGATCACTGAGTTGTTGATTAGATATGTAAGATGACTAAATTAGTAATATGTTGTCATTGATGTCAACTAGTTTTGACAGAATGTATCTTGTAAGTTACTATACCCAAACATTTGTAGAAAGAAGAAGAAAAGAGATGAAGAACAGAATATATCTACATGAGGAAGATGGATATGATAGATAAGGATAAGGAATACATTGGGTAACTTATGAATGAGTCTATGACCTTATGTTATTGACTTGATTATGTTGCATTCATCTATGATGAAGGATAAGAGAAAAATGCACAAGGCAGTGTCGTCGGTTAAAGAACCATTTCAATATACACCAATGTAGTGTAGTGTATACCGATCACAGTATAAATTGAGCTTGTGTTCACTGACACATTTCTTTGTTAACCAAGCAGAAGAAAAGAACTAAATGACTAGTTTAGCCGATGGAAGTTGATGAGCTGTAAAGTACCTCGAAATCAAAGATGAAGATAATGTTTGTTACGAAGATCGACGGCTAACATAATTTGAAGAAGATCTAATGGATTGAAACAAAATGTGTTATTGACACATCAGCCGAGGAAGGTTAAAGGGGCAAAATCAACAAAGGAGATTAAGCGGCAAAATCTGATGGATGGAATTAAAATGGTTTACTCGTCTATTTAAGAGACTAGGATTTCATGATGAAATCATGTCGAAAGAAGGAGACTACAGAGTTATCGTGTGAACAAGTTTCATGCATGCCTGATCAAACTGGTTAAGGAGAACCGAACTGCAGAGATTACCGAGTGTCAAAAAGCTATTACCGAGCGACAATAAGTTACTGAATATTGATTGAAATAGAATTAATATATTGATCAAAGGATTTGAATGAGCTTAACATAGATCTGATAATTTTCAATTGAAGTTGTGTTGTGATCAAATCAACTACTGTTACATTTTAACCATTGTAAACAAAGAAATCTCTTAATAGAGTGGACTAGAAAGTCTTGTAATATCATTCATAGAGTGTACATTTGTTATCCTTTCAACCCCATAGTGAATGCTGGCTGGATGGTAATGGTTGGTCTAAAACCCTCTAACAAGGTCACACCTTACATTGTATTTGTAACCTTTAATAGGTTTGGGTCTTCACCGACCTCACTTCAAAAGAATGAACAATTTTTCGGTTGTCGATCCCAAGTGGTTTTTCCCTTCATAGGGTTTCCATGTTAAATCTCTTGTGTTATGTGTTGATTGTGATGATTTTTTGTTGTCATACTTTACATGTTTCATAGTGGATGTGATCGGTAATTATTATATGTTATTAACTGGTAATCGGTAAAAGCACAGATAGAATACTATTTTAGTTTACCGAGCTGCAGAAGTTTTAGTAAATTATTTTTGGATATACATTTTGTGATTGGGACTGTGGATAATTGATTCACCCCCCTCTTAGTTATTCTAACAGGTATGATTTTTGAAGAACTCTGAAGAACTATTTCGTATGGATTGGTTGAACTATTGATTTTTGTATTTACAACTTTTACAGAACCATTAGAAATCAAATAAAGATTATTTGATTGAATAATTTTGTAAAAATTATCAACCAATTCATTGAAACAACTTATATGTATACCAAATCCTTGTTTTTCTATAAAGTTAAATCTGAATACTTTACCCTCGTTAGATAGTTTTTTGAAACAATGGATAGATGATTTTTCTAAAGCACGACCCTCAATAGTCCATAACTTGTGGTATGGGGTCAAGAGTTTTATGGGAATTATGTTACATAAAGAAGCATCTAAAACTCCATGACTGTTAGACAATCCTATCTATCTAGTACCTTGTACTATAGGTACTGGAGATCCAATAATGTCTCCATTATTTGACACTATATGCAAATTTTCAATTAGGATAGCCCTGCAAATAGAAAGAAAATAGATATTTAATAAAGTTTTATAATGGAATTTTCATAAGTACAATAAAATATAGTAAAATAATTGGCATACAGGTAATTGTGGAGTTGCTTGCAAGAGTTTTCTTTGATGCAAACAATGGAACCTTTAACTAAAGCTTCCTCCACTACAAGTGTGTTAAATTGTTCCGGCAAAAGGGAAAAGTGTGTATGCACACCATCAGAAAGTTCCAGACAATATTTGGTACTTGTAGTATGTTGTTGTTCAATAGAATGTAATGATAGAATTTGAAAATATGGTTCCTTGATGGAAATACCATCCATTATTTGACTAATTTCTCTTGTTGTCAGTAAGGCCATTTTTGTTACCTATTTAATGGCAGATAGTCTGATGTCAGTAATCAAAACCATTTCATAAATATATACACTATATTTCTCAGTGATGCATTCTTGAAATAAATATGTACAAAATGTTTTCTGACACAAATAATTTATCCAATATTGAAATCATATAAATTACTTATTTAGTGTTAATTTTTAAAATTGTAATTTTGTAAAATAATATCTAAATTGTAACAAATTGTGAAAGTTTGAGGTAAATATATGCAAACTTTTAAAATGTAAATTGGTAGAATCTAACAATTCAAGAAAATGCACAATTCTTAAAAAAGAACTTAAAAGAACCTGTGTTAACAATGCCTTCATAATGATGAGCTTGAAATGTCTTGATGCTCGGGAGAATGTATATATATTGAAATTTATATAAACGCTTCTGTAAAATATGTTGGTGGTTCAGAAAATTATTAGTAGAACAGTTCTTATAAAGGCTATGATGGCAGTCAATTAAGGCGGTCATGTTGGAGAGGAAAAGGAAAAATTGTTACCAACTAAACCATTTAACATTGAATGCAATTTAATGCATATTCAACAACTCTCAGGTATACAAGGAAAAACTGCAAATACAGCGAGGACGAGCAGTAATTAAGTAGCAATAAATAGTCATTCTGAATCATCGAGCTACTATTTATGTCGATATCCAAAAGTCTTATATATTTAAACATAACAAATATCGTGATATATATTGAAAAAAGTAATTATTGAGAGATATAAAAAGTATCATTTGTATTTTTTGCATTGTAAACCATTATGAGAGAGTATGTCTACAAATACTTCGAAGTGGAACGTGTCTTCAGATCAATCCAGATGTTTTTTTTTCAATCTATACAATTATATTAATCGTAATATTTTATTTGCGATTGTTGATAGAAATTAAATGCCAATAAATTTGAAAAGGAATGCATATGGTCTTTGCTTTCTTGTTGTACTTTTTATGATAACCAACGAGTACAATGAATAATTTACATGTTGATCCTATGGTGTATTTTGTTGTTATTATAACAACAGGGCTACTTTTTGTTGTTTTTATAACTTGTCAATGTCGGATATAGTAGTGACTGGCATATAAATCTGATGATCGAAAACATTGCATTCAAAACAAATATTTGACTTTGTTTACAATTTGGAAGAGTATTAATTAAAAAAATCTTTCTTAGATTTGTCATGGATGTGCTTTAATTGTTCTGACTGTTGTCAGTTAATTTTATGTATAATATCGATGTCATCTAATGTGTAATCTAACACTGTTAATTTATGTGACATATCGTACAGCTAAAAATGTATCAACTTAATTATAAGTTTTGAAAATAATTAGAAGTTTTCAATTTTGTTTGAATGTAAATATTAATATACAATTTATTTGAACAAATAATGATTAACATGTTTCATTATTGTTCAACTTAAATTGGGCAGATGCTTATGGTATGAAAATCCACAAAAAGAAATTAAAACATATACTGTTAAATGCCTTGTATATTACTTGCAGTTTGAATAGAAGCTTACAAGAGTATAACATAAAACCACAGAAGAGTAAAGACATAAAAGTAAAGACAAAATAACAAAATAAGACAGAAACTGTAATGTATTTTGTTGAAATTAAGCCTTTTTATATTCAACATTCAAGCTTTCTCAATTAGAAATTACAATTCAAATATAATCTTTTGTAGAATAAGAATGCAACAAGCTTCGAATATTTTTAATGTTAAACCTAAAAACAAGAAAAAAAAACAAAACAATTGATGCTTTTAGGCAATGGAAACACCAAAAAAAATTTGAGTCATTTGATCTTCCTTAATTGATAACTGACACCTTTGTCTACAAATATTCTAGATAACTTCATTGAATTATTACAATATATGGTGACTATCATTTCAGGCTAACCTTTTTATTCTCTTTTCAAGGAATCAGCAATATGAACTATACTTGCTGAAATACAGTCCTTTCTAATGTATGCATGAACTAAGTAAAGGTGTTTTAGTGATATACTTTGTGTTTGATGACTGAAAAATGATTTCATAACACACATCGAACCAATGCATATTCCATTGGGTATATGGTTATTGTATGTAAATCTACATGAAGAAATCAAAACATATAGTGTAAAATGCCTTGTAGATTACTTTCACTTTGAATACAAACATATAAGAGTATAACATAAAACCATTGAAGAGTATAAAATAAAAGTAAAGACAAAATAACAAAATAAGACAGAAACTGTAATTTATTTTATTGAAAATAAGCTTGTTTCTATACATACCAAATTTTAAGTTCAGATTGCTAGGCAGAGATAAGAAATCTATTTTGCACAAATTATATTCAACGTTCAACCTTTCTCAATAACAGATTACAATTCAAAAATATATAGTTAAAACATCTTGGAATCCTTTTTAGAATAAGAATACAACAAGTCTTGAATATTTTTAGCCCTAAACCTAAAAACAAGAAAGAAAAAAAACAATTGAGGCTATCAGGTGATGGAAAGACCCAAAACTTGTGGACTCATTTGATCTTACTTAATTGATAACTGACACCTTTTTCTGGAGATTTTCTTGATAACTTCATTGAGTTATTATGAGATATGGTGACCACCATTTGAGGCTAACCTACACCATTCTTCATAAATAGTTACCATCTCTGTACTCATAGGTCATGTGTCATATTTCCAGGTGAGTTCTTCATTATTCATCAAGAATGTCGAGGTCAACTGCTAGAGGCCTTTTCTTCTTGGGCTTTGTAAGGGCATGCCATGTAGCTATTTGCTCCTCTATGGGCCAGTGAAATTCTTGAATGCTCTACAGTTGTGCCTTTTGTCTCTGCCATATTCCATCTACAATTTGTTTGACATCTGAAATGAATTTAATGAAGTCCATTTCAGCCTTAATAACTTCATCAAGAGTTGAATTAAAGTCCGTATCTAATTTGTTGGTATCATTAATAAACACCTCTTTCTTAGGGAGTAGTGAATCAAATTCTGATCTCCATGTATTTAAATCCTTTACTGCTCCATCTTCTACCTTGATATGTGGGATAAACCTATTTGAATTAGGTCCAAACATTGTTTCCCTTGCCTCAATTTGATTTGCTTTACCCTTAAAAAAGGATAATGTTATTCCTATCTGATCAATCTCTTCCTTTACTTGCAAAACTATCTATGGAATATCTATCCTTAAGTGTTGTACAACTGCTAGTCTTTCAAATAATGAGATCCTTGTTGACCAAGTTCCAAAATAGGTATTCAAAATAGTAACAAAATTGTTATCCTCTACTTGTAATCCAAGTAATTTATTATAGGAAGTGTAAACAATATCTTCTTTTTCCTTCAAAATTTGTACTCTGTGTTCCAAAATTTTATTCAACCCTTGCAGTACTGCCTCATTCTTCTTGACAGTGCTTTTCTTTTTCATTGCAACTTCTTCTTCTCCCTCTACACTTTGGGTCTCTGATGTCATACATTGTTCAGGGGGTGAAGGGGCAATCAGAGGCATGCATATTATTTGTTGATTCAAATCCTCTACTATTTTCTATAATGCCCTTTCTTTCATGATGTGCAATTCTCTATCTCTAACAATTGCACTGTAATCTTTAAAAAGTTTCTCATATCTATCTGAGAGCTACTTTGATTTGTCTTCATCTTTCAAAATGAGTGAGCACTTGATAAATCTCAAGGTCACCATTTTTTTGTATTGACCATATTATTTTGTCTCCATCCATCTTCTCTTGCACATTTAAGAGAGAGGGCTTACGTTCCTTGGGATACAGGCTCCACATAGCCAATGCTTGATTTTTTGGACTATACCCAAATCCTTTGATTATATCCCCTACTTGGATTTCTGAACACAAATTAATTTTTGGTTGCCTTCTTATTTGGTCTATTATAAATGCAAAAGAAAGATCCCAACCAGGTACAAGTAACATTTTGCTTGTTTTTACTAACCTCCTCGCTTCTTGAGGAGTGATTGTTTCTAATTCAAGATCATAATCCTTCAAAGCTTGAATGGCTTCTTCTGGCACTTGGCCTTTTTGTGTTATCTGCATAGTAGAAGCAACCTGTTGTTGCTTATGCCATAACAAGAATTTTTTGAATTCATCTATTTTTATGAATTCATCATCTTTTAAGAAAGATTCTTGATGAAGCAATATTTCATCTTGGCATAGAGCTAGAGGCAACTCAATTTCCCCTACTATATTTTTTTGTTTTTTCTTCTCCTCTCTGATCTTCTTCCTCAATTGGTGATCATAGGCCTTGGTGCTAGTAATTCGAGTTCCAACTCTATCTTTTCTATTCTCAATAGCGCATATTTGAGAAGGCTCTCCTGTTTGGATTTTTGACCTTTTAAAAGAAGGGTAATCAGTATCCTCAGAATTTGGAAGTTCTGTCAAATTCACAACTACATTTTCATCCACTTCTTGCTCAATAAGAAGTGGTTGTTCCATGGCAAGAAGGTTATGCACTGAGTAACCATCATCACTATCTTTTTCATATTCTGAAGAAGAATGCTTCTCATTTTCCCTCTCCTTATCATCAATTAATCCCTCCAAAGAGTTTATCAAAGCATTGAAATTTTCCATCATCTGATCTAGCCTTTGCAAATAAGGCAATGTTAGGAAAAAGCCTCCAAACAGAATTCCCTTTTTCTTCAAGTGTTTTTCTAAGGACAAAAATTCTTGTAATTTTTGTGTCCTTCTTTCTATGTCATTTTCGTCGAGGATATTCCTAATGATATCCTCTTCAGGACATTGCTCATGTCTATTGCTAATTGGAATGGTGGGACTATAAAATTTCCTTGCATTAACAATAAAATATTTTGTATCTACATAGCTACAGAATGCAGCATTCATCTTAAAGTGGCCTAACCACTCATTTGCTTTGTTCAATGCATTCTTTCCAATTTTGAAGTTGGAAACTTTGAAGTGTCTAGGGGTAAAAGTATCCTTTCTATGTGGAGCAAGAGCTCCTTATCAGTCAGCATGAGTTGCCAAATGAACTCTAGCACTGCAATCCTTGGTGGCACATAAAATGGGAGAAGATGAGGTGGTTGGGGCAACCATAGACTCTAATTATTATAAATGTTATTTCATAATAAAAATCTCCCCAATTGTGATTTCTAGTCCACATCTCAACAAATTGACAAGGCCTTAATAATTGCAAAACATTAACCGGTAGTCTGGACAAGTTTAACCCCAAGCTCAACAAGATTGGTTGTACCATGCAATTGTGAAAAGCACAAAAATCACACCCGCTTGAAGTAAAATTCCATGCCTTTATCCAAAACTGGACTAGATTAGGTTGACCATTCCACATCATCTTAGGCTGAAGGTATTCTAAATGCATGATATTGTAATTGTGATACAAAATAAGATGCATTAACAAAGAAAACTCCATAAACCTAGGAGATGGCTCCTTCTTTCGAATAGACTCAAGACCTTCATGCATCCTACTTATTACATATCCTACGTAGTCATAACCTCTATTTACATGAGAACTTTGTAAATCTATTACCATCATTAGAATATCAAATGAAATTCTATCTGCACCACCATCCACCCCCAACACTCTGCATAATCCATAGGCAATATATTTGATATAAAAATTCAAGTCCTTATAGAAGTATGGTGCAGACCCTGGTGTTGCTACAATGTAATTTTTTTTTGGTCTAGGGACATGAAGATGAATATCTCATACAACTAGGGTTGACTCCCTAATGTATCTATTTTCTTGAGCCTGAAAATTGATCTCAGTAGCCATTGGGATATTTATACCAAAAGCTTGCATGAACAAATTTCTATCCAATGTCACCAGGGCTAAGTGATCATCTTTCCTTATTGTTTTTGACAAAGGGTCATATATGTTTGCCAATTCAATTAGCAAATCTATATCTAAAAAGACGTCTGGTACTATCAACCTAGCTAATCCTGAGGTCCAAGGGTTTGATATGGGCACTGGACTTTCAGAATTTTTATAGAAATATCTAAACAAACACATTCCAAATACATCATGTGTTTTTTCATCTCTACAAAATGCTAGATCATCAGTGAAAATTTCATCACTGACCTTTTTGTTTTGTGTAGACCCAGGGAGCAGACTGAGGAGCTCATCTAAATAACTCTCCTTCCCTTTATCCTTGGCTCCCTTATTAGAAGAAGCTCCGCTCATTGTTACCTGACTGATACTGATCAACTGTTAAAAAAATTGTAGGGATTCTGAACTCATCAACTTTGAGAATGGTGCAAACTCAGATAATCTAACAATTTCCTCGCTCTGCTTCTCTGAATGCAATGAAAATTTAGAATGAGTAACACCTAATTTTATAATTTCCTTGCTTTGGGTCTTTCAATGCTTGGTAAATTTAGAATTATTAACAGTCAATTGTATTTATCTTGAAGAATTGAATGCATTACATCATTTATTACTGAAGCTCTGTAATTGATGTCAGTTCCATCATTACTTGGCACGCTCAAAACTCAATTCACTACCTAACAGCGAACAAAGTGATAGGTAACCTTTTTTTTTTAGCGAGTTAGCGACTACATAGTTTATTGCAGGCACTAAAATACTTTTCCTCTTTTAATAATTTTTGGAGATTAAGAGAGTCAAGAAAACTTGTCAGATGCTAAACGATATAATCTTTTAAAACTTATCTCGAGACTCAGCAATTGTGGCAAGAAAATAGAGGTGATGAATATTTTAGCTTCTTATGATTTTTGCTAACGATTCAGTGACTACAATGACTCTCTTAATCACCAAAACTTTGTTGTCTTTTATAAATTTCATGGACATTGCCCGATCTTGGTTATTCTTTAGATATAGTGACTATAGAGTATTCTTTTAATCACAACAATTTTGTAAACATTTTTATGTACTGTCTGTTGAGATTTAGCGACTATAGTCTATTTCATTGTCACTACAAGATTTATTATTCAACGAGAGATTAAGAGACTACAACGAGTCTGTTAATCACCAAAGAGGATTTATATGTTACTCATCGGATTTATATGTTACTCATTGCTAATTCTGACTTTGCATTTTAAGGTGTTTGCCTTGTTCACTAGTAAATGAAAGTGGGTTTCGAAGGTTCTAAATACTAAATCTGATGCTATTTCATTACGGATTTTGAGATAGTTAAATTGTAAATCTGATATGTCAAATAAAAGTATTGTACTATACTATTGGCAATAATATAAATATGAACAATGATGCAACATGTTAATGATTATTCTATTTTTTTAGAAGTTGGCAAGATGAGAAGGACAGAGTTGGCAACGTGGCACCCGGTCGCCTCTGTGGTAGATGAACATAGTGGTGAAGGATAATTTTAGAGATCTAGCAATGAGTTTGGTCAGCAAATCTCAAAATAGACCGCCAGTTAGAGAACACATTTGGAGAACTGGAGATAACCTTGGTCTTGAAATCTCCCAGTTAAATCGGTTAACTCCCAAACATCTGAAGAATGGGAGAATGCCTTAGTCATGCATTCTCCTAATTTTTTGGCATTTAGAAGTTTCATTCGAAGATCATGAGAAAAGGGTACAGTCACCCATTAAACATGTTTTTTTGGCATATCGAATTTAGTTGTTGATGGCTACTAAATCCAAAATTAATGATTTTCAGTTCTCGGCAGAGTTTTTTTTTAAATCAGTTAGCTACACTGTATAAGCGACTTACCAGATTGGTTGTACTCAGAAAGTGAGAAAATAGTGTGATATATAAACCAATATATTGAACTTTCGTTACCTTATCCTTTGAGAATACTATCACCCTGTGGTGGAATTTATAAAAGGAATCCCAAATTCATTCTACTTACTTATATCCTCATGTAAAACTTTAAAGAATTATTGCCATATCTAAAGGTTACTTAATGTGATCCTAGATTAGAGCTGAAGAATATAAACACATACACAGAAATTATCCATGCAATGAATTTTATCAATTCATAACTTATAGAGAAATACACAAAGGAGAGATATAAACTTTAGATTTTATTGAAATGCTATATCAATATCATGTATACCAAATGTTTTAAAATGCAAACTGTCTGGATATTGAACTTGATCCAGCAATATTTCTCTTTACAAACATTTGCCTAATACAGTCTATAGTATCCTAAACTCAAAACTTGTTAGTAAGAATCTCCAAGTTTCGGTTCTTATAAAATGATCTTGGTAATCCTTTTATAGAAATAAGGATTGCATACAAGCTACGGATCTTTCTTAGAAAAGCCAACAAGTCTCGACCACATAAGACAAACAAGGTAAATATAACACCTTCTTGTTACAATTTTACAAAATGGTTTGTAGATATGAGTGCCAAAATTTACAACAATTCCCAAGGGCAGTTCAACTTCTCTGAGGTGTAATCTTCCTGCTTGCTTTAACTGTTTGAAGTCTTCTGGACTTTTGCTTGCTCTTAAGGAGTTGGGGCACTGCCATCTGTTGCCTCCTCAGTTGATGTTTCTTCTTCTTTGGTAATATCTGAAGGATATGTTGTTTCCCAAGATGCATAAATATCTTCACTTGGCCATTGAAAGGTCAGAACTTCATCCCTTTTAGGTAGTAATTTTTCCCACTCTACAACTACCTTGTGTACCTCATTCCTTACATTAGTGAAATGCATTCTAACATTCACCAATATTTCAATTAATTGTACAAAAGGGGCATTATCTTCTGTATTCAAAATAGTATCAATTCTAGCTGACACCTCACCATTAATTTTTTCTAACCATTGTTCCTTCTCCTTTATAGTTCCATATGCCTTGATAAAACCAAGAAACATTTGAAAATTATCCTGGAAATACCTTGCCCTTAGGATCTCTGCCCTTCTTTTCAAACCGTCTCTTCTGATTTCAAATTCAATTAGGTCTTTAACGAATTCACAATTATTTGTCAACTGTGCATCCACAATATGTTGACTCTTAATGGTAGAAAAGATAGACTTTAATTTATTTTCTCTAACAACCCACCTATCCAAAGTGGGCTGACAGTGGCCTTTTCTTTCCTAAAACTAATCAAAATGTCATAAAATTGCTTACCCATCCTATAAGTTTCTTTGGGCTTTATATTTGCAACAAAATGTAAAATTGTATCCTTTATTCTTCTTTCATATCTTTTCTTCTCTCTTTGTTCTATGTCTTCATCACCTATGGAAGGGGGGAGAGGGGAGAGGGGGTACTCAATGATAGGGCTTGAAGAAGAAGGCCTAGTAGGGGAAGAAGCAATCTGTAATTTTTGTGATGCTTGAATTGGATCTTGTTCACCCAACCTCTTCCTTAAGTTTGCAATTAATATATCCTTTTCATATATTTCTTGTTTTAACTCTGCATAAGCCTTCAACGTTGTTTCTAGCCTTAGTGTTAGTTCCTCTTTTTCCTTGACCTCTTTCTCTGCCACCCTTGTTGTGAGCTGGGATGTTGCTACTACAATGCCTGATGCCACAACTAAAGAGGTGTTAGTGACCCTTTTGACTATAAGGACTTGTAAGATTGCCCTTGGTAATCTGCTTTCCTTTGTTATTCTCATTTTTCTTCAAAGACCACATGACCAAGGCTTGATGATTATCACTATAAGTGACCCCTTTAATAGCATGTTCTACCTCCTCCTTGGTCTTGTGAATTGGTGTGGTCTGTTTCCTGACTGTATGTAAGACCACCGCATTAGCTATATCCCACTCTGGGAGGATAAGCACTCCTGAATTTGTCACCAAGTCTCTCCCCTATTCTAGAGTGATCTTCTCAAACCTTTCATTCATTTCCTTCCTTACCTCACTTTCTATGATGTTTAGATCCTTATCTAGATTCTCCTCATGCCTTTTCATACATGTCTCCTGAAACTGATTCATGTGTAACTTCCATAGAAATTGCATGAAGGCCCTAGCCTTTACAAAGGCATCGTCAGCTAAGAATTCATCACATGCTTGTTTTATTATTGGGTCTAGCTATGTTCCTTGCATCTCTCCCACTGTTAAATCTAACTTAGGTTCCTTTGGTGGCTCTGGAACTCCCTCATTTATCTCCTCATAGATCATAAAAATTTGACCTAGAGCTCCCAACTGTTGTACCTGTTCTATGACCTATTCATCATCCATGATGTTCAGAGGTGATTGGGATGGAGAGTAATCCACTTCAACATGTTCAGGTCTCTCTTCTAGCTTTTGTCTCTTTGAGGGAGGTGGGGAATCAGGAACATCTTGAACTGGTTGATCTTGAGGTGAGTCTAGAATCGCTACAACCTCCTTATGTTTTTCCACCTGTTGTGATGTGGAAGGGATATTGTCTTTTCTTTTTGGTTGTTCCTACTTGCCAGGTCTTGGTATCATGACATTATAACCATTTTTCTTTTGTACCATGTATTTACCTAGGGGCAATACTTTAGTAAATGCACATTTGTTCAATACTGACTGAGCCTTTTCTGGATCATCTTTCATGGCTTTCTCCTTTTTCTCATTTAGGGTTTGGAAAATATTCTGAAAATGATCCATAAGAGTGTCTATTTTCTTCCCAACAGGATAGATGCTCTTTAGGGGATCATATCCCTTCTCAAACTGCTGGACAAAGTCCAATATCTTCTTGTACACCAACCATTTTTCCTTTCTGATTTCCTGCTCTTGTATATTAAGGATATTTCTGATGATATCCTCGAGGAAATTGAAAATATGATCTATGAGTGAGCATTTGACCTTCTTTTTGAACATGTCATTGTAGAAACCCTCTGGGTCTGTTGTCCTAGAAAATGAGGTAGCCGTGTGATATGGTGTGAGGAATTTATCCATATGAAACCATCCACCCTTTGTAATTATAAACTGGTGGGCTATTGTAACATTTGGAAACAAAGTTCCTCTGCCTTTATCTGTGAGAGTGTTCTTTTCAATTTCCCCCAATTGCCTTATGAATTTTGCAACACCAATTTTGAGGGGTACTTCATATGGCAATATGAATGGAGCCCCTCTAAAACCATATAGTCTAATTACAATAGAAACAGGATATAAAATGAAATCCCCAAAATTATGCACAATTTTGAAGCGCTTGCCAAATTGTTTCAATCTGACAAGTTTAGCCAAGGCCGTTGGGATTCTTGGGTTGTCATGGACAAATAATAGCCTGAGCTTGGCTGCAAAACATCTAACAAAATTGATGAAACTATTATTCTCCCTATCCCATGTCATGTTGAGGCTCCACAATTGGACTGGCATATCCTCACCATCCTTCTGTTTCAACAAATACATCTTCTTCTCAAAATAACTTGCACCTTTAAATAAGAATATATACATCATGAAAGAGTACCAGCAGAATGGCTTGTCAACTTTGCTCTTTTGGATTCCTATCAATCCATTATGAATCAAATCAGCAATGAAAGGGGCAAAGTCAAATGTAACTAATAGGTATGGGTGTAGAATTTGGACCATCATGTACATTAAATGTACTGGCATTCTCTCTTCAACATCTTTTCCAAAGATTTGGCATAGTGACCAATATGCACTCCTTGCTCTCAATTTAAAATATTCTATTTTAAAGGGCTCTTGTGTACTTGGTCCTATTGTAATCATTCACCCAATTTTGTCACAGAACTCCTTCAAGGGGCCACTCGTGAGGTAATCTCTCTGAGCATTGTACACTTAGTTTAATTCCTCAAAATCAATTCTTTCTAGGTCATTTGAGGGTTCACTTAGTCTAAAACCCTCTTGATTTCTTCAACTGAGATGCTTATCAATAGGTTTCCTTTTACATCCCTAACTACCCTAGTAATCAGGTCATAATTCTTTGCAATTTGAGTCATCAAATCTACATCCATAAAAACACTGGGTACCACAAGCTTTCCCAAGTCAAATTGCCATACATTGCTGTTAGGAGGGAGGGCATTTCTTTGGCTAAACCCTACTTTGAACAATCCTAGACCAGTGATATTAGAAGAGCCTCTTGCATTAATTGTGCCAATCCTGACATCTCTTATGTAATTTCCTGTGTCATATAAGTCGTTTGCTACCTTTATCTTGGGGTTTTTTGGAGTTAATTTCTTGGCTTTCACTAAGTCAGTTGTCGACTGATCTAATAGTTCTAACAGGTCTTCATGTAATCCTCTCTCATTGTACTCGACTTTACCAATTAACTATTTTCTTGGTGGCATTCTAGGGTTTTCAAATTCTTTATAATTTGTGCAAAAGAAATACGGTAGAATTATGATCCTACTAACAGGAATAAGAATCGCAAAGATATTCACCAACCTTTTTGAGGAATTTCTCAGGAATTGACAACCAGCTCTGTAAATTTCTTCATCCAGGCTTTTGCAAATTCTATCTCTCTGTGTTTCTAAGAATGCGTGAATCTTCAATATATTAACAATCAAAAATAGTCTTTTTAGTGGTTTACTCCACACAATCTGGCCATTACTTCTCTGACAAATCAAAATGTCATCACTCAACGGTAAAATTCAATTTTGCACCAATCTTGGTTGAAGTTTGAAACTGGGCCATCGATCTTCTCCACAACATAATCTAACGGTTGTCACATGTGTGCAAGGAGTGACAAGATTCTTTGCGAACATACAACATCAACGCGATTAAGATGCATCGACGGTAAACTTTTGTCAGATCACCCAGGACCCACTTGACACTTTGAATGCATCACTACCGTTAGATCCTACATCTAGCAGTCAATATTATTTCCTTTTTTTGAGTTGACATAAAGTAAGACACCGTGGCCTTCATATTAGATCATCGACTATCGCATGATCGTAAGGTTTGCAAAGATTCCTAGCAGACATACGACAATCGTTAGATCTATCATTCCTATTTATCCCTTAAGTACTAGTCCCACCTAGGTTGACCAATTAGAAGCATCCACGTCACAACATCCAGCCAGCGAGCATGCTATTTTTTCCTATTCAGCGCCAGTTCCTATGACAGTTGCCACATCATCAAACAACGCAAGCAATCAGGAGCGAACACTTGTGCACAGCTGCCTGCGGGCCCACCCTTTTCAAGCGCATGCTAATAAAGTAAGATCCACAATGATCTCGTGATCAATAGATCTTGAAAGTTTCCTTACAAATACATGACAACCGTTGATTCTTTGCAGAGTGGCAGTCCTGTAGAAACCTTATAGATTGGACGCATGCACTGACCTGTCATTCTCCCATTCTCCTCCCATTCGCGAGATGTTTGTGACTTAAATAATTTAATTGGGAGATTTTGAGACCAAGGTTATCTCCAGTTCTCCAAATGTGTTCTCTAATCGGTAGACTATTTTGAGATTCGTCGACTATACTCTTCGCCAAAGCTCTAAAGTTGTCCTTCACCACTATGTTCATCCACCACACAAGCGACCGGGTGCCATGTTTCCAACTCTATCCTTGTCATCTTTCCAGCTTCCTGCAAAATATAATAATCTAATGCCACATCGGTAAATGGGCGACTCGTCACAACACACTCGAACTGCCACTACCTTGTACTTCTCTCACTTCTGACAAATTCATCAGCGCTACACAAAGTAAAATAGAAAGAAGTACCACCTATGACAAATTCGTCAGCGCTACAGAAAGTAAAATAGATAGCAGCGAAGAAATAAGCAACGCATGTATTGTAAACCGCAAACCTAACTCTAATTGCTGCTGAGTTAATTCATAGCTTTGCAGTCGCTTCACACAGTGGAAATGTTACAATTTTTGGTTTTTTCAAAATCTGTGGACAATCTCGATCATTTCAATCGTCTTGCATGCGTACGGCATGCTCAACGGTCATCGATAGAATTAACCCAAGCCGATGTATTTCATATAAGAAACGCCTTCGGCGTAATGATCCCAGACTTCATGTTGTTGGAGCCTTAAAAGATATCTATAATGATTTCAGATTTTAGAAGAACACTGCAAATTTTGTGTCTGCAGTAGCGATTTGATGTTATGGTAAATTTTGTTATGCTTTATTTCCACACTATTATATTTTCTTTCTAAAGCTTCAATAATTGACATCAACGTTCTGGTTCAATAATGTGTTGTTTTTATGTGTCTATGTTATATTCATTTATAGTTGTACTATTATGTCTCTTAAAATCAATAATGTGTACGAGTCAAAGTTCAAGAAGATAAAATTGTAGAAGAAATTTTCATTTTGGTAGATTATAAGAGGTGCTAATATTTTGATTAGATAAATCAGTAGAATCCCAACTTTTATAAAAAGCTAAAAGGTGGAAAAGAATGGGACTCATAATGAGTGAGACCACCAACAAATTATACAGACTTAAAAACTAACAGTAAAAAAAGTTCAGGATAAGACACCCCAAGACCAGAGCCTAAAGAGAGGGGGCTTAACCTCCTTCCAATCTTAATTGAGTTCATTGAGAGTGTAATAAGTCATTTGGCACAAACAACCAAACCTTGTTACTATTTGGATAAAAGCCCCAAATTCCTAGACAACAGGATTCTCAAACAACCTAATGGAGACCCTTGTGATTTCACAAAAGAAAAAACCCATCTTTAGGTAGAGGTTTCAGAGGTAGCCCAACATTAAGATAATTTATGTGGATGGCTTAAATTTGACTACTAAGGAGGCGGTTTTGTGATCCAATGTGTAAGACGTGTTTTTAATTATTTGAAAATAACTATTTATTATAAAGATAGCTATGAAGCCTAGAAAGTAAAAGGAATGCTAAATGCAGTGCTTCGCGTGGTTGCATTCTATTTTGATTATTTTGATATGAGCTAGACTCTTTTATATATTCTCATAATTATCTATATGTGTGATCTTGTGTAGACATTGTGAGATGCTTCTAGTTAATGTATATTCTTTTGATATGGTTGATATCATTGCTAACATAGATGTTAGATTATACTTGTACTTATTGTCTTGATCATATATGCATGATGATCTAGTTGCAATGTATGCTTTATGATGATATCTAGTTTATTTTGTATTTGAGAATACTTGATTATGTAAAATCGGGTTTTTAAAGGACCTGAAAGCTTGTACAAGAGCATAATAAAGATATGGCAATAAAAGACCAATACAACTGTGGTGCCCCACCAAACAAACCAAAGGAACTAACCATAGTTCCTACCAAGTGAAACAACAAAACAAAACAAAGGGCAATCAAGATTTACATTTTTGCCCATCCTTATGAGAACGTAAATTTATATCAAAAGAAGGCGTGGAAGATTTAAATTTCTTTCCCTTAACTATTGTCCATCCAACCTCCACCTTTTCAGTAACCTTCTGCCAAGACAAAGAAGAGCAAGAAGAGCCCAGCAAAGGGCAAGTCAAATCAGAAACTATAGGAGGGACAGGAGTAGTATCACAACCAGAGACAACAATCTGGTTAGGGACAGCAGTAACAACACCAGAAGGAGCAGCAGCAGAAGACTGAACTAAAGCCGCATCAGAGACAGCATCCTTAGCACCCAAGACAGCATCAGAAGCAACAGAAGTAGCCACAAAAACACTAGCCAAAGCTTGATCAATCTGAGGAGATCAAGCAATCGAACCCCCTTCCTTTGAAACTTTGCCAACCGTATAATGGTGATCAGAAGCCCCCAACCACCAAGTAGGCTTTTTCTTCAATTTGACCTTATCAGATAAGCACCACAAAGCAAGATGGCTAGTCATGTGGCACTTCCTACACCTGAATGGGATTCCCTCATAATCCAGATTTTGAGTCCAAGGACCCAAGGGAGAAGCCAAAGTTATCTTCTTAGGAAGACCCTTGGAAACATCAACCTCCACAAGAATATGAGCATATGTTATCTTAAAAATTTCAGAGGATTCTGATTCTACCATTTGGAAATCCCCAATAGCCTCACCCACAGATTCCAAAAATGAATCCAACCAAAGAATACTTGATTATGTTATCTTGATGTATTTACTAATTCACTGACGTATGTGCTTGTGTTCACTGTGATATTGTGTTTTATTATATTGATGGTTATCTAATTAGGGTTGTAATTGACATATATGCTATAAATATCGTAAAATGTTATTTAATAATTTAATTTAAATGAAATATTTATTTATGATGTATACTAAGGATCAAATATGAAGGAGATAGTTTCGTAATATGTAAAAATATACTAATGATTACGCCACTGAAACAACCTTTCATTAGTTGCATTTTGGATTATTACATATATGTGCTTTAGCTATTTATACTATGATAGACTACAATAGATATGTTCATATTTTAGTGAACAAATATTAGACATCGACTCCACCTAGTTTCATGAGTCTGAGAGTGTCTTATCCCTAACAGTGGCATAGGAGATAGTTGCATGGGTCATTCACAATTTTAGCCAATATCATCCCAATATGAATTATGTATCCATATTTGATATATTACACCTCCGGTTACCATGTGGCTAAAATCCAGACTCCCTTGCATAATTGTGTTTGACTAGTATCTATATGTGGATATTGAGTATCCATAGTTGTCGTCGTGAGTTATAGTTTATTATGTTAATTTTAATTGTGTATAGTTAAATTTACATAATTAGCCAACAATTTTGTCATTGTGATATTCTATCTCTAAAACCAATTTAATCTAGCCATGTTGGGTTTTGGTTATTTCATTTAGGATTTTAATTTTTGGTTAAGTGGCTTGTATTTAGCTTTTTCACTTTTGAGAGAAAAGTGGCTTTATAATTGAAATTTAAAACCCATTTTGGACCACATATGCATTTTGGAATTCAAAGTTTTCTCAAACCCTCTTAAAGTGATTTCAGTGTTTTGTTTGTTCGGAGTTATTGCTCCATTGGATTTTGTGGGTAGCAGCTCGTTGGAACCGCTTCGTGATTGATTCACATTATTGAAAATCTCAGGTGATTTCATGGCTTATTGAATTTCTTCTTCCTAATTTAGTTTTCCACCTTTGTGAGAGGTCGGGATTCAATTTACATCCTTCTTTATCCATATAATTATTTCATGTTTTTTTGGATGCCTAGTGGGATGTATATCTTCCTTTCCCCCACAAGTTTGATTAAATTTAGAGCCCGATTTGGCTTATGCGGATTTAATTTCGAAATGAAAGTGAAAATTAATGTAATGTTATCCAAATTTCTATAGAATGGAAAATTATAGTTTTGTATGCATTTTTGTGATGTTGGGCAATTATAGAGCTAAAGGGTATTTTTAGTTTATCACTTTTCAAAGTTTGATTTTTGAATCTTTTTCCATGACATCTAATGGTTGAATTGGTTTTGGACTGGTTTTTGGCCCATTGTGTATTTTGTATAAAGTTGGAATTTTATTGTTTTGAAGAGTGATTATTTTCCAGAATTATGGATTTAGTATATGAAATTTTAATTGTGAGAGGATTCAAGGTTGTCTCCTTGTAATTTGATCTATGTGAGTGTGTGTCCATGCATATGCTTCTACTTGTGTTTTTATGGATTAATTTTGCATTATTGAGTTGCATTTTTTATTTGTGAATGTCGTGTTGAGACTGCATTTTCGACATTGAGAACTATGCCTATACTGATGGGATCTTGAGATACCCATACTCTTGGGTGTGACTAATTGAGTTCCTCAGTCCACGAGTGAAGCTAAAACCTTAATTATTTTAAATGGCTTGTGTTTATATCCCATTGCTTTATATTATTCATTGATTTACCATATGTTGTGTTGAGACCACTTAGATTGTGTATGTATGGCATTGAAACTGCATCCTCAAGCATAGTTGATCTATGTCTTATGAAAGGATTTGAGTGACCCATGCTCTTGGTTTGAAACCAATTAAATCTACCTTGTCTCCCTCTTAATTTATGGTTTAAGTCTTTTATTGCATTGTACTTTTATTGTTTGGGTATTACATTGTATCCTCATTATAATGAGATGGATGGTTGGTGTAGAGTAGTGGAATGGAGTGGCTCTCCATGGCAAGTTGGGACACAAAGGGGCCTCCAAGATAACCCTTGGTAGATGTAGCCCATATTGGGTGAACCACATTAAATCTTTGTGTTATTGTATTTATGTCTTCTCTTATTTTTGCATTATCTTAATATTATTTATTTCTCATGTCTATGAAAACCCTAGCAATTGGTATCAGAGGTGTATTTCTTAGTGATTTGGTAAGAAATCTCAAATTCAAGTGGGAGCAATGGAAAAGGAAGGAAAGCTTAAGGTTGAGAAGTTCAACGACAAAAACTATCAGTTATGGAAGATGCAAACAGAAGATTATCTATATCAGAAGGATCATTTTCTTACGGTTGGGTGGAAAAGAAAAGAAGTCAACGACTACTTCATATAACAATGGGAGGTTCTTAATAGGAAGGCACTAGGAGAAATACGATTGTGTCTAACATCATCAATGGCTTTCAATATAGAATAAGAAACAACAACAAATGGTGTAATGAAGGCATTAGACAAACTTTATGAGAAACCCTCAGCCTCAAATAAGGTATTTCTTATGAAATGTTTATTTAATATGAAGATGTCAGAAGGTGGATCTATTAGTAATCATTTGAATGAGTTTAACATAGTTACTAGTCAACTAAGTTCTATAAAATTAAATTTTGATGATGATGTTAGGGATCTCTTGATTTTATTCTCAATCTTGAAAGTTGGAATGGCTTGGTCATGGTTCTAAGTAACTCTATCCCTAGTTCAAACACTTTAAAGTCTAATGACATTAGTGTTGTCCTCAACAGAAAAGAAAAATCCAAATCTAGGGTAAATCTAGAGTGTTGGCATTGTGGAAAGAAAGGACATTTAAAGAAATATTGTTGGTCTCAAAGGGGAAAACAAGGGGATGGACAACAAGAAAATAATAAGGAAGAAATGTAACAAATGATGTGTTACAAGATGCTTTAACTCTTTCTTTGGAAAATATTACTGATTCTTGGGTGTTAGATTCAGGGGCTTCTTTTCATGCCACACCCCATAGAGAATATTTTCTAGACTATGTTCAAGGTGATTTCGAACAATGAAACATTCAAAATTATTAGTAATAGAAACATACAGATAAAAATACCAAATGGAAATCAATGGTGGTTGAAAGAGGTGAGACATGTTCCTGATTTAAGAAAGAATTTAATATCAATAGGACAACTAGGAAGTGAAGGTTGCACAGTCATAATCATAGACAATTCATGGAAGGTTACTAAAGTTTCATAATAGAAAAAAGAATAATGGTACGTACATTTTATTGATGTACTCGTAATATTGATTATTCTATTTCCCTAGCCTCCACAAGAATGGATACAACTCTATGGCACAATCAACTTGGGCACACGAGTGAAAAAGGGATGAAGCTTCTCCATTCGAAGAATTTATTACCAGGTTTGAAACAAGTTGATTTGGATTTTTTTTTAAACTATGTTTATGGAAAATAAAAGAGGGTCACAAATTTTAGAGTTGAGAAGGAAAAAAAAAAAGTAAAATGTTAGAGCTTGTGCATTCTAATGTATGGGGACTAGCTCGGGTACCATCTCTTTGTGGATCTTATTATTATGTTACTTTAATCGATGATGCAAATAGAAAAACTTGGGTTTATTTTATTCCAAGAAAATGTGATGTATTTGAAGTCCTTAAGAAATGAAAAGATTTGGTTGAGAATGAGATAGGAAACAAGTTGAAGTGTCTCAAACTAGATAATGGAGGTGAGTACTACAGTAGAGAGTTTGATAGTTATTGTTCATACCATGGGATTTATATACAAAAGACAATTCCAAGAACACCAAAATAAAATGGTGTGTCTAAAAAGATGAATAGAACTATCCTAGAGCGTGCAAGAAGTATGAGATTGCATACAGGATTGCCTTTTCATTTTTAGGCAAATGTTGTATATATTGTTGTTTACTAACTGATAAACAGAGAGCCTTCAAGTTCCTTCGATAGCAATTGTTGATTTAATACCCACATTTGTTGATTTAATGTCCAATTGTTTTGAAAACATTGCACCAATAGTTGTGACTTTAAAGTTTTTATTTGTATGATGACTATCCATCCCTTAGTTGTAAAAAAGCAACCAATCATGTAATGGCACATCAACTGCACAAGTATAGGTATCCTTTTTGCACAACCATTGGTCCTACCTATTTTTTAGGTTGTTTTAGACACCTTGGCAAAAAGCATGTTGACATGGCATCATATTTGATGATGTGGCCCTGAAACCTTAGTTATAAGCAAGAGACTTGCCAAGTAAGTAGTCGTAAAAAATTGGGAGAGATTTGAAATTTCCACAAGATTTTGAAAAGCGTGAAGTTAGGGTGCTCAACTACTTGATCCTCTCCCTTAGTCTTGGAATGCAATTTCATTAAGTTCATAAAAGAATTTGGAGCATTAATAACCTTGAATAAAATATTTTGCTACTAATTCATGGTTTGCCCTAGAGATGACATTTGGTACTTAGCACTAACTAGTTTGATAGGAATCTTCACATGTAATTGATGCTAAAATATTCTTCATCACTTCTATTTAATTCGCTTGGTCTTTTGTCACACAAGCCAAATGAAGGAATTCCATTCTTGTTTCTTTATACATCATCATCTTGTCAAGAGTGGACAAGCCACAATAAATGTCTAAGTATTTGTGAATGCTTCCAAAAATAAATGAACAAGTGAGTGACCTCCCTCCATACCATTAAGAATAACATTGTTTGTTAATGTCCAACTAGGAGCCAAGAGTGCATGATTCTATACTATCCACTAACATGGTGTCCAACAAGTCAACCTACCCATTAACTTCTTGATAGACATTAATTATGTACAATTCAAAAAATCAGTAAGTCTAACACTCTATCCAAAAAAAATTCAACATTAATCACCAAAGTTGAATCTCCTTCAGTTTAAATCTTGTAATCCCTATATCTTTGTAGAAGAGTAAAAGTGGGATGAGAGAATTGAATTATGCCTCATTATTGATCCCTCTTGGTAGAATGGTAGTGGAACAATGCATAATAGAATCATCTTTTGGTCTCGTAATGCAACCAACTACCAACTAACCTAGATTGCTTGTGGAGGTGCTATCAAAATTTAATCTTAACCGATCTAATTGTGGTGTTTTCCAAATGACTTGGGTTCTTATAGTGTCTGCCTCTTTTCCTCCCACTCCCACCCCCACAACTAGAGAAACTCTCAAACCTATGAGCGCATATTAGAATCCAAAATAGACTAGCAAATGTTCTATTCTTATCTAGTGAATGGTAGATTTGTATGATGCATAGCAGAGGAGGTAGTTACCAATACCAACTGGCAGAGGTAGTTATAACTACAATAATGTATTACTCTAACATTCCACCTATTAATACATTGATCATGTAAACATCAAATACAACTTGCCTTAAGGACCCCACTTTAAGGCTTACATAACAAAGCATGCTGATTACATATCATAAATACATATTTTGAAAAAAAATCTCCTAAAGATGCAAATCCTGGATCAAGTGTAGCTCCATCAAGATGCCTCCTCAACCCTCATAAAGGTGGAGCCTTGAGCTGAATCCTTCAGCTCTTAGTCCCAAACTCTCAAATCATGGATCTTGAATTATTCTCGACAATGATCCATATTGAGCTCCTCACACGCACGGCACCATCATGTTATCTCTGACTCTTGTAAAGTTGATAATTCAAATCACAGTCTCATGCTCTCTAGACAAGCATCCATACTCAAGCTCTTCATCAAACCCCAAACTTGTCAACAAAATATAACCTTAACAACACATGTATTCTACAAATCCATCAGCATCAACAAAAAAGAAAAGCAAGAAAGACAAAAGTCAAAAACGCTTCTCATGCAAATGCATCATCTCAAAATGAGAAGCTAACTTGAGATGATGGAAATACTCCATCCTCCAATGCCACTAGCCTCCAAAATGACCGTGTTACATTTTAGACATCACAAATAGCGCCAAAATAATTAAACCTCCAAGAGCCCGATCAAAAATATTCAAAACACTTATGAACAAGTTCTTCTGCAAGATCATCGTAACCAACCTCAGTGACATTAAATTGGATCCCTATGACCAAAAGAAAAAGCTAACTTCAATCCTTGTTACGATCATTTTCAGATCTTCTATGTACACTAGCATTGCTTGTACAAACATGAATACACCAGCTTGAAGTTTCTCAACATTTGAAACATGTACTGCAATCTACAAAAGAGCTGTGGAATCCAAATTTCATATTTGATGTCCGCTTCAACAAATGCCGAACCCCTACATAAGCCTCTAGCCTAGAAAGCACTGGAGAGTTTTAACAGCGACAAATACAAAGAGGAAGATGCTCCTTATATTTAACACAAGTTTTCATGAAACCACTCCTATCACCAAATCAAATTGCCAAACTTTTCAAAAATTGCGCTAACCCAAATAGCACCATCTATTCATGTTGCATTCAGAATTTAAGCTTCGTGATAAAAACATAATGAATTATGTTGACCTTTTTTTGAAATATTCAATAATATATGAAAATGATAAGTTGTACCTTTATTTTCTTCCATTCCTTCCTGATATAATGCGGCAACAAATAATACAGAGGTATGTATTTTTGACTAAATGAAAAACAATTTCAATGCTGAATAATTCCTGCAAACCCTCTTTCAGTAATTATTGCTAACATACACCTCTATACAGAAATCCACACGCCTGGTCTTCAAGGAATAACAGTGCAGATGAATCTCACAACAGTGCAACAATCAATAGATTTTGTAGCAACTCCTTCATACCTTTGCCAATCCAAAAGCTCTCCGAAAACTAAACAATTACAGTATTGAGATCTGCCCATGCTCCATTCAATGCAGTTAAAATAGCCATCTTGTTGAAATTTGCATTTCTTCCAAAAAATCTGTCTAATTCATCTAGAGGTGGGGCTGGAGGAGTTGGATCTGGCGCTTGAGCAGGTGAGGCTACTACTTTTTCTTTTTGTGCAAACTTCTAACAGCTTCTATTCAGTTATTCAAATTGGATATATAAATACTGTAGAGGACTACTTTTTCTTTTTGTGCAAACTTCTAACAGCTTCTATTCAATTATTCAAATTGGATATATAAATACTGTAGAGGACCAGTCATCATTGCACTTCTCTTGGCAGTATCAAATTCAACAAAAAAGCTTCTATCGACAATCTCTACACCTGTTTACATGGCATTCCTCAACCTTTTGGATTGGTGCCTGAATATAGTAATCTTTCAACACCCAAAATTATGCATCACATCCCCTTTCTTTTGCAGGTTTCAAAAAATAAATAGCATTAATTGCTGTTAATAGATTAGTAGATTGCAAGACTCGTAGGCCAGATTGGACTACTTGGAGATACATTGTCTATAGATTGGCAATAGCAGCGCTCCATTGACCGCTTTTTAAGCCACAAAAAGCTCTGACAGTGCGCTTTTCAACTTGGCAATAAAGGTATGTGTTGCTGTGTTGCTGCAATATATAAGTTGGATTACATTTTCAATAGTCTTCAGGTGCACAATTGTCAAAATCTGAAACAATTATGCACATCAGACAACTTACAATATTCACGACAACTTGACTCATTCCACAGCAACTGCTACAGGATTCCTTCCCTAATAAAAACCACCTATAGTTGCTTCATCACTCATATCCTATTGTAGCTCTTAACACTACATCACACAGGAATAGAATTCATTGGTGCTCTGATACCATATGTGAGCGCATATCAGAATCCAAAATCGACAGGTAAATGTTCGATAATCTTATTTAGTGAATGGTAGATTTATACAATGCATAGCAAAGGAGGTAGTTATAACTGCAATAATGTATTACTCTAACAAAACCTTTCTAGGCAAACTGCATTTTCCCACCCAAATCCATAAAAGAAGTATGCTTCTTCATATATAAGAAAGATTTTCTGTTAACTACCTCTGCTAAAACTGTTTCCATTTTATTTAAGAAAGAAGGGAGAGACATCTCCCTCTCCTAAAAGATCTGCCTATTCCTTTCTTTCTATAAAGCCCAAGACCATAACCAAATTGCTTGTGATTCAAAGACTCCAAAAGAGAGCTGATCTGTATAATATTTGTGAGAAATTGAATAAACTCATTATGTGATTAGGGAGGGTGATTATCGAGCTCAATTTAGTACATAGCCACCTCCAGCAAGCTTGCAAGGAAGGGAAACAAAGCAGTAGATGGTCAATTGAATTTTCATTGCTCTTGCATTAGGCACACCTCAATGGATTCTGGCACTCCATCCTCCAAAAACTTTAGAGGTTAAAATTTTCCCTTTCAGAGCAGCCCACACAAATCCCCCTGTAGGCTTTTCTGTATATTTTCAACTTTTGTAGACCTGCATTGGCAAGAATGCGCTTTCACAAGGTAAACAAAACACTCTTCATCAACCACATGGTACACGTATTTACTAAAGGCATATTTTTTGAAAATAACGTTCTTAACATATGTAAAATACGGTGATTTGGGGTATGCCCATAAAGTGTTTCAGAACATGGAAGAACAAGATGGTTTCCTCATGGAATACCATAATTTCAGCTTACTGAAGATATGGGTACCCTCACGAAGTATTGTCACCGTTTCACCAAATGCAACGAACACGCATCTAACCCGATGAGTTCAAATTTGCCAGCATACTGCCAACTTTTGCCAAAATATGAGCTCTGAAACATTAAGAAAATGCAGTTGGCAGGTGTAAAGCCAAAATTCTCAACTTTTGTTACCATCCTTCCTAAATGTGCTAAAATGGGAGCTTTAAAGCAGGGTATGGATATTCATCAGAGAATTAAATCAAAAGCAGTTTTTTGTCAGATTTTGTAGTTACAAGTGTCGTGATAAACATGTATGCCAGATGTGGAACCATACACAAGGCAACTAAACTGATTGACAAAATGCCTCAAAGAGATATGATTCATGGAATATGCACCAAATGGATTTGCTGTAAAGGCTTTGGAAGTTTTCAAACAAACGCAATTGGCAGGTGCAAAGCCAAACTACACAACCTTTGCTAGTTTCCTCCCAGCCTGTACCCAAATGGGATCTCTAGCACAGAATATTAATATCCATCAAACCAAATTGAAAGCAGTGAATTTATTCAGATGTTGTCAGCGCCCTTGTAGATATGCATGCAAGATGTGAAAGCATAGAGTAGGCAAATGAGTTGTTCCAACAAATGCCTCAAAAAGATGCGGTTTAATGGATTATAATAAAAGCAGGATATGCACAAAATGTGCTTGTTGAAAAGGCTTTAGAAACTTATAAGAAAATGCATTTAGCTGGTGTAACGCCTAATTCGACAAACTTTGTTAGCATCCTTCTTGCCTGTGGCAAAATGGGAGCTTTAAACCATGGCATGAACATCCATCAAAGAATACTCGAAAGCAGATTATTGTCAGATATTCTAGTTGCAACTTCCCTGGTAGACATCCATGCAAAATGTGAATGCATAGACAAGGCATGTGAATTGTTTGAGAAAATGCCTCAAAGAGATGTGTGTTCATACTCATAGAATGTAATGATTGCAGGATATGCACGAAATAGTGTTGTTGAAAAGGCTCTGGAAACTTTTAAGAAAATGCAAATGTCAGGTGTAAAGCTAAACTCTACAACTTTTTCCAGCATCCTCCCATCCTGTGAGCTTTAGAGGAAAGTATGGACATCCATCAAAGCGAAATTGATTATGGATTTTTATCAGATGTTGCAATTGCAAGTGCTCTGGTAGACATGTATGCAAAATGTGGAAGCATACAAAAGGCATGTGAAGTGTTTGAAAAAATACCTCAAAGAGATGGGGTTTTACAGATGGAAATGATTGCAGGATCTGCACAAGGTTTGTTGAGAGGCCTTGCAAACCTTTAAGCAAATGCAATTAGCAGGTGTTAAGCCAGGCTACACAACCTTTGTCAGCATCCTCCCTGCCTGTGCTAAAATGGGAGCTTTGGAACATGGCATTAACATCCATCAAAGCATAATTAAAAATGGAATTTTGTTCGATGTTACAGTTGAAGTGCTCTGATAGACATGCATTTAAAATGTGGAAGCATACACAAGGCACGTGAACTGTTTGACAAAATACCTAACGAGATGCCATCTCATGGAATGGCAAGATTGCAGGATATTCACGAAATGGCTTTTGAGAGGATGCTCTCAAACTCTTTGAACTAATAAAAAAACTCTGGGACATACCCCAACCATGTGAGCTCCACTTGTATTTGATTTGCATGCAGCCAATGCCAGTTTAGTAGATGAGGGCAGCTGCACCAGTGACTCTTATTGCATTATACCTAGAATTGATATTTATGCATGTGTGGTCGACCTTCTTGGTCTTTTTGGACATCATGATGAAACTCTGAGCTTTACCATAAAAAAGCAGCTCTGTGGACATGTTTTCTTGGTGCCTGCAAATCTCATATGAACATAAGGTTAGGAATATTTACAGCTACTCTCCTTTTTGAGCCAGATACTAAGAATGCTGTGACTTATGTTCTTTTGTCAGACATGAATGCAGAAGTTGGCGGGTGGGCTGAAGTTCAAATGCTAAGGAAACTGACGAAAGATAGAGGAATCAAAAGGATACCTGGATGCAGCTAGATTGAAGGCCATAACTTGGTGCATGTTTTTTATGCAGGAGACGGATCACATCCACAAACATGTGAAATCTATGCAAAGTTGGAGGAATTGTCTTGGGAGATTAAGGCAACAGGATATTTTGTAGATTCAAGAAATATACTTAATGATGTGGAAAAGGGGGAGAGAGAATTATTCCTCTGCCACCATTGTGAGAAGTTAGCAATTGCATTTGATTTCTTAAACACACTCTCTGAAACAACCATTAGAGTTGTCAAGAACCTTCAAGTATGTGTTAAGTGCCACACAGCAACTAAGTTTATCTCCATGACTGTTGGATGACAAATTGTTGTGAAAGATGCAAACCAGTTCCATCATTTCAAGCAAGGACAATGCTCATGTGGAGATTATTGGTGATGCTTGGACATAAGTGTTGTACTGTAATAAGGTGTGCCATGTCAAACCTACAATGATAAAGAAGGGCAAAATATATTACATTATCCCTGATTAGCCTTGGATAAAATATTTCTATCAATATCAAAGGAAAAGGGAAATGTTTCATTTATCCAAAAAAATATTACAAAACAAGAGAAAGATCCAAAACATGGTCTCTGATCAAATTAGAAAAAAAAAGAAAATCATTATATGATACAATATATTTATTTCAGAATTCAACTGTCTTTTTTGAGTACTGACTCTATTGACCTATATTTTCTATATTTGCTGATTAGGAATTCTCAAGAAATCATCTCTCATGAGCATGAATAGTCTACTTAACACTCACCTATCTATTCAAAAATTAATGATCTACATTTGCTTTCATATTCAACTCAGGACAACAACCTACAATAACCATAATAAGGTGGGCACTTGGCTTCAAGTAAGAGAAAAAAAAAATTGATTGAATATTCAGACTTATCCTCAGGAATTTGCTTTAGAGAATTGAATGAAATTCAGCAAATAAATCAAATAACTAATTAAAAAACTTCACAAGAATGTTAACTCTCGTTCATTAAACTGATAAGAAACTCTCTAAAAACGTGATAGAAACATTAAGATACATTATTTCAATTTTGACATATCCTTCAGAAGTATTTTCGCATTTATTGACAAGAAGTTGCAAGGGTTATGGATTTAAATTAAATTAAACTGCAGAAATGCAGGCAAACTGTGAACCTGAATAAAAAACAATGGGGAAATAATCGGTTGGATAACAAGACTAGATGAGCAGATAAAAGTATTAAAAACTAACTCAATGAAAAAAAGGACTTTGTTTATCCCAGTGGAAAAACATCTCAATATAACATATATGTAACAAATTACAATTCTATTATCCATAACCTTGGGAAAATATACGAAACTTGATAGTACAGATCACCCGTGACAACCAGCTCAAATCCTTGAAAGAATTATAATAACCAAGCAATACGATTAAATTTTGATACAGGAATAATAACGATTAAAGAACCTTTATCCTGTCATCATATTACCCCCACAGTTTGTCAATTAACTGCTTGTGTTGGAGGTTTCAAAAGAACAATTTCCACATTGTCATGTACACCCTGCAACAAAAGTTCTCCATCATATGTTAGAATTTTCCGTTTCTTTGCTGCTCTTAGAGTGCCCACTAGTGCTTCAAAAATATTTGCACACCTATCATCATTAAAAAGGACGCCAAATTTAACCTGCAAAAAAAGACAAAAGAAAGAGACCTTATCAAGCTGCCAAAATTCTTGCTTAACCCAATGGTAAGTTAAAATACCAAGATGTTGCATAAATATTAATAAAGAAAAAAATTAGCACTCACATTTTCCCTATGCTTTTCACTTAAGAAAACCTGGTAAAGTATGTGGTGCAGGAGACCCATGGGTTGTTTGAGTCAATCCTAGTTTGTTTTGTTGTGTGCCCTCTAAGGCATGTTGTTCATATCATAAGGTCATGTGGACCAAGTGTGTGTGAGTACAATAGGGGTTAGGGTCTAGTTGAGTGCCACGTCCTTAGGAAGTGCAATTAGGGGCTAAAAAGTTGTAAAGCCTTCTGATTGGTGAAGTGAAGATGATGATGTCATCATGAGGTCATTAGGACTTAGAGTGGTTTAGAATCATGTTTCAACCTAAGTTAGAGCCTAGGGTGAGGTTAGATGAGTGTTTGAACTCATTTTCTTCAAGTTGTAAAAAGTTGCATTGCAACTTTTGCAACTTTGAAATGTTGCTCGGACAACATTGTCAACATGTTGCAACTCGATGTCAGAGTGCCCTAAATGGCAACCAACGACTCGAGCCCTATTTAAGACATATCTTGACCTAATTTCAAGGTTGGATACCCATTGTACAGACTGGACTTTGAGGAATACAGAGATTTGCTTGTTTTGTGTGCAATTTTAGTTGTTTTTTATAACAGTAGATTGAAAATGGATTGAATTCTGCACTGTAGTTCGTGCATGGATTAGCTTAGTTGTTTTTATGGTTTTGTGAGCCGTTGGTTTGGCATTTTGAAGTTCTTTCTTTACTTTTTGTATATATTCTTGTTTTTGCACTGTCACTGGTTCAAACCAGGCTGTTTGTAAAGATGGAGGTCTAACTCACTACCCCACCGTTCATTTTGTACGGCCTCTTGGGGATAGAGACTAGACTCCATGTACATAATGTGTGCAGGAGCTAGGGCCCTCAAAAGCAGAGGAAGTAATTTTAAGTCTTGCCCTAGGCAAGCCAGTGGTGAGCCCGGCTAGGGAAGATACAGTTGCAGAGAGCATTACTTGCAGTGGTGTGAGCCAAGAGCCCAATTAGCTATTGGGAAATGCAGTTAGGAGTCTTCCAAGGAATTGATGAAGAGGAGAGGGTCGTGCCAATCCAAATGGAGGCCTAAACCTTGTTGACTTGACAAGAAGCCAGAGAAGACCTTAAACCCTCCTAAAACCACTCATTTTGAGATAGGGCATTGTACGGATGGTTGAGACCCTAAGACCCCAAAAATCTAAGAGAGGGTGGTAAATGATCCAAGATTACCAAGAAAAGTTGCAGGGTTACTTTGGAAAGAAGTGGAGAAAATCCCTATTTTCTCGGAATAGGAGACCTAATAGGGCTATTAGCCATTAGGCCTGTTTTGAAGCAATTTGCAGAAATCGACTATCTAATTGAACCAAGAGGGACTCTTAACACCCCTAGTTGATCAAATTGGGAAGTTACAAGACACCTCCTCACCTCTGCAAGATTACCTTACACCAAACGAGGTTAAAGGCCTTTAAGAGAGTTTATGGCCAGGGAATAAGAAGTTAGTATGTACCAAGTAGAAGACTTGGTTTGATGAATCTTTCATGGTAGTTAGGTTGGCCAAGGAGACCAGGGGATCAACAAGAGTTAAAGATCCTATAGGCACATAGGTGTGTAGAGAAAGCACCCTTAAGTCTTTTGAAAAACTAGGAGCATGAGCTTGTGATTGGCTCATCCAACCTCCCTATCACTATGCACATTATTTCTCAAGTTTAGAATTTCTAATGATCTGCGCATAAAATTTTACCAGAATAAATTAATTGAAATTAAAATATACTCTAGTAAGTTTTGTCTCACCAATCAATTGGCAAACACTTGAGGATTAACAAGGCTTGAAAAAATTTCTTCCCTCTTTAATCTGAATTCTCATGTAATCAATTCTGTTGCCCATCTTTTCAGCCAACTTGTAAACCCCTGGTATAGTTAAGATTTTCATGGTAAATGATAATGGTCGAAATATTTTTGGTTAAAACCATGTGAATTTTTTATGCATTAACATTTTGGATCACAATCAGTGATCAGTCATCTAGAATCCTGTCGGGTGTAGGCTTACACATTTTTAAACCTGGGTCATTATCATGGCACCACCGGACCACGGCCTGCTGGACCTGTATGTTAGAGCTAACTTCAGCTAAGTGATTTGCTACAAAGGAAATGAACTAGTTTCCAAATATAACTTGTAAAAAGCTCTAGAGGATGATGCAAATGGACAAAGAGCAAGATATTAGACACCATATTGATTGACTTGACATTCATTATTATGTAGGATAATAATTTTCAACAAAATGCAGAAAGGTTTCCAAAATGCATTTCTTTACCTGTGTTATCAGAACAAATTTTTGAGCTACAGTTTATTACTTTTATCTTTCATGAAATACATTAAAAAGAGCATATAAAACTCTCTTCTTATAGTAAGTATTTCATAAATTGAGAATTCAGTTTTATTAATCACGGGCTATATTCAGATGTTATACTCACCACAGGTATTCACTGAATTTTGAACTCTTCCATTTGAGATGCAGTAACCTTACTCATAAAACTACTCAATATATTACTCTTACCCCAAATAATACAGAGTTACAAAAACATGGAATAGTGTATTTAGCTGATGAGGCAAGGATTAGATATTGTGGACTTGGGAATAGTCGTATTTGACATTTCTGTAAAATTTCTAGGAGTGCAACCTAGGTTCAAATAGGCTGCGGTAATGTTATTGTCATTACTTCAAAGTTCCAAACAATCAATGGCAAGGTTGCAGTGATATTATGGTGTTACTTCAAAGAAGAACTGCATAGCTAGTCTTCAGTAAAAGATGGTGTAGGCAAGGTTAAGTACTATTGCCCTTAGTCACATATAACATCTGGTATAAGGGTAATGAATTACATGAATAAGAGAGAGATTTGTGTACAATGTTGGATCAGGTGACCCGTTAACTCCAACAGATATGTGAGGAGGTTGTGGTATACGCTGGAGGATGATAATTGTTTATAAATCTCTAAAATGTATTCTTAGCAAAGTTGCATTGATACAGATACAAATTCAAATACAGTTACGGTATCGGATACAGATATGGCTATTTTTTAAGACCTCCAATATGGATATGGTTGGATACAACATTCATAAAAAAACAAATGCACATTTATTTTGCACAATTTTTTAAGTTATTACAGGATATTTTGATACAACATTCATAAAAAAACAAATGCACATTTATTTTGCACAATTTTTTAAGTTATTACAGGATATTTTCATTACTTTTAAAGCAATATAGACACATAATTGCTACATATATTATTATAAGTTGATTTAAATATTACAATATTCAAAAAATGATAGAGTTGTTCTAGAAGATAATCCAAAAAAATAGGTAGCTGAATTAGAAAAACATTTCATTTGTCTTCCTCATTTGGTGTAGATTTTTCAGAGTAGCCGGAAACTCCCCTGCCCCTCCTTGGTGCTCGTATCCCTGTATCCGTATCCATATCTGTTTTGGATACGGATACAATATGCCATGGATATGCATTGGATTCTCTACCCAGACGTGCCAAAAAAATCCTTAATTTTTCGACTATGTCAAATACTATGTGATTTGATTTTTTTTAAATTTGACATAAATCATCCTTAATTAAAAACAAACTTCAATCATGCAACTTTTTTCTGTTGGTATAAATTAAAACCTACACCAAATTAGGAAGACAAATCCATGCAAGTTTGAGATTTTTATTTATACCAACAGGAAAAAGTTGCATGATTGAAATTTGTTTTTAATTAAGAATGATTTATATCAAATTTTTAAAAAATCAAATCACATAGTATTTGGCATAGTCAAAAAATTAAAGATTTTTTTTGGCACATCTGAGTAGGGAATCCAATATGTATCCATAACATATTGTATTCATATCCGATACAAATACGGATACAGATACGGAGATACGAGTGCCCAAGGAGAGACAGGGGAGTTTCCGGCTACTCTGATTCTTAGCGAGCTATAACCTCAACCAGCATTTTCTTGGGGGAAAAGTGAACAGAGAGAAAACCTACCTCTCTGTCTGATTTGGCATGTACTATCCATTTTTCCTTCACCTTGATAAATCGTCTCTCTTTAAAATGGAAAAAAGAGCAAACATTGATAGAAAATTCATTCAGTGAAACCAGACCCATAATCATTACTTCCAAATCTTCACATCGCATTGATGCATTCGCCAGATTGATGCAGATCTTGAATCTAGAATAGCAAAACTACTATAAAATAAACATTTGACGCTGTCGACAGATCTCCCAATCGGTTGAGCACAAGGCTTAACAGATGTATGTGGGTGCCTTAAAGGAAAATCTAGAGTCTCTCGAAGATTATTCGTGTGAACATAAATGATATGTAGCAAAACTCCTACGCCTGATAACAGATCAAAGATTTCAAATGGGAATGCATGATGGAAGCCGACAGAGAGGTTACTTACCACATATGATCCATCTGGGCGAGGCTCCGCAAGACGTTTAATCTCTTCTTTGAGACGCTCCACCTCTTCATCCACATTCATAGTCATTCTTCCAACTCAACTGATCTTGACGCTGCGAGTGCGGAGGATATATAAAATACAGTCTAATTAGATATATAATGGCGGAAGAAATTATAAACCATTCTCTGTTGGGTCAATGTGGCGTTGTGACGTGGATAGCCAAGCTTGCTTTCTTTCTTTCGGGAGGGAGGGCTGCGTGGGGGAAGTGAAATATGTTCGGAACTCACCTGACCCAATTTTTATGTGTACTGTTCTAAAGCAACTGTACCCTCATCCCATTTTTTTTTAATGAAATTACTAACCGAATTAAATTAATTTAAAGATCAAAATAGTCACAGATAAAACAAGAGCTGTGCTACAGCTGGACTCCCGCCTAATGCAAAAAAGAACTAAAATTAAAAGGAAAATAGTTTTGGTGGCTTTGAAAAAATGTCTGTATATAGGTCTTTGCATGAGCAATAAAATAGTTTAGCCAATTAGAAGAGAGCATGTTGATAAATAGCATGAAGCATTTATGTCCACCTTTACCCATATAATGAAATAGGGACTATATTAAGAATGAAGACTTGATTATTTTTATATATAGTATGAGCATAGAAAAACAAGCAACAACTAGCAAGTTTCCCATTTTACTTTGAGGAGGTCTAATTACAGTTACATATAAAAGATAACAATTAAGCTATGGCTAAGTAGTAGTGATTGTGTTATGGCTTTTTGGGCTATACCTTGTAAATAAATGTGTTTGTTTTACTTAGTGTCAAGACTTTCCAAGTTGGTACTTCCGTAGTGAAATATAAGCTGTATGTTCTTAATCAGATAAAGGATTTGGTAAGTTATGAACTATTTCGTCAATTTTTTGTTATTGACTATTTTGTACATTAATCAGTCTCAAATTTCTTTCAACTACCTGCTGATAGCTTTACTCTATCATAGAATAAAGGGAAAATCCTCTAGAAATCTTTTCCATCACCTCTTCATGAAAATGTGAGAGAAAAAAATCACAGATAATTTTCATTGTCTGTGTATGCTTTCCTTTCCAGAAGTAGATATCTTAGAAACACTACCAAACACAAAATTGGTTGCATGTTTTCTCTGATAAAAAATTCAAAAGTTTAAGCACTTCATAAAAGGATGGATTGGAAAAGTTTAAATCATTGTAATACACAGGAATAAAGATACATCTCTAATTCATTCGGAATCTGCAAAACTTATTTAAGGAACAATAAACTTTCAACAGTGGGTGCATATATGCTGGAATGGATTTTCTAGGCACAACTTTAACCTTAATTCCTAGGATAATCTTTAAATAAACCAACATTACATTCATTGAAATATTATTCTGCCTTATTTGACATCCTTTAAAAAGGTAGCTACCATTATGAAATTGCAACATATCATTTTCTGGAATTATTAGTCAACAAAGTGTGAACCCAAAATAATGTAGTTCATACCAATGAGAAAGATCATCACAATAAATCTATTAATTTTATTCATGACCAAAAAAATTTCATTTCTGAAAATGAATGATGCTATATATAAATACATAATTAAAAAATAGATTACAAAAGTTGCAAACAATCGCTATAACTAAACTAAAGAAAAAATAGTTACAAGATTTAATTGGAGCAAATTCCATGCAGTCTTTGAATGTATGTATTGTGTAGTTTGAAAGTCATTGTTACCCATCTGATCAATGGAAATTTCATCCTCGCTTGCTGAAGAAGGTGTAAGAAGAAAATTAACATGTGAATCCCTCCTGCAGAGAAATGAGACATTGTTCCAACGAGATGAGTTGCAAGCTGGAAACCTATAGAACTTTAGTTGTGGCTATCTTAAAAACAACATCAACAAAATCAACATGCATAACTATTTGTGTAAGTATTACTTTCTAGTTCCTTGCAAAGATAGGCATCTTCTACAAATAATAAATTTCAGTACAAAACAGAACAAATTGAGTTTTCCCAATATTTAAATTACTACAAAATGTGACTTTTTAGATGAGGAATCCTTCCAAAACTAAAATACATGTGAATGCAATCTCATTCAAGGTTGACTGCATCAATAACAAAACCAAATCTACAGGCTTATATTTCCTCCTGGTCAAGGAAAAATTTCAACACAGATGATGACAGGTACAATGGCAAGTGGAAGATGAGGTATCCTCACAATTTTAGATTCTGAAATGACTAATTCAATTAAGTGCAAGAGAAGAAACAAGCTAAGAGATAATTAAAATACATTGTCAATGTCTTTGAAATGTTTTAAGCTTTAAAAACTTGTAAAAATATAAATAACAATTCAATGTAGTTAAACAAAAGTTGATGGTTTTATCATAGCAAAAAAGATTGAGTTTTCTTACATCTTTAGCTTTTCGACAAGTGCGACAAGAGGATGTAAGATGCTTGATTAATGGAAGAGGTTTCATTAAATTTTGAGGTGAAAGATGTTAGCAAACTTAGAAGATGAGGTGAAGGATCAAGCATGCTTGCACATTTGTAAGCATGCAGGTGGCATTTATGGAGAGAACGCTCACACATGTGTGAGGAAGGAGTGGGATGAATCAAGTGGACATATGTAAGAAGACTAATGATCAAGATTTTGATTATTATTTTAAATTGGATGGTTGAGATTAATGGATAGTCTTCTTTCCATTAGTGATGATGTGGATTTCTACACTAGAAGAAATTATTATGAAAATGTTAATTAGTCTAATCAATTATTTAAAATGTATTGATTAACTAATTAGTTGGAGAAATTGGGAGTTAAGATTAATTTTAATTAATTAATTTAATTAATTATCATGAAGAATAGTTAATTGTGAGGGTGATTTATTAAATAATTATTTATTTAATTATTATGTACATGAAATCAATATAAAGAATTAGACGTAAAATTGGGATATCTATAGTGTGCAAAGATTATGAATATACTTTTTTTACTATTATAAAGTTTTAAATCATTTTTAATCTTAACATAATATATTTAAAATTATCAAAAGATAACCTTTATACATAATCATCATGTTATAATCATTTTTCACAAAAAAAATTGATTCATGAAGGCAGGGACTAATGTTTTCGATCATCTATTCCGTATTAATCCCCGCCTCGGTTGTTGTGCACATTCCCAATTTCTTGCTTAAACTATGGTCTGCCCAAAATTTCTCATTTAACCGTATTTTTGCATTTTTATTTCTAGTTTTGTTATTGGATGTCTTCCTTTTTCCCTTAGTCTTTTTATTTTTTGGCCCAGGATATTTGAACGAAAATAGGGCTCCCTGAAACGTGGCATTCTGAAGTTCAATTCATGTGCCCAGATGGTGCTTCCACAATTCGTCAGGATGAGATTATGTGTCAAGTTTGTGCTTCCACAGTTTGCATGAATGCCTACATTTACTCTACTCCTATCTGAATCCACATTTGGCATTCATGTCTATGCAGCTGGAAATACGACATTCAACAAAATCCTTCATTCCTTTAAGTTCCCGTCGGGCTCCATACATTGTTTCAATCTTCCTTTATTAGCGCAAATAGAGAAGATTTGGGGAAGCCAAATGTTGTCCAGTCTTCAGGGGCAAGAGTTCTGAAAGAAGTTTGTCATTTGGATATAAGATGATAGGATTTCATGTAATTGCTCCTACCTATCAATAGATCTTGGAATGCATCCATACACGTGCCAGAAAAAAGTCTTGTTACAGTAATTTTTCGTTCAGAGCCAATCCCACATGTTCTGTATCCTTATTTCAATCCTTCCATTATTGCAAGTAATGGCAAATCAAGTAATAATCTATATTTCTTAATTTTGTGTTCTACCTGGTACAACTGTCGCCATGATTATGATAACATACTTTGTTTTCTTCAGACCGGTGTAATTCTACTTTGACATCATTATCTATTACTCTCGTCGTGTTGTGGATATATTCATTCACGTAGATATTTCAGGATTTTTAATGTGTTTATGAGCTTTACCTCTATAAGCTTTGCATCTGGGTTTTCCATGGAAGATGAAGAAACAGGTGATATTTTCATACCATGTAGATTGTGCTGTCAGAAATGTTTTACAATTCATGGTAAACACCATTACGATGACAAAAAGAGCTTTGATGGGTGTATCTCCTTCTTCAAAGTTATGGTGGGAAACTTTGCAGAAAAACTGGTAAATTCTATACTCCATATTTTGATTTCATATTCACTGTTTAAGAATTTTTAAAAACATATTTTGTTATGTGTTTACTGCAAAGCATTCCCCCTTGCATTTGCTTCACAGTTTATAAATGAGTGGGAGGAACATATTGTGTTGCAGGGCCCAAGTGGGCATGAGTGGAATGTACAATTATTGGGTATGGACAATAATCTAGAATTCCGACATGGTGGGAAAAAATTGTCAATTATCATGGGCTGCAATTGGGAGATTTTTTTGTGTTCAAGTATATATCAAATCTGTGTTTTGAGGTTGAGATATTTGAAAAAAATGGATGTGTGAAAGATATCAGTTCTCTTCATCTTGAGAAAACAAACTTTGATTTACATGAGAGATGCCCTGATCAACCAAAGTTGTTGATTGATTTGGTTTTTGATGAGGAAAACAATTATACAGCTGAAATGGCTTTTCAAAATCAGAGGAAAAGAAAACCCTCTTTTCCTGGTAAGTAAAAGTTTTGTTCTGAAATACACAGCTTATTAAATTTGTAAACTCCATAATTTATTTGAAATTCTTGAATTAGGCATATATATTTTTATTCTTACTTGCAGGTCATTCATCCAAGAAGCATGGCTCTCAGAAGCACATGGCAATAGAGTCTGCTGCTCCTTTTAAGTCAGATAAATCCTTTTGTATAATGGTTATGAAATCATGGAATGTAAATGAACCACACATGCTAGTGAGATCATTTAATTCTCTTCTTTCTTTTGTTATATGTGTTTTCAGATTTAAATTAGGAGTGGAGGGTCTAAAACAGAGGCATTTTACCAGCTACAAATAAGCAAAGCATAATAGTTATATTGACATCTGAATTTTTGTGAATTTTGAAAGTTTAATCAAAATGTACTGAAACAATGATATTTCTTGTTCTTGTCAAATAACTTATTTTTTTGGTTATGGTTTGGGAATGCAGGAATTCAAAAAAATATTGGATAGTCCAATTCAACTTCCAAAACAAAGAAGGGAAGTTGTTCTTTTGGTTGGTGAGTGTAAAGAATGGAAAGTAAAATGCATTATTAAGCATGATAGGCCAACTTTTAGTGGGGGGTGGAGATTTTTTACACGTGGTAATAATATTAAGGAAGGAGACATTTGTATTTTTTAGCAGCTCAACAATAGTCAAAATAAATTTATGTTTGAAATTTTTTAAAGCCTTCTCAATAATTCTGTTTTCTACATATGCTGTGATGAAAGTGCATTTTTTTAAAGCATTTTGACAAACCATTTGGGTACGGTGCCTGTGATTCCAAATTTTGCTTGCATAGCTATCGTCGCACTTGACAAAAATCTTCATCCACTATGCTTTGATGGATGCAGCATTACACCTGCAAATTGCACTTGCTTGGAAGATTTTAAAGCCTTTTCACCAAATTCATTTTCTGCAGCTTTCACAATCATTGCATTTCACTATGCCCCTATATACTATAGCAATCTGGTCGCTTTAGAAAATTCAGGACGATGACCTGTTGTTGATGTTTCTTCTCGTGCTTTCCTCCTGAGGGAAATAATTCACTATTTGTGTTGGGTCGAAGCTTCCAGACTAAGAAGAAGATGTGTCATAGCAGGAAATGGTCCAGTATTGATTTATGTTGATTTCCTCACGAATGCTTCGAGAAGCCTTTAAAATAAATTATTTTCTTATGCTGCTTTGTACTGCTGATTGGACATTTTTTTTGAATTTTTGAATAAGAAAATAATTAAACCCCAAGGAAAAATTCGAACATCCAATGAAAAAACAAGAAATATTCTTCAAAAACAAAAATAAAAATTGAACAACTGCCAAACATTAGAAATCATATTTAATTTTTTTGTAATGCACAGTTTTCAAGATAAACTAATAGGTATAAATCTACTGAAAACATAAGTCTCCGCCTATATATATATATAGGCGGGACTAATAAGAGGAAGGTGTCACTCCTCATCCTCATTTTTCAAATTCAAACACCTATTTAAGATAAACAAAGAATAGCCCTTTTTTTTTTTAAATGTTCTTTATAAGATGGAAGCAAAGATATCTATTAGGGGAGAGGGACCAATAGTCGTGAGGGCTAACTTCGTCAATATGTAGTCGTTGCATGGAATATCGTAAGACCTTCATTTTTTTTAGAAATTTAAAATGGGCACTTAACTACCTATAACTAAGGGTTACTAATATCATAACTATAAATTCTCAAATATATGTGTATGCAAAATGTGGAATCATACTCAATGCATATGAAGTGTTTACTAGACCACCTCAAATAGATATCATTTCATAGAATAAGACTGTATTTTGATCAAGCTTGGTTTTGTATATTTTGTGGTTGGACAATGGAATAAGACTATATTTTGATCAATTTTGAGATTTATATGGGGTGTTTTATGTGAGCTTTGATTGTCCAACAAGTCTGAAAAGCATCTAAAAGATCTTAGGAGGTAATATTAACATTTTTTTATTGTTTTGGAAGTCATTTGATATGACTGTCCTCCCATTCACAGCGTAGATAACACTATTCCTATACAGTTTCTAAAACAATTTGAATTTATTTATGAATACTAACCATTCCATGGACTCAAAGGCTTAGAATCCATGGAGTGTAATTTATCTAACGTGTATCATAGTCCTTTAACCATGCATATCCAAAAAATTGGAAAGAGGAAGTGATCACAGTCAGGAAATGAAGAAAATATGGTGAAATTGGTGGCACAAGTATTGCAGTGAATGATCTAGTCAAACAAGGGGTACATTTAATGATTTGGATTGTTTTAGTTTGTTCATTTGATGGTTAATCAAGTGTCTTTTATGCTTAGAAGTGATTGGAAGCATGACATTTAGAAAGCCATAGAAATAAGGGTTTGGAGTGTCCAATTTGGGGCTTTTGGTGTTGCAGGGGTCTATGCCTAATTGCTTTGGAGATTTGGCCATTTTGAACCATTATTAGAGACTTCTTAAATTTTGGGTTCTTGGGAGTACAAGGAGTATAGGGTTGCTTTGTTATTTGGGGTCTTTTTATGCATTTTTTAAGCCACAGTGTGTAGACAGTCACACATGGTCCAAAAGAGTCCATAGAAATATTTTAGTATGTTAAAGTAAAGGATAAAGGGTATCTGAATCACTTATTAGTTCTTCTATTTCTTTGTAAAAGGTTGGAGATAAGGTTTTATGAAGGTTGTTGCAGGGCTACAAGACAGGGCTATTAGGCCTAGTGGCAGTTTGGAGAAGTTTGAAGGTCTAGGAGTGTAGTTTGGAGAAGTTTGAAGGTCTAGGAGTGTTGGGTTGTACTTGGAACCAAAAAACCACTTGAATACACCTTAATACAATCTAAAGCTACCATTTTCCATTTGGGTTAGTCTTGGTTAGATTGAGGTCATTTGGAGGACTTGAGGGCTTGGGGATAGTGCCTAAACCAGGTAGATTCAAATCCTATCCTAATTTGTTATTTTGTTTTTATATGAGAAAAGGAATGTGCAATTACATAATTAATTAGAAAAGCATTTCTTGAATTAATTAGTGATGGATGAAGGTTACAATAACAAATTGAATATAATTTAAATAATTCATGAATGGTAAGTACAAATAATTAAATAAGTATAATTATTTTGATTAACCATTAGAGTAAATTTGATCCAATTTACTCAATAAGGGGAAGATGCATCAAATTGTTGTTAGTCAATTAAAGCGTAATGGAACATAAGGACTCATAAAGTGATGTCAATTTGTGATTCTTAAATGGCTTAGAATAAAATTGAAGTAAATTAGGGGGTTTTGTGGATTGTATCTTGCAAATAGAAGAACAATGTTAGTGAATTGTATCTTACAAATAGAAGAACATGTTTAGATATAGTCTAGGTTGTCCAAGTGTAGTGTAGTTGTATAGTTTAAGAGGGAACCATTGTAGAAGGAGATGAAGATTTTGTATGGAGTCAAGAAAAAGAAAAAGAGATCATAGATCTTAAAGAGTTGTCATAGCTCAAGTCCATGTCATATGATTTGAATCTACCTACTTCCTAGTCCTTATTTCCACACACTCTCTTAGCCCTAATCCTATCTGACCAGTCCACTACACCTTCCTATCTTCCTCGTAACATCTCTTCGTCTCAACTAGACACCACACATTATGTCCTTTATGACAGTCCTTACAACTCTCTCCAAAATACACTTACATAACCCTTGTATTGTTCTTTCTAACTTAAATCACCATTAGCTACCTTCACACTTTGTCTCTAGGCCATGTCCCCCTTTCTAGACCCTCATATGGTCTACTAAAGCTTTCACATAAACATAAACACAAAAAAATTGTTTACTGTCCTAACTAGACAGTCACTATCCTCACTCAAAAATACATCCTACAAACCATCATCTCAGATCTACTAGCCTCCACCTTCACCATGGAACATAAGGATACCCTTTGCAACACCCTTACACAAACAAACACACCCTCCAAAGGGATTATATATTCGATAAGATGAGGAGAAGAAGAGGAATCACAAGGATTAAAAAAATTCAAATTTAAATGTGGTTGGTAAAGGTAAGGTTAATCTCTAGGATTAGGTGACGGTAAGGAAAGCTAAGAATTTGAGATCAAATCTGCATTCAACTACTTAGGAGAATAATTAATTTTTGAGCAATCTCACAAGCAGTGACACTGAAATTTCATTGAAATTATCTCATACTATAATTTCATCAATTATGACTTGAATATTAAGTAGAAGAAGCTTTGGGATCACTCAACATTGATTTCTTTTCTTTGTTTGATCTAGGAATGAAAGTAACCATTAAAGGTTGAGAGATAGGAGCTTCCATTTGTTTTCCTCTTTTTTCTTTATAGGTTTATGGAGGTGGACCCACAAAATATATAGGAGGCATATTAGGAGTATTAAAGAGTCTCAATATATGATGTAGATCGAGAAGAGCTACTTCCATATCCATAGATAAAAAAGGATGCTTGGGGGTAGAAATAAAAGTAGATCCCAAATAATTACTGAAGGATAAGTCAAAAATTCTATTGGTTTTAAACTTTTGATAAGAAATTAATAGGATGAGTTGATTAGGTTTAAGAGGTTGAGTTTTTTTAGGCCAATATTAATCAAGGGTAAATTTTCCTACAAATACATCCTACAAACCATCATCTTTTCTTATTACATTGGAGGCATTCATATGAACTTTTAATTGTTTTGAAGCTAATCCGATTCACTGTTACAACACTGTCGCCATTTAGAGGGTTATTAGTCAGCAAATGGTGGAAAAAGAATTGAATTTGATGGAAAGGGTATTGCAGTAGACATTCTAGTCAAATGAGGGGTATATTTTATGTTTTGGAATGCTTTTGTATGTTGAATTCAAGGTGAAACAACCTTCAATTTGGTCTAACAGTGCTCGAAAGATAGAGATTTAGAAAGCCCTAGAAACAAGGGTTTGAAACACCAAATTTGGGGCTTTTGGGGTTCTAGGAAGTCTGAGTCTAATTCCTTTGAGATTTGGCATTTTGATAGCATAATATGACATTGTCTATAGTTTGGAGTCTTGTGAGTACAAGAAACACAAGGTTGCTTTGTTAAATTACCCATTTTTGTACATTTTCGGATTCACAGGGTGTGAGCAGCAATACATGTTCCAAAACAACCATATCTTTCCTTTTTATATGACAATGTACTAGGAAAAGGGTATCCAAAACACCAATTTCTTTTGTCAATCATTTGGAAGTTTGCAGAGTTAACTGTTGTTTACCTTCACTGCAGTGTTGTTTTCCTTCTTTGCTTGATAGCAACTTCCTCAATCTTCATTCTAAGATCACTCCTGGACCCATCCCACTCCATAGACTTATCAAAGGTCAATATTCAATCACCTTAAACCCCACTAAACTCCACACCTTGGATCTCTAAGCAACTCTTCAAACCCAAACTAGTCAATCATGCTCCATGCTCACAACATGCACTCTTCACTCAATATGCTTATGCAACCACACTCATGAACTATGCTTCCCATGGTGAACCTAACTCCTCTAAGGATCCCAATACACCAAGTTTTCTCATATGTCCACTTTTAAACATCGATAAACTAATATATTCCACTCTATTAGCTACAATGGGAGGAGCTTTTTTTAAAGATGAGGATATTATTTAGGAAGCCATAAACTATTTGTATTCCCTATTGTGAAATGACCAGCTTATGGATCCTACATGTCGACAAGAGTTAATCTTTGATATTCCTACTTTGGTGACTATCGATATGAATAATGCCCTTACAAGAATCCCTATAGATAATGAGGTTCGTGATGTATTATTTTATTTAAATATGGTTACAAGGCTCTAGGCCCAGATATATTTCCTATGTTTTTCTTTTAGACTTATTGGGATATTTTAGCCAATAATTTTATTCCTTTTGTTAAAGAATTTTTGGATCAAGAGTTAATCTTTGATATTCCTACTTTGGTGACTATCAATATGAATAATGCCCCTACAAGAATCCCTATAGATAATGAGGTTCATGATGTATTATTTTATTTAAATGTGGTTACAAGGCTCTAGGCCCAAATATATTTCCTATGTTTTTCTTTTAGACTTATTGGGATATTTTAGCCAATAATTTTATTCCTTTTGTTAAAGAATTTTTGGATTAATATATTTCCTCAAGGAATTAAATGCAACTTTTATTGTTATTATTCCAAAGAAGACAAGAGTTGACTCATTTCAATATTTTTTGTCCTTGATTAGTCTTTGCAATTCCTTTTATAAGATCTTTTTGAAAGTCTTGGTTATTTATCTAAAAAAAATTCTTCCTCTAGGTTGTTTTGATTCAACATAATGGCTTTGTGCTTGGGCACAAATTTCTAGACTCTATTTTGACTATCTATGAGAATATTCAATTGTCACATTAAACCTCATCATGGTAATATCCTATCTGAAATTTAGCTAAACATTGCTCACTCGCCAAAAATTTTCATTCATCCCACAACCAAGCAATCTAATAAGGATGCATGTTCCTTCTTATTTCTAACTGCAACTTGTAGACCATTTATTTTAAAACAATATTGTATGTACTCCTATCATCTATATTGACATTGCATATATCTTTTCTAAAAAAACTTTTCCTTTGAACGTATTCATGTCCTATATTCATCAAGACTCTTCTTACAACATCTTTTGATTGTGATGACTTAGCATCTTCCTCATTCACATCTTAAACTCTCACTTTTCCTTCACAAAACATTAACATATCACAAAACTCCTTTGAAGACATAGGATTGCTGACTGTACCCACGGGATAGAATACAATATGCAGAGAGAAATGATTATTTTATTGATTGAACTGATTGCATTAAGGTTTTCTTACACATCTACTTTACACCACACTTTCCACTCATGTGGATCAACAAAGAAATAGACTCAAACTCTTCAAAGAAACCTGACTGCAACCACCTAACTGCCCAAAATTGTTCCATAATAGTCATAAAATTGACTTTCAAAACCAAATAGATCAATGATCAAAGGTTTTAGATTCTGAGAACACGTATAATCAGTGGAAGCTACAAGGGATATTTGTGGAGATTTTATAGATCTCTAAAATTTTAGAGAACATCTTCTTTACTGAGTTGAGGTGGGACAAAAGTAACCTAGGTCTATGAAACCTTCACAAATATCCCTTCTTTAGCCTCCACTCATACCTCTTCTCAGAATCTGGAAACTCTTCAAAGAAACAGGTGATGAACATGAAGATTTTCCTAAGCACTACTAGGAGCTTACCCTGCAACACATATACTATTGTGAAAATCATCACAAGTCCATTTGTTGTGGGGTCTAGCTCCTAGTATTTCTTGGTCAAATCTACATGTTTTTCACATGTGCATATACCTTATCTAATCAACTCTTATATGCACAGGTGATGAACATTCAGATTTGCCTAAGCAGTACTGAGAGCTTACCCTGCAACACATGTACTATTGTGAAAATCATCACAAGTCCATTTGTTGCAGGGTCTAGCTCCCAATATTGCTTGGTCAAATCTGCATGTTTGTCACATGTGCATATACCTTATCTGATCAACTCTTATATGCACAGGTGATGAACATGAAGATTTGCCTAAGCCCTAATGGGAGTTGACCCAACATGTAGTATTGTGAAAATCATCACAAGTCCATTTGTTACGGGGTCTAGTTCCTAGTAATACTTGGTTAAATCAGCATGTTTGTTAAATCTAAATGGAATACTTTGTGCTTGACATACTTAAATGGAATACACCAAGAAGTACCAAATGATGAATGCTCAATTTTTGTAATGGAAAAGCATCAAAACCGTCCATTTCTAGAACTTGATTCACTCTATGTGGAATACTATTTTGTTTAATGTTTTATTTCAGCTTGATATTTCATTCATTTTTCATATACACAGAGAAATGGACAATTTTGAGATAGGTTTCTATGGCTATGATAAATGTCCCTCTATGTTGAGAAAATTAGAGTTGACAAAATGGTTGTTCAGTGATTGTATCTTCCATTAGAGCCACTTCATATGCACAGGTGATGAACATGCGGATTTGCCTAAGTAGTACTAGGAGCTGACCCAGCAACACATGTACTATTATGAAAATCATCACAAGTCCATTTGTTGCTGGGTCTAGTTCCCATAATTTCTTGGTCAAATCTTCATGTTTTTCACCTATTCATATACCAAATGATGAATGCTCAAGTGTTGTAATGGAAAAGCATCAAAACCATCCATTTATAGAACTAGATTTTCTATACTCTTAATGATTTTTCTATAGCCCTAATGATTTTTATTATTTATTGTCTTTTGTCCCTTTTTGATTTCCCATGTTTGTGCTTGGTGAGATGATTTTGAACATTGTTCGTGTTGTTTTATTTCAGCTTGATATTTCATTCATTTCTCATATACACAGAGACTACACATGCTGATGAAAAAATGAGCTATTTGATTTAGGTTTATTGTTCATGATTGTAAATGGTCAATATTTCTAATGGTACTCCTTGGTGTATTCCATTTAAAAATAATCATGTTTCTATGGCTATGATAAATGTCCCTCTGTGTTGAGAAAATTAGAGTTGACAAAATGGTTGTTCAACGACTGTATCTGCCATTAGAGCCACTTCATATGCATAGGTGATGAACATGTAGATTTGTCTAAGCAGTACTAGGAGATGACCTAGCAACACATGTACTATTGTGAAAATGATCACAAGTCTATTTGTTGCTAGGTCTAGTTCCCAGTAATTCTTGGTCAAATCTTACATGCACAGGTGATGAACATTCAGATTTGCCTAAGCAGTACTATGAGCTTTCCCATAACACATGTACTATTGTGAAAATTATCACAAGTCCATTTTTTGCAGGAAAGATCATAGTACACATGTCTATAGGTCTGAAGGAAACAAGAGAATTTGAAGAGTCACGAGTCTTAAGATTGTACTTAATATAGCCAAACTTCATTCAATGGTACATTCAAACATGAAACAAATCATTTTTAAACCAGTGATCCATATTAAACTAGAAAATCAAAGGACAATGTTGGTAGTATTTTTGGTTTTAGTGTTTTGCTGATCAAAATTTTGAGTTCTTGTCTGGTCTTTCTTGACAAATTTTCAAGCCCTAGGTGAGTAACCTTAGGTTTCAGACCCTTTTCCCTAAAAAATCAAAAAGCCCTAGTTTAAGTTGTCAACCTTCTTTTTCTTCATTACTTTATCAGATCACTTAAGCATCGAAATAAGCATGTGCACTTTTAATTTCCTCTCTTAGTCGCTTAGTCTCCCAGAGAAGTAGGGATATTCCTTCATATTTAGCGATTGCCCGAAAGCCTTTGTCACCCAATCTCATAAGCACTTTGGAATATTCCTTATTATCAAATGACTTAGCATTTTCCCTTTTAGTCTCCAAGTCTCAGAATGTTTTCTCGAGATCTAGCAACTACTGTGACAAGTTTTATAAGAAATAGACTATGGTCACGTGGTCTCTAGATGGAAATTACCTTTGGTCGAGAGATCTCAGGATAATTTATTAAAGTGATGTTTCATTCAGCGATTATGATTTTTAGTGGTCGAGTTATCTCCCAAAGGTGGCAGTTATCTCCTGTGCGGTTAGTGATCTAGCGACACGGTTGTCTCCAGGTCTCCAGATGCAGTTGTTAAGTGATAAAGGATTATGAGACTTAATGTGAACTATGAAATGAATTTTTGATCAACGGCTAGTATTTAATCTCTAGATACAACTCAGAGTTAAGAAATGTTTCCGCAACTTAGAGATTGCCTCAGTCGCGTGTTCTTGGGACTTAACCCCAGTTAAGAAAAAGATTGAGACTCAGCGAACCTCTTTGTCACGTAGTCTCCAGATTTACCCGGGGTTGAGTTAAGATTAATGTTGTGGTTAAGCCTGACGGTTATGTGTTTATTCAGTGATACAGCGACTATGTAGTCGTGTGATCTCAAGTTCCTGATAGTTAAGTGAGAAAAGCTCTTGCGACTTAATGTGGACCGTAGGATAAAATGAAGAAGAAGATCAACAGAGGTCGTGAGATCTTAGAAAGGAAGTTGAAAAGTCAAAAAGCTTTAGTGATTAAGAGACTCCAGGTTTGTCGCTAGATCTCCAAGTTGGGTGATCACTGAATGTTCTAAAAAGGTTAATAAAGTTGTCGCGACTATGAGAAAGACTATAGTTGCCAAATCTCTAGATAACATAAATTAAGAATTCCTTCCTTCAATCACCAAATCTCCAGATGACTGGGTCAGGATATCTCGCAAAGAAGCTTGAAAAGTCAACCATGTTCCGTGACTTAGAGTTTGCCTGTTGTCGCCAAATCTCGTAATGAATTCAAAAAGTGGGAAATCTTTCTATGACTACGAGAAGCTCTCTTGGTCGCCAGGTCTTGGAAGCATTTCTAAGGTGCCAATATTATAAAATGATTGCGAGACTTTTTCTCCAGTCGCCAAGTCTCTGAATATTTGAATTTAAAGTTTTTGAGTTGCAGCTAGTAAATTGAAGCCCTGTTCATGCCGAAGTAATGGTGGAAGTGACTTTTGATAGCTGTAAATGTCAGAAATGGTGGCGCATTCAATTCTACAGAATAAAACAATTAGAGGCTACTCATTTCAAAGTTACGGAGCATATCGAAGAGTACAGAGTGCTAGGTTTTCAGAGCTTTCTAGAATTACAGTGTGTCCAGTGATTTTTGTAGATAATTTTTAGAGTTTCAATCAAAATGAGTCAAGCAGCAGGAGGTGGAGCTTCTACCAGTCGGGGGTCCAAAAAGAAAGTAAAGGATAGCTTCTCAGATGAGTTTCTCACCCTTCTGCCTGGTTCATCACAAAACAAGAAGGTTAGTGATGATATCTTTGTGGATGATTTAGCTTACTGTAGAGATGCCAGGATGCTTGAAATCATAGGCATGTGTCTTTTCAGTTATTTCTATAAAAACTATGATAGTGTTATACCAATTTCAAACCCTTGGACTTCAGGGCTGGCCAAATTGATTGTCCCGAAGGTCTTTCTAGATGTAGACGCACTTCTTATGATGTCCCAAAGATATGATCCCTTGTCTAAGACAATTAGAAAGGAGGATGGTTCACCCTTGGTAACCCTAGACCGAAACTCTTTCATGAGGGCATTTAGAATTCAGTTTCCAATAGCCACGGAGATTGACTTATAGGCTCAGGCCAATAGATATGTTAGAGAGCCTGCTTTAGTCTCTAAGGAGATAAAGAGCCACATGTCTAAAGATAATAGAAATTATATTGCACCTATGGCTGGGTCAATTCCATATTCTTACAAGGACCTTAAGTTTTACATGAAATACATTGCATATGGGATATGCCAGGTCTTGGGAATTGATGCAGGCGCTGAGAGGATTACCTCTGATATTTTGATGTTATTGATGGATTCACAGAGTTGTCTGGTGAACAAAGGGTATGAATTTATTGGTTATGTGATAAACAAGATGCATGAGGGTTTGTTGTCTTTGAAAAACTTCACATCTGGTTCTACACCCAGATTCATGCACTACTCCCTGCTAATGCACCTCATTGTGTATCACAATTATGATCTTATAAATTTGAATGATCTCAAGCCACAAATGGTGTGGAATGGATAGCCTAACCCAGTATAGTTTTGGTTAGCAATTTGGAGCCCTCCTTGTCCTAGGAGAGATTTTGGTGCTTTTGAAAATTGGATTGTGTATCCTATTCTCTGGAGTTTGGGAGTTAATTGTACAAGATTATCCACCAAGGTCCTACAATTGGTGAGACCCTAACAATTTATTGATAAGTGGACCAAGGGTCACAATTGGGGGGATATTTACTATGAGAAGGGCTATACAATGATTAGGGTTTATGGGTTTATGGGTGCCCTCAACCTCCTCATCTACTTCCATTTTATGTTCCACCAAGAATTGCATTTCTAGAGTTTATCTGGCAACTCATGTTGACAGATAAAGAACACTTGGCTCCCCACAAGAAAGGGACTCTCACTCCTCGGCACTTCAAGGTGCACTATCTTACAATTGGAAAGGGAGCTTTTAGTAAGGTAAATGATTGGTTAGAGAAATACAGGATGTTTGCAGCTCCATATAGGTATGTAGATACAAAAGGTTTCATGGCTGCTGCAAGGAGATATTACATGCCTACCATTCCTTTTAATAAGCAACATGAAGAATATCCCAAGGAAGATGTGATAAGAAACATCATTGAAGATGATGAGGTAGAGAAAAGGATGCAGCAATTAGATCGATTATTTCAAATTGAGAAACAGTTAAAAGGAAAGGGATTGGTATTTGGGGGTTTCTTTCCCACTTTGCCTTACCTCCAGAGACTTGAGCAGATGATGGCTCAATTTGATACATTGGTTGAATCCATGAAGGATCAAATTGATGATACTTATAAGGGTAAAAAGGCCCACTCTGATTATGAATGTGAAGAAGATAGTGATGGTGGCTACCCAATATATAGCCCACCCCCTATGGAGTAGCCATTAATTGAAGAACCTAAAGTAGGAGGTGAGACTGTCAACCTCAGTGAGCTACCTAGCTCAGAGGACACCACTGAGCCCTTACAAAAGAAGAGGAAGTTAATGGATGGAGAGCCATCAAAGAAGAAGAAGAAAGAAAAAGTAAGTGCCCTCTACTCAAGGACTAGCTTTCATCACCATGAAATAAGGAAAGTAGTCAGAGAGGCCAAAAGACAACAAGGGTATGAAACTAAGGATGTAGAGTTGCCTCTGGCTTTAGGCTAGGATGAAAGAATAATTGAGCAGGATGCATTCCTAAATGATGATAATTTTGTCAATTCTAATGAATTCAAAAGCTTTTTGATCTGGCACAAGCAACAACAGGTTGCATCTAATGTGCAAATAACTGAGGAGGGTTAAGTGCCTGATGAGGCAGTGCAACAATTAAGAGAGTATGACCCAGAGGTTGAAAGCTTTACTCCAAATGAGGCCAAGAAATTAGTTAGATAGAGCAATATGTTGCTTGTGCCTGGATGGAGTTTGTATTCAGATTTTATTATAGATCAAATAAAGAGACAAGAGGATGTCACTCTGTCATCAGAGACCCAAGTAGGGGATATAATCAGAGGATTTGGGTATAGCCCAAAGAATCAAGCATTGGCCATGTGGAGTCTTTACCCTAAAGACAAGAAGCCACAAATTTTGAATGTAAAAGAGCAGATGGAAGGTGACAAGATTGTGTGGTCTATCCACAATACTGGGGACCTTGAGATATCTTAGGTCTTGACCCAATTTTCCAAATTGAATGAAGACAAAACAAAATAGATATCTGAGAGGTATGGCTCTCTTTTAAGTGATTACAGTGCCCTTGTAAAGGATAGGGATTTACAGATAATAAAAGTTATAGCACTGGAAAAATAGGCAGAGGAGCTGCAATTACAAATAATTAATACTCCTGTAGTAGTTCCTGCACTTCCTGAGCAGCCTACATTAATAGAAGCACAAGGAATGATAGATGAGGAGGTGATAGCAGAGTTGAAGAAGATTAATGAGGAGAAGAATGAGGCTATATTACAGGCCCTTTTGAGTATTTTGCAGCATAGGGTGAATATAATCAAGGATAAATTTGACCTAGTTTTTAATGCTTATGGAAAATTGCCTGAATTGCAAAAGGAGGTCAATAATTATGTGCAAATTTTGAGCAAATTTCATACAGTGTGGTCTGTCAGAGCACCACTTTTTGAAAGATTGATTTTGGCTCAATCTTTGGGTAGTGACATACCGGAGACAGTTGTAAGAGTTGGTGAGGAGATTGACAAAATTAAAGCCATATTACCACTTTTCAAGGGTAAGGAAAATCTGATTGAGGCTAAGATAGCCATGCTCAGATCCTACTCCAACAAATTCATCCCCTCAATTTTGTGTACAGATAGAGTCATAAAGAGTCTTGATCAATGGAGATCATATGTTGATCTTCTATTGCCTAGGAAAGAGGCATTTTTAGGTGAAGATAGTAATGTTGATTTGGAAAGCTTCAAAAAAACCCTAGATGAAGCTATTAAGGCAGAGACAGATCTCACTAGATTCATAACAGATGTAAAATCAATTACAGATGCTAGGTGGGAGAGACAAAAATCACAATTGCAATTTGTCCAAGACTTTAATTGGCCATTAGATGAACAGGTAACTGCATGGGATGAACTGACAAAGCCCAAAAAAGTTAGATCTGCTGCAGTTGACTTGGACATTTTGGATGAAGAATGAGAAGGACATCTGACACACCTGACACCTGATTCGAGAATACATGGATGATAAGCTATCATTTAAGAATGGTGTAGGTTAGCCTGAAATGGTGGTCACCATATCTCATTAAACTCAAGGAGTTATCATAAATATTACTAGTTGAAGGTGTTAGTTTTCAAGCGGCCAAGGATGTACAATAGTCCAAGGAAGTTTTGTCTTTCCACTACCTAAGGGCTTGTTGTACTTTATTTTTAATTTTTGTCTCTTATGCTTTTAGGGTTAGGTTTTTCAACCATCCGAAGCTTGTTGCATTCCCATTAATAAGGGAATTCCAAGGTGGTTGAAAGGAGGTATATATAGAGTTGAAGACTCATTTTTTGAGGTCGGTTGGAGAGATAATAGAAAATTGGAACATAATTGCTTGGAAGCAGATTTCCAAGTTTTGTGTCTGATCTTCTGAGTAATAGAATTGTGAATGTAATTGGCAAGTTGATTATAAATACAAATACACTGCAACTTCTGCCATATGTTGTTGTTGTCTCTTTGCTTTTATATTGTACTCTTGTATGTTTTACATGTTAGGCATTTAAAATATACCAGTTGTAAAGCAACTTGCTTAATTGATTTATGAGTTTCTTTCAAGGAAAGAATTAAAAGTTCTCATATTTCATCTTGAAGAGTAAATATATTTGTATGGATTTTTTGATGACAATAGTGTTTGGTTAATAGAATAGTTTGTAAGGCAATCTATTTGGATTTACAGTTGGTATGTAAGGCATATTGTTGTATTTCTTTCAGAATTTACTTGTTGGTTTGCATTTTGACTATGTTGCCCATTAGATAAGGCACTGGTTTGGTGTTTGTTTCTTATGGTTTTATCTTTCATAGATCTTAGAAGAGAAATTGAAACTTTTACATCATTTACCAGTACATTTTCATTTCATGTTTATTGCATAGAATAGATTGGACTATTCCTAAGGCTTACAGTCCATATTTCGTGATTCCTTGAAGAGAGAATCATATAGGTTGTCCCTCCTTAAAAGGAAGAAGGATGAGAATCCTTAAATCATTGATCTTTGCTTTATTTACAATCATGTTTTGCCTGGTTAAACTCTGCATTAAATTGATCATGGTCATATGCAAAATATTCTATAGATTGATGCATTAGAAGGGTTAATAGCAAATCAGTGTCCACTCACATAGGAACTGTATAATCAGTTATCATTAAAAGGTAATACCTGCCTGAGTATGTGGAGCTCAAAAATGAAGGAGGATCTTATCCAATCCTCAGTAATTTGGTCTTTCTCTTGTTAGAATTAGTCTCAAGGAACATAAATTCAACTATCAGTTTGATCCTACAAGAAAAACCCCTAACAAACAACAAACTGAATTTCATTAACTTGATGTGTTGTGAAAAGAAATGAACCACAAATAAATGCAGTAAGTGCAACTAATATCACTTTGGAGGAATGCAATATGGTTGTTTTGCATAGTAAGGAAAACTATTAATATGCAATAATATGCATTGTGCACCTTTGGTGATGATCCTACATAGTTCCACATAGCCACGAAATGTTCCTTAGAAGACTTTTAATCTCACAACAGCTGAGAAACATAAATGTAGGCATCATGGTCAGAATTCTTCAGAGATACAACATATTTCAGTGGTATACTCAAATGATGCAACGCAAATAGTACTCATCTGGTTCTAAGTTGACACTGTATAATCCAAAAACCATAGATAATGATGGCTTTTGGTCCCTATCTTGATTGTTTTTTGGACCCTACAGTGTCAACTTAGAACTAAAGGAGTAGCGGTTGTGTTGCATCATCTGGGTATACACTCAATTATGTTGTATCTCCAAAGAATTGTGACCATGCATGATGCCTACATTTATGTTTCTTAGCTATTGTGTCCCATGACCCCTTATGACCCTTTATGATCCCTAAGAATGCATCTTAGAGGTCTTAAAGTGTCGTAAGGGGTCATAAGAGGCTTCTAGAAGGGGCCAAATGAGCTTCCACCTTCATGTGGTTGGCCCTATTAAGTAGAGAATATTAAAATATTCTCAAAACAAAGAGAAGCTCAATATTTCAAGGTCCCATAGACAAAAAAAATTGTTCATAGTCTTTAGTTTATGAAACCGTCCAAACTTGTTATGCTTCTGCAGCTCATCATGAACACTAGAGGTCTGAAGGAAACAAGAGAATTTGAAGAGATGCGATTCTTAAGATTGTACTTAATATATAGCCAAACTTCATTCAATGGTACATTCAAACATGAAACAAACCATTCTTAAACCAGTGATCTAGATTAAACTAGTAAACCAAAACTAATATCGCTTTGGAGGAATGCATGATTAATGTTTGACATAGTAAGCCAAACTTACTATTAATGTTTGACATAGTAAGCCAAACTTATGATTAATGATTGTTATCTTTGACATCGAAGCCATACTCACAATGTATATAGTAGTGGATAATTCGACCAAGGTTGGTCAAAAATGATGAATGCTGGTAATATCGTAGTTGGCAAATTGGACATTGTTTTTAGTCAATTTTTGAAGAAATGGTAAGTCAAATATTCAACTTTTAAGGAACATGTGGAAAAATTGACAAATAAAGTTAGACAACAAAATGGTCATTCTATTGACCATTTTGCATTGAAAAATCAACCAATGAGCGTCGAAAATGAGGCTAAAATTTACTAGTGAAGTGTTGGTAGCAAATAGATAGTTCATAGTTAGTTTCTTTTGGTGAATATTTTTTTGATGATAGTTATGGAGGTTGGAAATAAAAATAGTGAGAGAGCATAGGCAAAGCAATTTTTTTTAGAGAGAATCATTTGACATCAATGTGCATGAGTGGGAGATGGATCATCGTATTCATTGTGGAGCACTATTTGGGCCATTTCTAGTTCAAAATGGTCTTTGCAAACATTAAAAATCTCACAGGAATAATAATTATTGGAATATCTAAGAAGAGAAATTTGGCATTGAAGAACTATCAAGCTGCAAATGAACATATGGGTATATGCACAAAGATGGGGGGGCCAAAAACATGCCACTTTTCTTTTTGGTCCCAAATCATGCATAGTGCGTACGCACTAAAGGGCATACGCCCTATATGGTGCATGCCCTATGGCTTGGGTTACCCAAGCCTTAGGCTTGGGCAATCCAAAACAAAGCATGTGTGCTAAATAGAGCGCATGCCAAATAGTGCATGCGCCAAATAGGGCGCACAGCGCTTTGTAAAATCCCAAAATTTTCACCCCTCGTGCGCACTATGCAAAGCCACAAAAGTGTAATCCATTGTTTTACATAGCGCGTGCACACTATGAAATACTATAAAGAGAGAGAGAGAGAGAGAGAGAGAGAGAGAGAGAGAGAGAGAGAGAGATAAGGGATAGAGAGAGAGAGAGGGGGTAATTTATATAAATATAATATTTAAGTATAAGTTTGATAATTTTAATTTCTTATACTTTAAGTTATATTTGTATAAATTATAAAATATAATGCTTTCAGGATGTTTGGGATAGGTTCAAGCTTCATAGAAGTTAAAATGCAGATTCTAAATTTGAAAAATTCTAGACTTAGCCAAATTTCAGGATTCAGCAAGCCTTTAGCAGGGTTACCTCCCACAATCCATCATGGATTTCTAAGCTCAAACTGAAGCTGGCAAAAGGACTCCAGAAGGGTTTTAACTCGTTTTATCACAAATCACTCAGTTTTGACCCCATCTCTACGACAGACTTAGCTCTCTCTCTCTCTCTCTCTCTCTCTCTCTCTCCTCACATCACCCTCTCTCTCCCCCTTATCTTCTCTCTCTCTCTCTCTCTCTCTCTCTCTCTCTCTCTCTCTCTCTCTCTCTCTCTCTCTCTCTCTCTCTCTCTCTCTCTCTCTCTCTTTCATTACCCTCTCTCTCTCTCTCCTCACAAAACCCTCTCTCTCTCCCCCTTATCTACTCTCTCTCTCTCTCTCTCTCTCTCTCTCTCTCTCTCCTCACATCACCCTCTCTCTCTCCCCCCTTATCTACTCTCTCTTTCATTACCCCTCCCCCCCCACTCTCTCTCTCTCTCTCTCTCTCTCTCTCATCATGGAGGGAGAGAGAGAGTGAGAGAGATCCCTAATCTACTCCTCTCTTTCATTACCCTCTCTCTCTCTCCCTTCTTTATCACTCTCTCTCTCCCTCCCTTATCAGGGAGAGAGAGAGAGAGAGAGAGAGAGAGAGAGAGATTTGGGTGAGAGCTAAGCTAAGTCTGTCATAGAGATGGGGTCAAAACCAAGTGATTTGTGATAAAATGAGTTAAAACCCTTTGGGAATCCTTTTTCCAAATTTAGTTTGACCTTAGAAATTCATGATGGATTGTGGGAAGTAACCCTGCAGAAGGCTTGCTGAATCCTGAAATTTGGCTAAGTCTGAAATTTTTTAAATCTAGAATCTGCATGTTAACTCCTCTGAAATTGGAACCTATCCCAAACATCTTGAAAGCATTATATTTTATAATTTATACAAATATAACTTAAAGTATAAGAAATTAAAATTATCAAACTTATACTTAAATGTCATATTTGTATCCCCCCTCTCTTTGTATAAATTACCCCCTACTCTCTCTCTCTCTCACTCACTATATAAATCTATGTCTTACATATTGTGCACATGTTATAGGGCGTGCACACTATGCAAATCTATGACTTTCATAGCACGCACGTGCTATGAAAGTCATAGATTTAAATAGTGTGCATGCCCTATAGGGCAAGTGCGCTTTGTAAATCATTTGAATTTACCAATCCTAAGGCTTGGATTTGCCTTGGAGATCCAACCCAAAGGCTTGGACAATTGAAATAGGCCTAAGACATGTTTTCCAGTAGACATACAAAAAAATGACATCTTTTTTTGTGTGCTCCTCGTCAGGTTTACTTGTGGTTCAAGAACATAAAAATCAGACGACGTGATATTGTAGATCTCTCTGTTAGCTATCTAAGCATATAATTTATTTTGAGTTTTGATTATGTTAAGTTTTTCAACTCTAATTTCTTTTGTGTGTATGTCTATTTTTTGTAAAAAACTAACATTCAGTATTTTGGGCATAGATTTTGGCTCGTTCATCGAATTTTGCAACAAGTTACATTTTTAGAAACTAGACTCCATTCTACACACTTTAAAAAAAAAAGAATTTTTGATTTTTGATTAGTTTTAAATGATTTCTAGGGGGAGCACACAAAAATTTGATGTTTTCAGGATGTGTGCACTTCGTAAATTCATCAAAAATTATACATTCATCAAAAAATTACCAAAAAAATCTAGGATAAACTACATGGTGTTAGCTAACTTCTCACTAGAGTGATTAAAAAAATTCAAAAAAAAAGTTAACATTTTAGGGGGAGCACACCAGACGCTATGTTATGTTTTTGGACAAAAAATAGGACCACTTTTTGTGCTCCCCCCTTTTTGAGGGCCTTAATCTGCACCATTTTCAAAATAAGTTAGTAGTTTAGGACCTAGATTCAGAGTATTAAAACTCTTGTTTTTGTCACATCTTAACATTTTGAGTCTAACTATCTTCAATTTCTTGTTGAAGTTCAGAGTTTTCTGATTTCAAGAAAAAAGTGGCATCTTATACCCCCTTTTTGGTCCCCCATCTTTGTGCACTTACCCATACATTAGGAATGACAGTATTGGGATTTTGTAAGTAGTTTGAATACTCAAATCTAGCTCTCTCTTCATACTACTTGTCTTGGATCTTGGATGGGATCATATTCAATGTTGATGTATTTGTGAATCTATTCAAGAAATATATTGGGAGTTAATTAAACATCATCTATGTCAATACATAAAGTGATATATTTTCATTTGGTTTGGAAGTAGGTTACCATCATTTTGGTATTAGTACAATGAGTTCATGTCACTTTAATGAGTTATATGTTCATTTTGAGTTTTTATCACCTCTGAGGGTATAATTAGTTTCCATTTTTTATTATCTAGAATAGGTAGTCATCATTTGGTAACATAGCCAAAAGAGATTGAGAATGTGATGGATTGGCTAGAATGTCATCAAGAGGAATTTATAAAGGAGGTGGTAGAAGAGGCTGTGATGAGGGGCTAATCAAGTTTTTACAGAATATTGTAGCAAGATTAGATGTCATGGAACAAGCCCAAAGGAGAGGATTTCCAGAAAATGATGTGAGTGATGTGGAAAAAGATGAGGAACCATGAGGGGTTGATAATTCTCTAGTGAAGCTATGATTTGAAGAAAGATTGCTTAAAGAAGTCACTAGTGTTGGAAAAAAACCAAGGATTGAAGCTCCCACCTATTCAAGAAGTATCAATGGTGAATTACTCATTGATTGGATCAATGATCTTGACAAGTACTTTTAGTATAAGGTGTTGTAGAAGAGAGGAAAGTTAAGTTTGCATATACAAGGCTTAAAGGTCATGTTACCATGTGGTGGGAGTATATTCAATCAAAAGGACACAAGAAGGACAAAGAAAATACTACTTCTTGGGATAGGATGGTTACTAAACTAAAAGATAAATCTATTCCTAGATATTATAAAAAAATCTTTTAAAAATATTACAAAATCTTAAAGAAAATGATATCATAGTGAAACAATATATGGAAGAGTTCTAAAAGTTGATGATTCAGTCCAACTATAGTGATGAGTATTTGGAAAAGATAGCTAGATACCTTAAAGGTTTGAAATATAGCTTAAAGGATGAGTTGAGTCTAGCACCCTATAGATAGCTTGAAGAAGCCTATCATATTGTCATTAAGGTAGATAAGAAGCGTATGAGAGAGAAAAATTAACTAGAAAAAGGTAGAAGAAGAGGATAGTATATTAATAATAATACTTGAGAATAATAACTCCATCAATATGAGGGGACCAATAGTTTTAGTGTAGCAGTCAAGTAAGAAAGAGAAAGCTATCAAAACAAAGGAAGAAAACCATTTGGGAGAGGTGGTTCTTAGGGAAGAGGAAGAGGTTTCGCTAGTAAATTCTCTAAGTGCAACCAATATGGTGCCAATATGTTGGTCGTAAAAGTTGTGAGTGTCTTGTGATTCTACAAGAAGGACATACGAGGCCTAAAAGAATAATCAAATTGTGCAAGGAGATCAAGAAAGTGTGGGATCACCTTCCTATCACAATGAGGAACTTGAGTTGGGAGAGTCTTTTCTATTCAAAAGAGTGTTGTTGAAGCCACCAAAGGAAAGTCAAGAGACAATAAAAAGAAGAGATTTATTCAAAACAAAGTGTAAGTAAAGTGGTAGGTGTTGTAAACTTATTATAGACAATGGTAGTATTGATAATATAGTGGCTATTGTAATGATAGATAAAATAGGTCTTAAGAGATTTCAACATCCTACATCTTACAAATTTATTGGTTACAAAAGGGACATCAGTTGTTAATAGATGAGAAAGTTTTGGTTGAATTTCAAATAGATAGATATAAGGATAGTATGATATCTAATATCATGCTCATGGATGTGTGTCATGTGTTTCTTGGTAGACCTTGGTAGTTTAAACCAAAAGGCTATACATGATGGAAGAAATAACACTCATAAATTGAAGAAAGATGGTGTCATACATATCTTGTTACCTTTGTAAGAGCCAAAACAGGACACCCATGGTGGTAATACCAAGGTGATGTTGGGGATTACTTGTTGGTGTGGTGGTTAAGTGTTTGTACTATTAATGGTGCAACCAAGGTTCAAATCCCTACATTGGCCCAAATAGTGTTACTGTTGATTCATCCCACCTTAGTGGTCATGCCCGAGGTTAGTAGATGTGTAGGAAGGTTTGAGGTCATGCTAGTGGTTTTAGAGGAGGATTTTAGATTTTGTGTAGGAGGTGAAGGACGTTTGAAATGATGTTAAGGAGAAGGGACTCAAGAAGAACTTAAGGACCAACTGTGTTAGACCCTCATTGGGCTACGAATGCTTGCAAACCATGCACCAATCCCACATTAGAGTGTTCCACTTATAGATCTAGATTCACATTGCTGTGTATTTCTTGTGGAATCTATGTTGGATGTGTGTGGGTCTTCCATGCTTGTGTGTTTGTATCAGACCCACACGGGTCTTTCCCTCATTCAACCTTAGAATCCCTACTAAGATTATGTTCTCATGGGTTTGGGTTGTTAGATGCGAGGATGAGGTCCCCCAAATTGTAACCTCACTAAGCACTAGCCCTAGAAACTATTTAACTACCAAGAAAATAAAAAATAAAAAAATAGTAAGGTGATGTTGGTAAGTAGGAAGGAGTTTGTAGATGATAGGGAGAAAGAAGAAATTGCAGCAACAACCAAAGAGGGATTTATTTATTTTTCTAAATGTTGCAAGCATGTGAATGGTGGTTATTTTCACTTAGGACAATCAACAAAAAAAGAGGATAATAAAAATACAATAGTTAATAAATAAGCACATGTTGGGGCAACAATAAAGATTTCCTAAATCCAAGAAAATTCACACTAGTAGTGCTAGGATGAGTACATAGTCAAGATCCTTCTTGGAAAGAGTGTGGAGACAACAACACTAAATAGAAAAAATTATCTATTACTTCAAATTGTGGTTGTTGAGGAAGAGTCACATGTATTGATAGGAAGAGGGACAAACATAACAATAGAAGATGAAGAGGTAATATTTTAGTTTTCATAATTCTTTGATATAGTTAAAGTTTGTTTACATGAATGTGGAATGATTGCAACATGGAGAGGTATGAGGAAGCCAAACAATGTAGTGTAGTAGTGGAGACAAGGAACATTTCTAATAGTCATAGGTTACTTTATCACATTTTTTTTAATCATCAGATGGGATGTAAAGACCAAATTTTTTGGTGGACGAAGATGGATCAAGAAGAGTTAATTTTTCCAATAGTTTCTACTAAGATGAACTAACAATTTTCCAGTAAATGTAGGGATTACTTGATAGGATTAGTTTTTTATAGTGTGGTAATTGATTTCCAAGTGCATATGAAGAACCAATATTCATCTCACTGATTAAAGGATGCATGATTTCTCTTATATGCTAGAAGAGATAAAATATGTCAATTGATGAAGGTTGTTGAATTCAAGCATAGGGGGTATGTTTCAAATTGATGACACCTTTCACATGTAGTCCTAATACACAACGTCTTTGTGAGATAAACTCCCACAAACCTCACATGGAGAACCTGATGCATAGGAATTATCCTTGTCCTTGTTTAAGTTTTAAAGTTTCAATTTTGTTAAGCATTGTCTTCCTTCCATAGTAATCCTTATTTGTGGAAATTAGAGAGTTTGAAGTTAGTTTCTTCTAATGAATATCTATTAATGAGAGTTATGGAGGTTAGAAATAAAAATGGAGAGAGAACATGGACCTAGATCAATTTTTCAGAGAGATAATCCTTTAGAATTGGTGTGCGTGCATGGGAGATGGCTCCCTATAATCATCGTGGACCATTACATCTAGCCATTTATAATTCAAAATGGTCTTTGAAAACATTAAAATATTACAGGAATTATAACTACTAGGATATATAATAAACACAAACATAGCATTAAAGAGCTATCAAGTTGTGGGTGAACATATGTTGGAAATGAGATTACTGGGAGTTTGTAATTAATTTGAATACTCAAATTGGTTTTTCTTTACATATTATGTTTCTTGGCTCTTGGACAGGATCATATTCAATGTTAATGTATTTGTGAATCGATTCAAGAAAGATATTGGGCGTTTATTATAAATCATCTATGTCACTACACAAAGTGACATTTGTCATTTGGTTTGAAAGTAGGTTACCATTATTTTGTTATCAGAGAAATAAATTCATGTTGCTTTAATAATTATTTACTATTTGCATTATGAATTCTTGTCACCTTCGACGACAAGATTAGCTTGTGTTTGTTATTATCTATGATACGTAGCCATCAACAATAGATAATGTACCATCAAACATGACACAAGATATACCCTAGGAAAACCATCAAGAGGAAAAAACAAAACCCCCAAAAGCATCCATCACTCATGTTTTATTTAACACCAAAATTCTTACATTCCATCTTTAAATTCCTTTGTGAGAACTTCTGAAACACATATTCAAAATGATCATCTTGCCAATATCAAATTGGCAAGCATTTGACTCAGGGTTAGAGAGAATAGCTTGACCATACCATTTTCTGAACAACTCTAACCCTGATACTGGGAATCGAGCATCTGCTACATTTCCAAATCTATCATATAACCCCTCATCAATTGTCTTCCCCATTATTAACTTAGTGCTTGATGATTTATTATTTGTAGAGGGATTTAAATGGTCTAAGAAATTATCATAAGGGTTTCTTTTGAGGTAACTGATCCTTCCTGAATGCTCTCTAGCATGTCATATTTTGGAAACTAGGGCTTGTAACTAAAATTTTAGAAACTAGGGCTTTTCACTACTTCAAAAAGACAATAAAACCCTTCCCAAATTTGTAAAAAGACAACACCAATGAATTCTCTTTAAACTTAAAAAAGGAATTCCACTTGAAAAACTTGCAGAAAACACTTTAGAAACACCAGAATAAGCCCACAAGAACAACTTACGACTTTTTGCACAATTCTTTACTCAAGTTTTCCCTGCAAAGAACTCCCTCAAATCACCCCTAGTTGCAGAGAACTTAAAAATTCATGGAAAAAGAAGAATAAAGAAAAAAACAATAGCTCAACACTCTTTTAAGCTCATTTACTATGGTCATGTTCGCCATTAAATTCATATGAGCAAACAAACAGCTTGCAAAATATAACTTTTGCAAATTTAAATTATAGCTATCAATCTTCATCTATCCTGCTCCATCAGGTGGTAACAAGAGGTCCAACTACATTTGACTTAAAATGTCTCACCTAGACCTTCATATTATCAAATCAAAATATTCCACAATAGCAAAACATCCACAGAATTAACCCGGCCCACCATCCTTTGTTCTTTGGTGATGAATGACATGTGTCAACATTGGATGATCCCATGGTGAATAACTATCGAGCATCTTGGTTCACGAGATCACAAAAGTCGTTGATCTCTGTAGGAAATTAACTAGCATGGAGGATCAAAGGGATACTAACTTTTGAGCAACTTTATTTACCATTTAAAATATATCCATTGATTCAAAACATGTGTTGAATGATATGCCCTTTAGTTGTACAATGTTTATACTTAATACAATCTCGCAGTCATCTATTGTCTAGATACACATGATGCAATCTTGTGTTCTCACGGTAAATAACAATTGATCACTTTTTGACCACAAAAAAATGCCAACTGTTAAACTTTTTTCAATCTTTCATCTCCCAACATCGCTAAAGGAAAATATTTTTCATGCAACTATTATGACATGATACAAGATCTTTGTTCTAATTGGACACATGTTCAAAGGTAAGGTGATTAGAAAATAGGACTTCACCCAGAAGACTGCTTAAAATAATATTAACTTGGAACATAAAACTTGGTCCCACAGGAAAAGACAAGTGGCAACACTTCATGTTCCTGAGATCATCTTGAAATGTTGGGTGACATCATCATTGGAACATGAAAACACAACGCATGGTCCACACTTAGAAATGGTAAGAAACCTTAGCTCAATGCATAAAAAAGGTTGGTCAACTTAGGGTAAGGACTTAAGACTGATGAAAATATTAAAGAGGGCATACTTAGATAAGATAGAATATTAATATTATAAAGACTGCGACCCCTTCTCACAATAAACAACCCTTCGCTTAAGTTACAAAAAGTAACAACTCAACATAACATTTACCAACATAACTAGGGTTTCTAAGATTTCTAAAGGAAATAAAAAAGGAACCCTAGGGAAAATTGATCAATTTGCAAGACAGGACCTAAAAAATTTAATCCTTAAAAATATGTACCAATAGTTAGAAAATTAATATTTCCTTATTTTTATTTATTTAATTAGGAGATTCCTATGGAATCCCTACATGTATTTTTTCCTCTAGTTGAAGTGGGAGGAAATGGCATTTCTTTTAATTCCTTTAAATAAGGAAAATAGTTTATCCTCCTTAAGAAGATGTTGACACTTTGCACATACCTATTATGAATGTTGGCATTCATAGATTTGTGAGTTACTTTGTAAATCCTCTCCTCATCTCTATTTAAGAGATGCTTCTCTCTCTCTCATTTCTACTTAATGATTTTATTGTAAATGAGATTCTTTCTCTCTCTCTTTCATTATTCTTTGCCTCATTCATAATATCACAAGGGGTTTTTCTTTGTTTTTCCCCTTTCAAAACTTCGTGTCTCCTTGTCTTGGCTATTTGGGTGCTTGCTCCAAGTTTATGCATTTGTCACGGTAACAAATCTTCTCTCCAATTAACTCTCTTGGATTATTGTGTATTTCCTTTCTCTTGTTATTTTCCTTTCATTGGGAAATCCCATCTATTCAATCAATAAATTGGCATTTCTAGTGGGCCCTAGCTACCATAACTATGATAAAGTGAAAAGCAAGAAGTTCAGAAACCTTTTGTCTCTTGGCTTAGAACTATTACCAACTAGAGTAAAGGTGGTTGGGGTGAACTATAATTCTTGCCAACCTAGGGCTTAATAGTGGTGGGTGGGAGGTTATAGATGTTGATTGAGTGGCCCTACTAAATTCTGTGGGGAACGGGAGGGTGCGAAGCAATAGTCCCAAGGAACAGTTAGGCTCCACTATTCTAATGGGAACCAAATGGGCCTACTTTTGGTTTGTTAATAAAGAGTTCCTAACCCTAAGTTTTCTAGCCATATCCATTCTTTGTGGGCTATTACTCTGGTGGTTGGTTCATTAATTTTTTAATCTATGTGTGCTTCATTGATATTATTGATATAAATAATACAAATACAAAAGACATAGCTAAATAGAGATTTATTTAGATATCACTAACTAAAGTAGTCAATAATAGAAAATGTGTGAACAAGAGGATGGAGATCTATGTTGAGGATTCCATAGGTATGGAAGGCCAAAAGGAAGGATATGTGACAATAAGGGAAGATTCTACTTAACTTAAGGAGCTACTTGATCTAGAAAATAAGATTGGACTATGATTCAATATAGGCCAAGCTTATGTGACACAAAGGAACTTATGAGCTTGGAAAAAGAATATGGATGGGGTGAAAGTAAATCTAATGATGAAATTTTAGAAGTCTGAATGAGGAGGTGGAAAGAGCAATTTTAAGAGAGAGTGTTGGTTGGAATTCCCAATCTAGGGAAACTTTCTCTATAAAATAAGGGAATCACTTCTTTTAGTTAGCCTAGGCATCCAATGAAGGGGAACATTTAGGACATTACAAGGAATCTACATCACATTTGGAAAGATAGAATTTGAGCTAAATATTGTGAGTTTCATAAATAGTTGGCAACTTGGGACGGGAAAAGTGGTATTTTTCACTATATTGGGTAATTAAATGTTGTGACCTTAATTATAGTGAAATTTGTGTGGTTTATAAGTCTCTAGTTAAAATTTTAAGATTATATAGGAAAAAAATCATTTTATAATTTGGAAAAATAGTGATAATGAGTTGTTTTAGATGTTTAATTAATTTTTTTGTAATCTATAGGGGGTTATTCTGGGTTTATGCCAAATGATAGATATTTTGGAGGTTTTGTGGACCATTGTGAATGCTTGTAGAAAATTTATTAGATATTATACAACATTAGACTACTAGAATTAATATTTTCTATTATATGTTGGTAATGTATTTTATGCAGTTTCAAGTTTTTCACCATCTTAAGGACAACATGGATTATTTAGAAATTTAGAGAACATATAAATAATATAATTCAAGATAATCAAAAGAGGCATTTAAGAACAAGGTCTAGAAGGAGAGCGAGGAAAAAAGGAGAATGATACATAGTACAATTATGTGAGCAGAGAGTGTGGGGGTTATGTGGTGTCATTGTGTAAATAGTTTAATAATCCTTGAAGTGGTTAAGTGTTTGAGAAAAAATGATAGATTATAATTGAGTTGTAAATGCAATCTAGAAGAGATTCTAGTGGTTGGGTTTTTCTATCACCAGGGGTTTTCCTTGGGTAAATTTGGTTTTATTTGTGGTGTTATTTTCTATTTTTTATGCGTTTAATTTATAGAGTTGTATGGTTGGATATTCCTTTGGACCCTTCACCTATGAGTACATCACCAAAAGCCTTGAATAGTAAAACTTTAAGTTAATCTATTATGTCCATTAGTAAATTAGAAATTGAATAATGATTTTGTAGGGATCAACATCTCTTGAAACTTGGATATGGTATTTCTTTCTTAGTGTAGAATATATGTTTCAATTTCAAGGTTAAATGTGTATCTATGATAGAATCTATGGTACTTGAATAATGACTATAATATTAGAAATTTATAAGTAACCATAAAGAAACAAAATATTTTTAGTGATACAATATTATTCTTAGAATTTGTGATGCTCCTATAATATTCTTACCTTAAACATACTTCACACCATTTCAATTATTATATTATTATTAAATTTTATTACACTTTTTTAAAAATGCATATTATATCAATAAATTACCTTTTCTTTTATTCTTTTTAAAATTCTTAAGAATTTTAAAAATTAAACTAAAGTATAACAACTTTTACCTTATGCATATCTTGATTAGTATTTTATAAGATATTATAAGCTTTTATTTGACCTAGTAACTCCAATTCTTCATAAATCTTCACTAATTAAAGGCTTGCTACTAATGAATATTAAAAATTCTACAAAAATAAGAGGCGAAGATGCAGAGGAGAGGAGAGAGATTCGGGAATGGTAGATGGTTTCAACACCAGAAGTTTAGCTAGGCTCATTTGTCCAACAAGAGGAAGGAGAATGTTGCAGCCTGCATTTAGAAAGAACAACAAGGTGGTGGAAATTGTTCTCCCAGAGGAAGTGGAGGAGGACGTTTCCTTATGGGAAAATCTGGCAGTTATTGGGTGCTTCATCGGTGTGAGAATGACAAAGAGAGAAAATTAGATCTTGGGTACAAGATGAATGGTACAGAGATGTAGTGATAACTTTATCCTAAAAGGTGTTTTTATTGTAATCTTCAATGAGGAAGCAGTCGGGAATAAAATTTTAAATCAACAAAATTGGTCTTTTTAGTCGTTCCATTTATACTTGCAGCTGTGGCAATCTAATTTTGATCCTACTCCATTGGTGGTATATCAGGATCCTATTTGGATTCGTCTATATAACCTTCTGTTAGAATATTGGGGAGAGGCAAGCTTAGAATGTATTGGGAGATCGCTCGACACTCTTCTTGAGGTAGATGATTCAATAATAGAGAATGATTCTTACTTATATGCCATAATCAAAATTGTAGTAGTTCAAGAAGTTCCCTCCTTTATCAATTTGAAAATGGGCAATAGTAATTGGAAGCAGTAGGTTGAAATTGAATCCCCTATTACGGGGCAGTCGCAAGGAGGTGTCAAGAATCAGGAGTTAGCGATTGATAAGCATGTTCATAAGCCTACAAAAGTTTGGGTACATAAGAATAATGTTGAGAAAATGGTTACAAAAATTGTTCCATGGGCAAGTATGGAACATGTTCAATCAACTTCGCTACATCAGATGGAAAGAACTAAGGAAGAAGGGGAATGCTCGGGTTCTCATCAAGATCAGGGTCAAGGGGAGCCTAGTTCTAAGGAAATCATCCCTCTTATTTATCAGGCATGGTCAGACTCGAAGGTTGATTACAATAGGGATTCTTTGGAATAGTTTCTTCAGGTTGAATTAGAGAATGTTGAGCCTAGGTGTGTTAGCCAATTTGCTAACATACTTTTAGGAAAATCCAAAGGTGATAGGGGGAGGTGGTCTCATAAATAAATGAGGGAGGAGTGGACCAAGGAGAAGGGCATCATCAGTGTTTTTGATTTAATGAAAAAAGCCAAGGGAGCAGGGGTCTCCTTTGGTGAGAAATGAAGATCTTGACTTGGAATGTCAGGGGCATATCTACTCCTGACAAAAGGCACTTGATCAAATGAGTGATAATCAAATTAGACAATGATATTGTATTGTTTTAGGAGACCAAGTTGTATATGGATAAAGCTCTTAGTTTTCTCTTTTCATGTAGTAATTAGGAAGGTTATTTCCAAGATGCTAAAGGTGCATCAGGAGGTCTTGGGTTTTTTTGGCATCCAAAAAATATAAAGATGTCAGACTTGGAAAGATTTGATCATTGGTTATGTGGCACAGTGGTCAACATTAAACACAATGTTTCCTTCCCTTTAATCAATATCTATGGTCTTATCAAAATAGTAGATGAATTGAAATTATGGAGAGATATTTCCTCTAAGATTGTTGCTCTCAAAAGCGACAAGATTATAATTGTAGGAGATTTCAATGCCATCTTGGATTTGGATGATAAATCAAGTGGCCTGAGAATGTCTAATCAAGTGATGGAGGACTTTAGGGACTTTGTGAATATGAATCATATATTAGATGTGGTTCCTAAGAATGGGAGATTCACATGGACTAATAGGCGGGCTAATTTTGCTAGAATCTCTGAAAGGCTAGATAGATTTTTGGTTGGACCATATTGGGTAGACTCAGATTTCAATCTAGATACAAGTATCCTTCCTCTTTCCCTTTTAGACCACTTTTCAGTTCAGATGTGTTTTAATGTTGCCAAGACAAGGTATAAGGGGAGTTTTAGATTCCAGAATATGTGGTGGAGAGATCAAGACTTTTTATCTAAGGTTGAGGGATGGTGGAAAGAGAGTGATATATTCAGGGGAACCCTGAGCTTCGAGTTTATAAAGAGAATAAAACTGGTTAAAGAGAAAATCAAAGAATGGAACCAGAACTCTTTTAAAAACATTTTCTCAGACAAATCTAGGGCGGAAGTAGAATTGGAAGCCCTAAATATTTTAGTTATTTCTGTAGGGATGTCTAATCAGGATTTTGAGAAAGAAAAATTTCTCAAGAGCGAGCCTTCTGACCTATTGCTTAGAGAATAAATATATTGGAAGGACAAGTCCAATGAATATTGAATTAACGATGGGGATTTTAACACCAAATATTTTCATGCCTCGGTCAAGGCCAAGAGATCCATGAACATAATTAATTGTATAAAGGATTCTCAAGGTCAGTGGCAGGACAAACCTGAAGAGGTTGAGAATCTGGCAATTATGTATTTCAAATCCATATTAGGGTCTTATTTTTATTCCCAGCCTTAGCCAGTGTCATTCTTATTTGAAGTTATCAAGCATGAGGTATCTGACACGGATAACATAGAATTGATGTGTCAATTTACATTACAGGAAGTTAAAAAAGAAACCTTTGATAATCCCCCATTAAAAGCTTCAAGTTCGGATGGATTTCCATCGGAATTCTTTCAAAAATGTTGGAGTTTTATGGGCACTGACATTCACAAGGTGGTGGAAGCTTTCAGGTAGAAAGGACAATTTGTCAAAGAAATAAATAATACTGTCATTTCTTTGATCCCCAAGAAACAAGATTGCCTGTCTATGCTCGATTTCCAACCCATTTCTTTATGCAATGCTCTATATAAAATCTTGTATAAGGCCATGGTGAATAGATTAAAACCGCTTCTTGACAGGATTATTTCAGCTGAACAACATGGATTTGTTCCTGGAAGGGAAATAGTGGACAACATCCTCCTAGTGGGTGAGTCTATCCATAGTTTACACTTAGAGAAGAAGAAAGGTATGATTGTTAAACTAGATGTTAGCAAAGCTTACGATAGAGTTCATTGGCCTTTTCTCTCAACAATTCTTTCTTGATTTGGTTTTCATAGTAATTGGATCAATTGCATCAATCATTGTATATCTTTCGTTCATTATTCCATTTTTGTGAATGGTTCGGTGTGTGGCTACTTTGAAGCTACTAACAGGTTAAGACAAGGTGATCCCCTGTCCCCTTTTCTATTTGTGTTGATGGTAGAAGTTCTTGGCAGATTTATTAAACTTTAGAAAAGATTGAGTCGCTGGCGTGGGATTTCTATTCATACCAGCCTAGAACCAATATCACATTCTCAGTTTGTTGATGATGCCATTTTATTTGGGGAAGCCTCTATTAGGGAGGCCAAGATTATTAAAGAAGTACTGGACATTTATGAGAGGGACTCAGGTTAGTGTATGAAAAAGACTAAATCAAGGGTGTATTTTATCAACACTAGTAGGCGGCAATGAACGATCATCTCTTCCATTTTGGAATTTGAACAAGGTGAATTTCTGATAGTTTATCTTGGAATTCCTTTATATGTGGGTCGTCTGAATTTTAATTTTTGGGAGAAAATTTTAAATAAATGTTAGATGAAAGCTAATTCGTGGAATAATGGGTAGTTAACCCAAGCATGTCAAATTCTAATGATTAAATCAGTCCTATCGGCCATACGAGTTTATTATTTGGCAATTTACAGGGCTTCCAATAGAACAACCTTAGCACTAGATCACCTCTTTAAGAAATTTCTTTGGGAAGGATCAAAAGAGGATAAGAAGATTCCACTTATCAACTAGGAGATGACATGTCTAACTAAGGAAGAAGGTGGTGCTGGGCTCCGCAAAATGAATTTACAGAATTTGGCACTAGGTGCAAAATTGGCTTGGAAAATGTACAAACACCCGCAGAAACCGTGGTGCTGAATTATGGCTGCCAAATATTTAGATTCATGGGCCCTAGAGAGGATTTTGACGGTGGCTAATTCTGCTATTGGCTCACCATTCTGGAAATTTATTTGGAAAATTAGAAGGATTCTCACTGATCACCTTTCGTGGAAGATTGGAAATGGCCAAAGTGCCAGTTTTTGGAGAGATTCTTGGAATGGGGATTCGCCCCTTGAAAGTTTCTTCTCTGACAAATACTGGGTTAATCAGATGGAAGCTTCAGAAGGTCAACGGGTCATGGATTGCATGTTTTTTGCCTCCCCATCCGCATCAAGAGCTAGTTGGTGAATCATAGGCTCAGTCGTTTCAGCCAATAGCATTCTTCTGCAGGAATTACTATCACTCAAAGTAGTTATTCGCTCAGCCTCAAGGACATACTGGTATGGAGTGCTTCAAAATTAGGGGATTACAAGGTTAATCTCGGATATGAGCTGCTTAGACACAGACATAGTAGTGAATCTTGGCCTTCAAAATTATGTTGGCAAAAATGGCCTTTGCCAAAGGCAGGGGCCTTTCTTTGGATTGCTTTGCATGGTAGGATTTTGATAGGAAGCATATTAAAATCAATTGGCCAGATATCGAGGCCCAATTGGTGCATTATGTGTAAACAAGGTGAAGAGACAATGGATCATCTATTATACTGGTGCCCATACGCGAAGGACTGTTGGGATTGGCTAATGGATAGGCTTCACTAGTATACAACAAGGAGTGTCACATTAAAAGATTTCCTCTCAGCATGGCCAATTGACAAATTGAAATCTAAATGGGGACTGTTATGGATATTATGCCCTTCAATGCTGGTTTGGCATGTATGGAAAGAGCACAATCGAAGGATCTTCAAGGAGGAAGGTTTGGAAGTAAGTGAACTCAAATTTAGGATCAAATAAGCTATAGAGGAAGTTATCAATGCCAGATCAACAAGACTGAAATATGGATATCAGTCCAAATAGGACTTTGAGATGGAGACATTGTGGACGTTTATTCCATGAGGAGACCACTTGTTAAAGGATAAGCAGAAAGTCAAGACCCACACCTATTGGTAGGCTCCTTCGTTTGGATGTGAAAACCTAAATTTTGACGGAGCCAGTAGAGGCAACCCAAGTAGGAGTGGCTCGGGGGCCATCATCAGGAATAACAAAGGCAAAATGTTGCAGGGCTTAGCAAGAAATATAGGTGTCACCACTAATAATGTGGCAGAGATCATGGCTTTGGAGGCAGGGATTTTCTAGTGTGCAAATGTCGGCACCAAGAAGTTAATCATAGAGGGGGACTCTCAAATCATCTTAAACGAAGTTTTGAAAAAAGCCTTTAACAACTAGAGACTAGCTTGTTGGTTACCAAGGATAGAAGAGACCTTGGAAAAGTTTGAGGATTTCCAAGTTCAACATGTTTTCCGTGAAGGGAATAAGGTGGTAGATCACATGGAAAACTTGGGAGTTGATACTAAGATTGATATTGATTTTGGCCAGGATGATTAGATCTTGAAGGGTCTCCAAGATATTATTTTGGCAGACATTGGAGCTCTCCCAAAGGAATGGATCAGATAAAGATGGAGGTTTTCGATGGTAGGGGTCAGGGAGATGGACAATTTGCCACAGAAAAAGAAGAGTTGCATCAATCATTGGGTGGAATTTTATTTACTTCTAGTCTTAGCAGAGTCTCTTGACAAGATAGTAAAGTTGTGTTTCAGTCCTATCAGAGTATAGAGTCACATGGCGATAGTATAATGTTAGCCCTAACAAAGTCCTGCGTAACTGGATGTTAGATACGTAGTGATATTCTGTCCAGAAATATTACAGAGTAGGGACAATTTTGGGCTATAAAATGAAGCTAGAATTTCTAACACAAGCAGAGTAGCATGGCGAGTCACATTGGTATCAATTTTTTCTGCAATAAAGAGGAGGCGACGATGAAATCACTGGAGGAACAAATTTAGTGCTTATTCGGTAAGGCTAATGAGAGAGACCAGGAATGTATGGTGATCATCCTGGGGGTGGACTATTGGGTAGGAGGACATGTCCACGACAGGGTAATGGTAGCAAACCTTCTCCATCCCATCATCCAGGTTCTTGGAAACTCCTTGAGTGCAATGGGTATGGTTCGAAGGATGGTTTCAGACGATGTTTATCTGGAGGTAGTTTCAGCATTGGATTATATTGATCCTAAGGTGCATGATGGATGTGCTTTGGGATACTTCTATCTTGAGGTAGAAGGGAAGAAAACTCTCATGAAGAAGGCCTGAGCATTATATAAGGCTGGCATAGTGAAGGAATATGATTTGTCTAAATTTGAGGCTTTTATCCAGGCTAGTGAGAATCTCTTCACAAAAGAAGTAGTGGAAAGGCTGACGGCTATAGCTAATGAGATTATGTATCTTTTTCATTGATCTGTTCTATTTTGGATCATTTGTATCAAGAGCTAATTCTCCATCTCCCTTTGTAAGGTTTGTTTTTAATAGAAATAGAAAGGGTACTGCCCCCTAGGCAGAGCTTACTTTATAAAAAAAAAAAGATTAAAAATTCTTAATTTTTTATAGATTAAACTTAAGTATAACAAATTTTACCTTATAAATTTATGAGATATTTCCAAGCTTCATTTGACTTAGTAACTCCATTTCTTTGGAAATCTTGACTAATTGAAAGATAAAGGTTATATTTTCAAATCATCTTCTTCAATCGTTCCTTTGATTTTGTGTCCATATCGTAAAAGTTGATTGGTCATTTGGTACTTAATTTATATTGAATTAGATGTCATAAATTGAGGAAAATGATGTATCCATATAAATAAGTCTAGTATTCATAGACTTTCATTAAAATTAAACTAAATGTCATATTCTAAACAAAATAATGTATTCAAATTAAAATTTTAATATTCATAATTTTTCTTTTCAAATTGAGAAACATGTGATTGATACATTATGATATTCATTAGTGTTGTTGATCATATTTTTTAATCTTTGTTGTTTCTTTAATCCATGGATTACCTCTATCATTTATAGTTCAACATATTTCTAAACTTAATGATCAAGTAAGCATTTATTCTCTAAAGTCATTATAATGCCAATTGTTATAGTGATATTTGTTAAAAATATAAATTATATCAAATCACACATCCCAATGTATTTGTCATATAGAATTATGTCTCATATAAGATGTACTTTTATTCATATATGTATTCTATTTAAACATTTTTAGATTCATAAGTTTTATATAGAAATAATTCAGTCAAGTTCTTTAATTTTAAATATATTAAATTATAAAAAAATATAATATATATAAGAATCATATGAATGTTTTTGTTATGTTTTTGAAATAGAGGTCACAAATTTGAATCTTACAAGAAGTAAGTTATGCATACCTTATTTGTAGTACAATTAGATACCTCTCATAAAGAATACAAAGTAATTTTCTATTATTATAAGTCATATATAAACCTCTATAAAAACCGTTCAATATATTTAAGAATTTTTATTTCTCTTTCGTTCTAAGCAACACAAAAAAAATTACCTATGGGTGGTTGTGAAATTTGTTGGCTTTGGCTGAGTGGCATAATTCATTTGGAAAGGTATGAGTTGGAGTCGAATTATGAATACTCAGATTGTTTTCGCTCCAAACTCTTCGCAAGGGAAAGCCAATGCTACCCTTCAACAAACTTGGACAGTTATAATAATGACGGGTCTTGTTTCCAAGTGAATGAACTCCACATTTACAATTACGATGATATGGTCTTCTGCTGAAATTCTCATCTCCCTTATTGCATTGAAGTGCAACCTCTACAAATGAAAACGATCTCTCCATCACAGCGTTCGTCATTCCTCTTTCAATTAGTGCCCTTCTCCTGAAGCGCCAAACAAATTTATGATGACAGAAAATCTTGTGGATTGTTGTGGTTTGGTGAGCATAGATCTTTATAGGCGTGGAAATTAAGCCTCGAGTATAGACAAATGCATAAGGGAAATTCGATTGATAGGACAATCGATATGAACAAGAAAGAAGAGTTATTATTGTACGCGCTTAGAATTGCGTGGCTGTGTTTTTTCGTCATATAGCAGGTTGATCAAAGATTGCTCACCACGCCATGCCTCGTGGTGTTGTTTGTACACAGATTTCTTGTCTTGCCGGGTTTAAGACAAAACACAGAACGGGTCCCTTGAGAGACGTCGCAACTCCAAACAAGTAGGTAGAGATTAACGCCCACTAAATACTAGTTTTTGTTGTATTGGGAACATACAGTATTGCACAATGAAAATACGTATGATTTGGCGTTACTTTCCTTGCGAAAGGAAAGTGACTCTTGAATGCTCGGAGATCTTGTGTCTATGCCTTGATTACTAGTTTTTGTTGATCTTGTGTTCATGCGTTGAAAGTTGATTGATCACCTAGTGCTTACATTTATATTGAATTCGATGCCATAAATTGAGCTAAAAGATGTATTCATATGGATAGCTCATGATTTATAGATTTTCATTAAAATTTTGAGAAAGTGTCGTGATAGGTCGACATTGTGTTACGAGTGAATTTGGTGAAATAAATATTCTTCAATACTTAGCTTTTAATTTGAGTCGTTACTTTCACGGACTTCATGCTTACACTCATGGTTTGAACCTTCATAAAAAGGATTGTTGGTTAGTTCTTTTAAATTTAAGTTCGATGAAGTCTTGAAGGGTGATCATAGGTTATTAAGAAATTGTTTTGACATAAATTTTTTTTAAAAAGTCTATATATATAATGAAGTAGAATGTAAATCTATGGTGGGAGCCCTGAATCACATCTTGGATTTAGGATGTAAATGGTTAATCATAGAAGCTCACTCCATAATTAATACTAAAGGGTGGATTATATTATGTGAATTATTCCTTATGAAAGTGACCCTTGAATGGAAAGCTAGTTGGAAGGAGAAAAAACACAAAGATCAAATAAATTGTTGGAGGAAAAGAAATCTCTAGAAAAAGAAAGAGATTGAATATGAAGCTCAATGGTAAAGATGTTGAATTATAGTACAATGAGAGAAAAATATATTCAAGATGATGCCTGGTGGTTTAAATTATTTTTATAAAAGGAAAACAAGTTTTGAAAGGACTTGAAACCCTTTTACATTAAAACAATCTAGAAAAAAGAAACCATCGATGAACTAGACATTGGACAACAGCAAAATATCAGCAAAAAAATTAGTTTAAATTTTGGTTGATTTTTTAAAATTGAATTTTTATGAAGTCTCAAAGGGTAATCTTATGTTATTAGGATGATCTTGATATAAAAAATAATAAGTAAGGCTTTTTATTAGGGTTCTTAGTACTTGGGGGTCCATACAAATACTGAAATAGGATAGAATTTTATGGTGAAAGCCCTCAATCATGCTTAGGAACTAGGGTGTAAAAAGTCAATCATGGAAGCTCGATCCATAGTTAAAACTAGAGGGTGGATTATTCTATGTTAAAAAATATCCTCTAGAGGTGTAGTTAAATCTTCAAGGAGAGGTTCCAAAGCTTGGATCTATAGATCTAATCCTTGATATCCTTACTTCTCTCTCTTTTAAAAATATTTATTTCATAAAATTAAAAATTATATGAATAAATTTATCCATCTTAATGTGTATGAGTCCTAGCAAAAGAGAAGCATTGGTATAACCCCATCATAGACCTTACATTGTGTCAATCACATGGTGGATTTGAATAGTTGATATAAATATCTAAAGACCACATGACCAAATATTGTTTCATACATGTCAACATATGTATTATATTTACCACTTGAAAGATCACCACAATAATAAGTATGACAATAACTAAATTTAATAAAAAATATGTCTTCAACAAATAATCATTTAGCATGAATATGATTGTATCAAATTGAAGTACTTGTACTCTTTTAATTCAATTTTGGCCAACTCCTAAGATAAGAACCCCAATTCTAACCAAATATAGATGTGTAGGTGAACAAATTAGTAAAAGAATGGTGGATTTTAGCTTAAGGATAGAAGAACTATTTTATCAAAAGTAATTAGGAAAATGTACCCTTTGTGTAATCTAGAATAAGCAATTGGTGGCAAATTGAAGTGTGGTTTCAAAAAAGAGAACCTTTGATATAATTATTAGTCAACCCTTTGATCTTCAAATGTGAGAAAAACTTGTTTTAAAGTATTCTTTATAGTGTTAAAAACCAACTTTTACCCTTAGGGTTTAGGATTTATGATTTATTTGAATACCATGTTTGTCACAAAAAGGATTTTAATATATATAACTATAATTGAGGACCTCTCTCTAAGTTGAACATTGAATGATGTGTCAAAAAACAAAAGAGTGACAACATGGGTTTTTATACAACAAGCAAGCATCTTTAACTGAGAAAATTGAAATCATTTCCCCAAACTCGTTTGTGTATATAACACAAATGATAGGAAGGTTTGGACAACCTTGCTTTAACTCCAATGGTACTTCAAACTTCCTTTGTCTCTCAAGTACTTGTGTGCACTCTACAAATAAAGGACTTGTATTGTCACAACTAGAAATATTATCAATTTGAAAATATTCAAAATCTTGAAACTAAAAAATAGTGTCAAAAACTCTCAAAAATATTATAATTTTTTTACTTAATTATCTTAACTTCCTCAATTATAAAAATTCAAAAAACAAATCACCAATATAACAATTCCTCCTATAACCTTTGACCCTTTTAACTCTCAACCTTTTTTTTAGCTAACTTAACCTTCTAACTCTCAACATTTTAATTTTAGCCTAACTAAAACTAAGAATGTCTTAAGCAATCGACAAAGAGTTTAGCAAGACTGGCCAGATATGCTAGAAAGAACATTGCAGTGATCACGCTTCTCTCTAATTGTATATAAAAAGCCATAGAATAAAATATAAATAAATACATCGACTAAGTAAATAGCCAAAGATGTGCTGATTGTCAAATTGTCCATCGATATTGGTGTTGGAAATTCAGCATAAAGCGCTTTTGTAAAAGCTAATGTTTGCACGGAATCTATGACAAAGTGATATGCTATTTGGCTGGTTACGCTAAGTTAATCAATGCAACAAAATCCAGCATGGCGTGCACATTGATTTGTCGACAGATGTCAGATATCCTACCATATGACAACGGCTCCATGTTGTGTTTTTTTGTACAGAAAAACACAAGGAAAGACTAAAATTTGTTGAATTCATGGCGGGTGAGCAATTTCCATACCCAATTAGTAGAAAAACCCCACGTATTCTTAAGACCACATTAATGAATTTCCAACCTTGTTTGTATCGATTCTCGCATGCATCATAATTTTCCTAATAAATTGAAGTACATTTTCTAAGGTGAGAAAAATAAAAACTGTGGTGTTAGCAGAAGGGCATTAGTAATTGAAAGAGGAATGACGATTACTATGATGGAGGGATCGTTTTCATATGTAGAGGTTGCACTGCAGTTTAATATGGAAGACGAGCATTTCAGCAGAAAACCATATCATCGTTATTGTAAATGTGGAGTTCATTCCCTTCAAAACAATACCCGTCATTATTATAATTGTCCAAGCCTGATGAAGCATAGCGTGGGCTTTCCCTTGCGAAGAGTTTGGAGTGAATCCAATTTGAAAGTTCATAATTCTACTTCACATTCTCCTACATCTTCCTCTACTGCAACTAAATTATGCCACTCACCAACGCCCAAGATGATCAAATCATATTCCTCTCTGCAGCTTGACTGATAGATTTGTTTATTAGTCATAGTTTTTTTTTTCTTCATGTACAATGCATGAAGTCTTAGAATACTTCAGAATTTCTTGCACTTCTAACGGGCAGTTTATACAACAGTTTTTAACCTAAAGTTTTGCAGGACTATGAATGTGCTCTCTATTATTAGTCGTCTTTTGAATTGTTTAAGACCTCTGTACGTTTACGGTCTTTTGAATTGTCTAAGGCCTCTATAGAGAGGTAGAATGCAATTGTTTCGTTGTTTTTATCTTTGATCAGATGATCGAATCTTGTAATCATTGGAATCAATAGAAAACTTATTTTATGTGTTTATTGCTGTAGCAATTTATGTGTTTTATAGTTTCTTTGTGAATATGAATAATGGCTTTTGCTTGGCTGCATGTTTAGCTGTTATGTAACTTATGCATTGAAAGATCTATTGAGAGATATTGACTCAGCGAATTTCCATCATACCTACTCCTTAGTTATCTATATGTAGTTAAATTTATATAAGAATGCATACATATCATATTCATACCCAATAGGACGACCTGTGATGCTTACTATATATGGTGTAAATTATGCCGCGTGATTAGGTTATTCATGTGTGATTAGGTTAAAATTTAAGGATAGAAAGGAATACATTTGAAATGAAGAGGATTTTATTTAATTTAAAGTTTTTAAAAATAGTAATGTGTTAGATGTTAAAGATTTATTTATTTTGATATAAAAAAATTAAGAGTATGTTTGAAGGTTCTTATAAATTTAGGAATTTGATTTTAAATTTTGTCATAGTTTAATTTATGTCAATATTGTAATATGACAAATACCAGAATGCAATTACATCTATTCAATTTATCTCTTCTGTCGATGAAATCAGAGATACAAAAATTGGACATGTTGATATGTCTTTTTTCTTTTTTGAGAGGACAGTTACCAATGCAGAAGATGATGACATACAATTGTTGTTAAAGAGTCATTTACATTTAGTGTCTACCTTCCCAATGGCTGTCCTGGAACCTGAATTTGTTCTTTCTTGTGCATTTGACTTCGATAAGAGGTCGAGAACCATCTAAGATGCCAAGGGAAAGATCATTATTCAACTAGACATGGAAACTATTGATAAAATATTCAAAGTTCTCGTTGTCCCGGTATTTGCAGACATAACAATGGAGAAGGCTCTTGACCACTATAATTGGAAAACCAAGGAATGCATAAGAAACATCAATGAGAAGTGCCTTTTGCAAAGGAGAACATGTCAATCTCGATGGCCCAAGTTGTTCCATAGTGATTTCAAAGAGGAAATTAATGACATAATTATCCTCTTGAGTCAAATCATGGGTCTTAAGGAATCTAATATTTTTGAAACATGGATCTATAGATACATCGTGGTGATAAGACAAAAGTGGTAAAAGATCTTTTGGGTAGAGGTGATTAGATACACCTTGTGTGAGAAACTTTCACAAGTTCCTAGCACTCTCACATTTTATATGAACTCATGTTTGGTGTACATAGCAGTGTCACTGAGACCTTTTCTAGGTCTTTGTACTAGGGGTGATAGGTCATTGGTACTAGTATGGGAATACTACTAGCATCTGACTCTGAGACAAGTTGAATTCATTAAAGATGAGTACACTTTCCTTTCTTTGGGATTTTTATGTGTTTATTTGACAAAGCACTTGAGAAAAGAAGAATGTTGGATGTAGCTTGGAAGAAGATAAATGAATACAGGTGTTTCTTTTTGCAGTTTCCCACCTTCATGTATATGAGAGTTGGTTGATATGATGACCAACCTTACATGCTTCCTTGGTATCCTACAAACAAGATCATTCTCATGGAATTGCAAGGCAATTGATGGTTGTGAATGCATATTAATTAGCCCAACATAAGTCAAGGATTAACATTTCTATCCACTAGTCCCAATAGATTGGAAGGTATTCCTTGATAACTTCATTGAGAGCCAAGGTCATGCAAACAGAGTTGTAGGAGATCAAATTGAAAAAGTTTGAGGCGAGGAGTGATTTGGTTATAGGGGGATGAAAGATAAAATCAAAAGGTCTTTCACCCATGTTCATCACCTTGAAGATATTTTAATTGATCTTCACACAAGGGATGGCAATAGGAGGATGGATTATAATATAGTTATCATGGAGCAATTCATAGACCTCAACTTGACTAAAATTCTAGAGAGGATGATGGATGATGAAGGGATTCTTGATCCAGAGTTCATAGAAGAAAGAATTGCAGACCTTTCCATTCCACATGTCTAGTGGTCACAACATAGGGGGAGAATTTCAATTCATGAAATATTTTAGTCTATTTTGGCCAACGCCAATGCTTGGTTAAATGGTAAGGGTGTTAAAATAATAAAGCTTAAAATTGGGCCAGGTAGTAATATAGTAGGGCTAGTTAGGCGCAAGGATGAAATAAGGGAAAATACTAAAGGTTTGTGAATGCATATCTTGAGGAGATACCAAAGAAAGGAAAGGGAAAGAAACATGGGAAGATGTAGATTGTTTAGGCTAAGGAAGAACTCCAAGAAGAAAATATTCCAGAAATTCTTCCTATAGTGTTTATAGAAGCTGCCCTTGTGGTACAATCTTAGACATCTATTTCTTCTATGGATTTTCCTATGTCTCCTCTAGACATTGATGTTGATTCCTTCTCTACAGTCTATGTTGCACCTATAGCTCTGAATGTAACTATTGTGTCTTCATTAGCCACTGAATATCCTTTTGAAAGTCCTCATGGAAACCTAGAGAATGTATTGTATTCTTAATCTACATGTCCTAGTTTTTCAAATGTTTCGGTGCCTTTGCTTGATACCTCTATTATGGGTGACACAATTAAGGGAGGAGAAATCCCCAATGGAGATACTCAACCTTGTAGCTAGAGATTACACAGTGTAAATGATAAAACAAACCAATAATAAAAAATAACAAATAAGGAACAATGATTCTCAATTATCATCAAGGTACCCTACAAATGCAAATTACATATTTTTCAACAGACATTCCTAATTACTAAGGACATAAGCCTTATTCCTAATCTCACTATCAGATATATTGGCTATCCTCATTACTGCATCATCAGAAAATGGAAGAACTTCCATTTAGGACTGGTTTAGCCCTCTGAGTAGGTAGTGTGGGGTCATGTCAAATGCCTCAGGTAGGTCCCTGGCTTGAATCTAGCTTTTCTCCTCACTCTGCCCCTTTTTCCACCCTCTTTCTACACTTTTCTAGCATTCTGGACTGAGATCCTAAGATCTTTGACTTCAGGGTCAAGTTTGACCTTCTAGGTCAAGGTCAACCTTGACTCTGACTTAGGTCAAAGTCAACCTTGACCTTGACCCAAGGTCCAAATTTTAAGATTCCATGATTTTCAGATGTCGGGTTTCAGAAAGATTTGTTTTCCCACTTTCGAGTCGGCTATTTCAGATTTTGGAACGGTAAAATCTTTAATTGTATTTAATCTAGGTCCATTTCTAGGGGTTAAGGCTTAATTGGAATTTGAATTTTGTGCCCTAGACTAGTATAAAAGAAAGCCTTCCTCTCTCATTTTCACCAAGCAACTTCATGAGATCACTCTCAAATCCACTTTCATGCTCAAGCACTCTCAAGGAGACATTCACGATCAAGCGAGCATTTTCAATCAAGAAATCATTGAAGCCATTATCATCCATTCAATCATTCAAGTTCTCTATTAAAGATCAAGTATTCAAGCATTCAAGCCTTTGAAGGGATTTGGTTCAAGCATTCAAGATTCATCATTCAAACCCTAGATCTATCCATCATGGTGGTGCGATCTTCCTTCAAGATCCTTTGTTCATCTTCAAGATCCATTCATTCTTCCCTCAAGGTGGATTTCAAGCATACAATCATGGAGGTTTTGATTTATATTTATGGTTTTTAGTGTTGAGTCCAAGCTTTCATATCAACATACTTGTTTACATTTCAAATACAATTGTATATCTATTAAATATCATAGCTTCATTGTTAGATCTACTTCAACTACTTGCTAGCATTCTCCATTTCAATTTCATTATTAAGGTTGATTCCAAACTGGGGTTTGACTGAGGAAAACCCCTCATCCCAACAACAAAACCATTTTTTCTTGCAGGAATGGGTGCAGGACGACAAATATCAGAGCAGATCTGGATACCCTTTTCAGCAAACTTCTGGGATCCGTGAATGAAATTTCTGTCAGAGTTGTTTCAGGTCAAGGATGACTTTTAGCGGGGGTCAAGATTGTACCCCGGGCTAAGATCTTACCCTGATCCTAAGGTCAAGGTCGACCTTTCTCCAAAAGATAGAAGTTTTCTGGGTTTTCTCTATCTTTGCATTTCCAGGATGGATTAGGTTGAAGAATTTCCTGAAACTGAACACAAACATTAGAAAATAGTGATTTCTAAATTAGTTTCTTTTCAAGATAAGTATTTCCTGTCTTATTAAGTTTGCATGTCCATAACATTTTCCATTACATATTTACATATTTACACATTGGTGAAGCATCATATCCTTCATCTTACATTTTGGTGAACCCAACAAACTTACCTCCTATCTTTTGTGGAATTAGATGCCCCATTGTGTTATATTTCTCTTTGTATTACCTTGTGTGTTCACCTTCATCTTACATTTTGGTGAACCCGCGATAGACAAATCTTCCTTTTTGGTGTTAGATGCTTTTCTTTCTTTCCTTAAGATTAGATTTCTTTTATGCTCTTCCATTTTAAATTTAAAAAAATACAAAAAAATCCATATATTCAACAAAATACAAAATATATTTCTTGCATTTCATCTACTATGAAGATTTTTAGGATGCTTTGGTGTGTGCTTATTTTCTTTACTGTTCTCCTCTTAGAATCTCTTTATCAAACTTATGATTTTTATGAGAGTATCATTCACTTCATTATGTTGGTGACCCTTCATCTTTCACTTGCCTATGCTTTTGTGAAATTGACCGATACTAGTCTTCCTACTTTCAAAACTTTCATTAAAAATTTGTGTGGCGGACTTATTACTCTTTTGGACTATGTGAAGAATTTGGTAGATGATACACCATCTCCTAATCTTCCTAATCCTAATCCTATCATGCCTAATTTAATTCCTAACCTTCCTATTCCTAATCTAACACCTAATATGTCTAATTCTCCATCTGCTAATCCTAGTTCTTCCCATACTTATGATGGGATTCAATCTATAGCTCATGATGCAGATGTGCAAGAGTTCTTTGATGTACCTTCTCCTCCGATCCATGATGATATTAAAGGAAAGGGTAAAGAAACTTTTTCTAAACCTATTATTCCACCTTATACAACCTTTACTCATGAACATGATAAACAATCACCTCCTCTAGAAACCTTACATGATATGTACACTACAAGATTCAATATGATGACTAAACAAGGTTATAAAGGTTTAGGGCTTGGTGTTAATGAGCATGGTATTAAATATCCAATTCATATACCCCCTAAACAAGATATGCATGGTGTTGGTTGTTCGCAATCTCAATTCAAGGTAGTTGATTTTGATCGTCATCCTCCTCTTCATGTTCTTCTACCTACACCTAAATTAGATTACCCTGATACTCCTTAAGATGTAGATAAAAAGGTGTATGTTTAGTTGATGGATTCCAAGAAAGAAATCTTTAAACCTATGTCAAAAGATGCTCTATCCAAGCATAAATGTCCTTTTCATTATAGTAATACACATTTACATGTTGATTGTGTGCATTTCAAGTTATATGTTAGGGAAAGAGCTGCTTTAGGAATTATATCTCACTCCCATGCAGTTTTACAATTCCTTCATAACTTTGATAGGGAGCATCCCCTTGACTCTTCCATAATATAGATCTTTTATCCTCTTGTCTCAAGACTGGGGGGAAAGAGGCATTTAATCCAGTCTTATAGGATCCATTAGGCTCTTGGCATATATTTTATCCTAGGCTTAATTGGTATTCTTTCTTCCCTCTTTCTCTATGATTTTTGCATTATGTTTATAATCATCCATAGATTTTATTCTATATTCAAGATATCTTTTTTTGCAAAGGTATCCATTTCTTTCATCCCTGGGGGGCAAGGTTCTTCCTTATTTTTCTTTGTCTAGGGATCTTCTTTCCTTAACTTAGTGGAATTTGTTTATCTGACAACATTATTTTATTATACTGACTGATGTTTTGACCATGGATATATGTTTATATGAGATGTTGTTGTCCTAGGTCATCACCTCTTCTTTATTTTGTAAAATTATGTTCATTAGAAACTTGTTCCCTTACTCTAGTGATTAGAGTTGTTTTCCTCATTTCAAATATTCCTCTTCCTCTTGATTGCAGGGGGCTTGATGATTGAATCTTTGGTCCCGCTTGGTTTATCTTTGAAAGATGATATTTTATCTAAAATAACTCCTCTACACTGGGGGTCTTGTTGATAAGATCTCTTTCTTTGAGGATCCTTTTTCCATGAGTAACATATCCTTTTTCATGATTATCTATGCTCTTGGATGTAAGGGTCAATACCCTTCACTAGGAATGTAGTATACATTGTTGATAAACAAGATATCTCCTTACATTCTAAAATATGTATCCTCTTTCTATTCCTTATCATGTCTAGTAGACAGCCACGATAAGGAGGGGGCATATATAGGGTCTCCCTTGTACTATAGTTTTTCATTTATATGCTAAATCATCTTAAGGTAACGCACATAAGTTGCTAAATCCTGAAGAGACACACATTTTTCAATTTTTCAATATGCTAAAACCTCTGAAGGTAACACACATAAGTTGCTAAATCCTGAGGAGACACGCATTTTATATTCCATGGTGATACAAGAAGGTGGATCTATGGGTATTCCAGAAGTCATCAAAAGATGCATTACAATTTCAAGGCATAGTTTATGGGTGAACTATCAGGTTTGACCACTTGTTTGGCTCTCCCTCCTTGGTGATTCATGGTAAGGTAGGCATCTTACTAGGTGAGGTATCCACTTTCTCTTTCCTCACTTTTTGCTCTCATGCTAGTAGGAATGGATCATGAAGCTATGTTATTTATAGTGTTGCTCTTGTCTTTCTTATGTAATCATTTATGCTTTTATGATAGCTTTATGAATATGATATTAGTATAGGAAGCATTTCTTAGCAAGGTTTCCTCTACTAGTTGATTTGGGTTTGTTTTAGTACTAATCCCCCTCTTTTGTGTCTTTTAGTCTTTGTTTTCGCACTCTCGTACGTGTATTTTGAGTTAGAATTCTTAGTTTGGGGACTTGTGTCCTTAGCTAAGTGTTATTTTATCTCATTTTGAATCCACTTGGATCTCTTCTTTCTTCTCCTTTACCAAGAGTTTGCATCAAATCCATACTCTTGCTAAAGTGGGGGCTAAATGTATCATCATAAAATGGAAGCACTTCCATTTAAGACTAGTTTAGCCCTCTGAGTAGGTAGTGTGGGGTCACGTCAAATGCCTCGAGTAGGTCCCTGGCTTGAATCTATATTTTCTCCTCACTCTACCCCTTTTTCCAGCCTCTTTATGCACTTTTATGGCATTCTGGACTGAGATCCTGAGATGTTTGACTTTAGAGTCAAGGTCGACCTCGACTCTGACCTAGGTCAAGTTGACCTTGAATTTTACCTAGGTCAAAGTCAACCTCAACCTTGACCTAAGGTCCAAATTTCAAGGTTCCATGATTTCTGAATGTCGAGTTTTAGAAATATTTGTTTTTCTGCTTCTGGGTTGGCTGTTTCAGATTTTGGAATGATAAACTCTTAAATTGTATTTAATCTAGGTCCATTTCTAGGTTTTAAGGCTTAATTGGAATTTAATTCTCCTATGTCGACCTCTCTAGAAGTTTTTTCCCTAGACTATTATAAAAGGAAGCCTTCCTCTCTCATTTTCACAAAGCAACTTCATGAGATCACTCTCAAATCCACTTTCATGCTCAAGCACTCTCAAGGAGACATTCACGATCAAGAAAGCATTTTCAATCTAGGAAGCATTCAAGCCATTATCATCCATTCAAGCATTCAAGTTCTCTATTAAAGATCAAGGATTCAAGCATTCAAGCCTTTGAAGGGATTTGGTTCAAGCATTCAAGATTCATCATTCAAACCCTAGATCTATCCATCATGGTGGTGTGGTCTTCCTTCAAGATCCTTTGTTCATCTTCAAGATCCATTCATTCTTCCCTCAAGGTGGATTCCACATATACAATCATGGCGGTTTTGATTTACATTTATGGTTTTTAGTGTTGAGTCCAAGCTTTCATATCAACATACTTATTTACATTTCAAATACAATTGCATATCTATTGAATATCATAGCTTCGTTGTTAGATCTACTTCTACTACTTGCTAGCATTCTCCATTTCAATTTCATTATTAAGGTTGATTCCAAACTGGGTTTTGACTAAGGCAAACCCCTCATCCCAACAACAAAACATTTTTTTCTTCCAGGAACAGGTGCGGGATGACGAATATCAGAGCAGATCTAGATACCCTTTTCGGTGAACTTCCAGGATCCGTGAATAGAATTTCCGTTGGAGTTGTTTCAGGTCAAGGATGACTTTCAGTGGGAGTCAAGATTGCACCCCAGGGTAAGATCTTACCCTAATCCCGAGGTCAAGGTTGACCTTGCTCTGAAAGATATAATTTTTTTGGGTTTTCTCTGTCTCTACATTTCCAAGCCGAATCAGGTTGTAGAATTCCTCAAAATTGAACACAGACATTAGAAAACAATGATTTATGAATCATTTTCTTTTCAAGATAAGTATTTCCTATCTTATTAAGTTTGCATGTCCATAACATTTTCCATTACATATTTACATATTTACACATTGGTGAAGCATCATATCCTTCATCTAACAATTACCAATCTCTTCATCCTAAACAAGAGCTATTATCATGCTTATATACAAGACCACCAACCATAAGTTGGCCTATCCAAGATAAAGGAAACATATTACAACATATAGGTTAGGACCTAAATCCATAAGAACACCCTCAAATAGATAGATCATGACATTCAAATATGCAAGGAGGTCGGCCATATGTATAAGAACATAGAATGATATGCTATAAAGTTTTGCATAACATGAATCTCCATCATAAGTTGAGTCTCACCAATCCTGACCATTAAATAGGAAAGCAATATAGGACCAGACCTATCATAACATAACTTCATCTAGAAACATCAGAACGAGCTACAAACCTAGACATAGGATGTCCATGATGTTTAAATTGCATCATAAGGATCACATAAGATAATGATCCAATTGGAACAATCGCTAGTAGCACCTAAAACATAGAAAACTACCCAACTGGAATAGAACAACAAACCAACTAAAAGAAATATTTTTGGTTGATGCAAGATTTCTCTAAACCCAAGATTCTCCTAGATTAATGGGCTTTGATACATTCATAGCGGTGACTTCTTAGAATATTTTTTCCATGCAAAATCTTGTGTCTATTGAGACTAAATCACCACCTATAATGATAACTATAGTACAATCTCAAGTTGATCCTACACAAGCTATAGTTATTATGTCTCAAGAAGGGTCTTGAGATCTACCCCCATGGTTGAGTTATTTCACTCCAAAGAGGAAGAAATAGGAAATATCTTCTAATGTGATTTACTTTTAACATTTTAGCAAATATAAACCAAAAGATGCCAAGAAATATAAAATAGCTTCAAGAGGTATTGTGCACAAGAATAAAGTGAAGTATGTTAAAATTGTAGAACCTCTCAATGATAAACTACCAGAAGAAATATGGATGGATGATTATAGGTTTACAAGTGTGGAACTAGGGAAGTAGATGTCCACTAGAATGAAAAATGATGCACAAGACTCTGTAGAAATGTTGGCCCAAGGTTATGATGAACTCTAGGAGAAGAAATAAAAACACAAAGATGAGAAAGCACAACTTGTTTCCTTAATTTAAAAGATCACAAAATCTTCTAAAAATGTGGATCTCCTTTAGCTTCCTCTATTTCTAGAGAACCCATCAAATAAGAAAAAAAAATATGGGGAGAAAGTCAATGTAATTGACTCTTGGATGGACCAAATGATGATTCAAGGAACTAAGTTAGTGAAGAAAGCACTTCAAGTGCTGGCATGTGCAAGGATGGTGACATACAAGTTAAAAGTTCTTGTAACTTTCAATCAAAACTTAGAATCCCTTGAGAAAGATCTTGAAGTCTAGAATAAATTTTCAGACTTTGAACTAGGAATGTTGTGTGAGAATGGAATAATACCTTCTCACAAAAATTATGTTGCATACAAGAAGTTGTTAGTGAATAGAGGTCAGGTCATTGAAGGCCTGAACAGAAACTTGGAATTAGTTATTAAGACTTGCATTTAAAAAGAGAAAGAGATCATTGCTAGGTTTGAGGATATATCTTGAAAACTGGTAATTAAAAATCAAGAGTCTCTTTTCGAGGATACTACAATTGTAGAACTCCTATTGATAATCCATCTAGAGCTGAGGAAGATCATTTCATTCTGAATTCTCTTCATAAGATCACAAGGTACTAATTCTCACTAGATCAAATTCAAACTATTCTTGAGGATAACAAGGCAATGATCACCAGGTGTTCAAATGCAGTTATCAAGACAATTGTAGTGGCAGAGAACACAAGGCTGCCTAATGCTAAAGAGGGGTGTGAATTAATTCCTAAATATCAAGCATTCATAAACATGAGTGAAGAAGGTCAAGGAGTGTCTCAGAACACTTAGTTATTTTTCTTGCTTTTTAGTGTAGAATGTAATTTCTTTTTTACAAATTACATGTAAATTGCAACTTGTAATTATATGTAAAAAAATTACAAGTCAAGATAGATTAGGACTGTAACTTAGAATAAGTCATCGGTAGTTATGGACAAATTCAAACTTATTTGGACTTCTCCCACCTTTTTATCTTATATATATATATATATATTTGTGTGTGAGTGTGTAGAGAGAGAGAGAGAGGGGGGGATGTTTATTGTAGTTTTTATCTTTATGCATTGCAAGAAAACTATCTGCAAAATACAAACTTTTCTTTTATTGTGCAAGCTGATTTCAAAACAAATAAAAGAGAAGGTGATTTCAATCTTTGAGTTGAAGGGATTTGTAGTATCATTATTGTGTTATTACATCATAAAAGATGTATTATCTTTGATTTATTGAGAAAGTTGTGTGACTTATTTATATTTATTATAAGAAAATCTTTAAATCTAGTTTCATACAAACTTTGTGTTGTAGTTTTCAATATGAGTTACTTAGAAGTAAATACATAGTCTTTGAGATGTGATTCAAAATTGAAATATCTACTTTAAAATGTAAGAGTCATTTTAAAATACTGATAATTACCATTCGTATCATGTCTACATGTATGAATCTCGCTTCCTCACAAGCATAAAGATAATAGTCTCCAAAGGGTTGTGGAGGATCCATGAGAAGAGCTTAAAATGTAGAAAATAAAAAATAAAGTCTAAATTTTGCAAAGGAATTAATAAAATAATGGTGGGCTCGACTTTAATTAACAGATGAACTGTAGTGATCAAAATTTTTAAATGCTTACATTATTTTATGATGTATTTTCCATGTGTCATGCATCTACATGATCACAAGAATCAGAGAGAAACTTTAGGGAGGCTTGTGAACATGTGATTTCTCTGCCACGTGTCACATGCTTACACCTTTGCAAGCATAAAATTAAATGTTGACGCTAACATGAAAACTTTCAATAAGAAATTTGTATGACCATCAAAATATTTGAAGTATTTTAATGTTTTTCTTTGCAATTAGGGTCAGGGAAAGATGGTAGCAACAACCAATGACCTTTTTCCTCAAATATTTCAGCAAGACCATTACAATGAAGAGAAGTGGTTACCAATGGTACTACACTTGATTAAGATTGAATGGGTGTTACAATGGAATTAAGAATAGAAATGAAACATTATGAGCCAACATTGAAATGTCATGTTTAGTGAGAACTTTTGCCTAAGTTTTCAAATTCTTTCTCCCATGTTTTTCATACTATTTTGCATTGTAAACTAATATATATGTATGTATGCTTTTGTTGGATGCTAATCTGGGTTTTATTTTTGTGTGGATATATTAATCTTCCACATGAGATTACTAGGGAAAAGAAAATGAAGTGGCTTCATGACCTTTTAAAATGACTATTTATAGTGTGGGTTATGTATAAAAGCTACCTTTGAGGATTAATGGGGAATAAACAAAAAAAGAGGGGAGGTGCAATGATTTTGACAAAAATATTCCCCGTGATTAAATGTCATGTCATATTGTACTAGTTTTTGTAATTAGCAGATGCACACAAATAGAATTTTTAGGAATGTTATCAAAATGTGTGAATCGGTTAAATGCCCAAGAACACCTCCTAATATTGTTTGTGTGCAAGTTTAAAGCCTTCAATGTGCTTCACCGTTGAAGATGTTGGATGCTTATTTTGTTAACTCGAGTTTAGAAGAAAATGAATTAGCTATGTTGATGTCTTTAGTTATTTTAGCGATAATGAAGTGGAATTTTTTTCCTTTTGCATTCGAATATCTTTGGGGTTGTGGGTAATAGAGAATTTGCACCTTGAAAAAAGCGATCAAAGTTAAAGAGGGATTATGTTCTTCAATAAAAAATGTGCTCCAACTAAGATACATCATTCTTGTATGATTTATTTTATATTCAAATATATGTAGTAGTAGGTTGTGCTTCTTTAGATGTAAGGGATGTGTATTGGACTTCTTGCATGCCCTCATTCAGACTACTCACTTCCATTAATGTTGCACTTTACACACATATTGTACAACTTTGTATATGTGAATAACAAAGCATTAGAAGGAGAGAATCAAACTTCACTTCCTTTACTTTCATGAAAAGAAATATTCATTATAGATGAACTAATCCAAACCGTTATTGAACTAGATACAGTTTATACTCAAAATGGATATATGTCCATTATGAACCCAAATTAAATTGAGATAGAAGTAATAATAAATAAAGCACTTGAAAATGTATATTCACTATGAGAAAATGTATATTCACTATGAGAAAGAAAGAAGTGTAGGGGGATTTTTATTTTCACCTAAATGAAAGAGGGCAGATACCCTAATGCAAGTGAAGAAGTAAAGGATAGCTGTGTGGGCTTGGGATAAATTTTAAGGTGCAAAATTATAATAAAGATTGAGTTTTAGCATCTTTGCACTATCTACAAGCTCTTTGTTTACATGAGTGGGTTGGCAAACAATACAATTGAATCTTCTCAAAGGAAACTAGTAATGATTTACAGATAATGCATATTAAGGTAGTATTTGTAAATTACTTTGGGGGATAAACATTGGGAGATCAGCATAGGCAAATATTTTCACTAGGATAGTAAATTAAAAAATTTCACAGAAGAAATAATTGGGTGAAAGTAAGTTCCAAAGATAAAGGGTCATCTGGGTTTTATTCATCAAATGAAGCATAAAATAACATAAAAAGGGGCTAAGTGAATTCAATATAGGTGAAATATGGGCAAAGGTGTATTATGTTCTAGTGAAAAAATTTCACCCAAAAGTATTAGAGATTTAGGAGCATTAAATTTTAATAAAATATAAGCGAAAGCTAATGACATAATGTATTTCATCCAAGTGAGACAAAATGATAGAATAAAAAATGTGAAGGTAAAATTGCAAGAAATGAATAGATATATTGAATTCATATATTTTACTCTTGCAACTTCAGGGGGATTTTATGTCTACCAATTAATTTTTTGCATTTAAGTAGAGTATATGGAAAAATATGCAAAAAAATATGGTAGTAAAGTGCAATGAGGATTATAAGTTTCACTCAATAAATTACTTTCACTTAAGAGTGAAATAATTTCACATAAATACAAGAAGGGATGTTTACTAGTAGAGGTGAGTTACCAAGTAAGGGAATTATTTTTTCCAACAAGAAGAGAGTTAGTAGAGAAAAGTAAGATGCTTTCACCTAAAAGTTGAAAATGATTTCACTAAAGATATTAGTTGGTGAAAATGTAGTTTTAAATGACATGTCAAATTATCAGCAAAGAGGAAAGTTGTGATCAGGAGATTCTCTATGCAATTGCTAATTGTGTTTTCATCATGATTCATATTTTCATGAGGATGCGAAGGAAGGAGAAAGGATAAGACAAAAGGTAAGAATATATTAGTTTCAAACAGATATTAAATCTCAGAATGATTATTTTTACTTGAAACTATAGGGTGGACAAAATGATGACAAAGCATAAGAGTGATAACCTACAACTGATTGAATATATTGAGGCAAGTTTGACAGTGGAATGAATATTTGAAAGACAAGTGATTGATAATCACCGAGCTACTAAAGTGTATGTAAGATAATTAAATTAGTTAATGTATTGTCATTGATGTCAACTAGTTTTGACTGTACTTATCATGATGGTTACAAACTTATTAAGAAGGAAAAATGGTACAAAGGGTTGAGATATCGACATGAAGATGAGATGGATAAGAAGGATATGGATATGGTATACATTGGATAACTTATTGATGAGTCTATGACATTATGTTAGTTATTTGATTGTATTACATGCATGAATCTATTATGTATTAAAGATCAAGATTGAACAAGTTTATGTGGTCGGTAAATGAAAAATTTTGTATACATTGAGCAAGTGTAGTGTATACCGAGTATAGTATTAACTGGCTAGTTATCACCGATGCATTACGGTATTGACCGAGTGAAAGAAATAAATGGAAGTTATGACTACTGACTAAAAATGATGAGTTGGATAATTGTTTATGATTTTGAGGTAAATGATAATGTTTGTTATGATGATCAAATGGCTAACAAAATTCAAAGATGATCGAATGAAGGAGAATGAAATGTGTTATTGACACAACTGTCGAGGAAGGTTAAAGCGGCAAAATCTACAGTGAAGATTAAGAGGAAAAATCTATGGATGAAAATAAAATGGTTTATTATGTCTATATAAGGAGACATGAGATTCATTATTGAGTCTAATGTTGCAGGAGAATTCAAATGAAAAGATTGATTTCATGAAACACTAATCAAACTAGTTGAATATAGAACCGAGCAAATCTGTAGACAACACTGAGCGATAGAGAAAGCAATTACTGAGTAGAACAGAGCTGGAAGAAACAAAGATATTGAATTGATTATTGATCAGAGGTATTTTTGAGCTTGGCATAGATCTAAAAATTTGCAAATCAAGTTGTATTTGAATCAGATCATTACTGTATCATTTTAATCATTGCTATAGAAAAATCTCTTAACCAAGTAGGACTTAGCATTCTTTATATTTCAATATGACATTCAATGAATGTTGATTGTTTTCTTGTTGACACCATAGTGAATGCTTGGTAAAGGGAGAACTATTAGTGATAAATCCTCTAACCAGGTCACACCTCACAGTGTGTTATTGTAACCTTTAATAAGGTTGGCTCCTAACCAAGCTCACTTTAGAAGAGTGAATTATTTTGGGTTACCGGTCCCAAGTGGTTTTTCCTCTAACAGGGTTTCCACATTAGAAATCTATGTGTTATATTTGTATGGATGTGTTGAATTATTATTTTACTTTACACATTTCTATAACTGGATAGATTAGTAAACATGATACTTAATTTACTGGTAATCGATATATGAAGAGAAAGGCATGGTTGATATTTTACCAAGTTGATTAATTGATTTGAAAGTTTTGTTATATACATCTGGGAGTATTTGGGACTATAGGATAATTGGACTTAACTCATTCATCCCCCCTCTCAGTAGGATAATTGGACTGTAGGATATTGTGCTAGATGTGGAGCCCTCTGAGAAAAAATGCAAGTTCCTATGTCTTCTCATCATTTCGAGCACAGTTGTTGATTCCAGCGACCTCCCTAGTATGGGAACCCGGTAAGTGGATCTATGTGCCTCTTTGTAAATTCAAATTTGGCATCTTTTTATGCTTTTTAGGATATTTTAGCACGTTTTCAAGATTTTGAATTTTTGCACCATGGAAACTCGTACAATAGTCTGCCTGGACTCATACAAGTTTTTAGTTTCCCATAGAGTGTCGGCCTTGTTGTAACTGTAACTTGTATGAGAGGGACCCATCTTTCATACAACATTTCATCGAGTCCCTCAAGTCTCATACAGGAACCAATAGATTGTCATGTATGCATGAAGTGTCGTGTGAGAACCTGTAGAAACTCATACGAGTTTTGGCACCAGTGTAAAAACTCGTATGGAAAATATCAAGTGTTTTTCTCATCCTTAGGTCAAAATTTTGATTTTTTTGATTTCTTAGCATTTAATGCACCTTCTGAAGTTGTCAATTTCTCATTTTTTGTGTGTTTAATCCTAATTTTTGACCAAGTTACTGATAGGTTTCCCTATTTATGTGTTGTGTAGATTATCTTTCCTGACGTACATGTGTGGATATCTCATCCAGCTACCCAAAGACTGTGTTTCACTTCCTGACCCTCTGAGGATACATCTAGTTGCCTATGGATTTGAGTACCTAATTCAGTTTCCTAAGATTTGGGTTAACCACGGCTTGATTACTGCATTAGTTGAGAGATTTCATTTAGAGACTCAGACCTTCCACCTTCCTACCGAAGAGATCACCATAACTCCAGAGGATGTCTACAGGATTTTACGGATACCATTTCATAGACCTTGCCCCAACTACATTAGTTCGGGTAATGCCAGTTTCACTGCGTTCAGATCTGTATTCGGGGCCGATGAGCAGATAGCCCAGCAAATCTCATGGGAGATGCTGGTGCAAAGATATAGATAGATGCACTCCCTTAAGTGCATTATCACAAGGATGATCAATGGTATCATCATGTCTAACAGGAAGCAATGCAGACTCTTGGTGGGCTGGGCCCCAATGGTGTAGTGACTGATGGCTAGTCCTACTAAGCTAGGGTGGGGATAGTGCTTATTAGCCCACATGTTCTTAGAGATGCATGAGATAGTGTACATGAGGGAAAATCATTTTCTTCTGGGGTTCTTGTTCTCCATATTTGGACCTGGGAACATATTTCTATTTGTAGACCAGTAGGTGGTGATGAGTGGTAGCCACTGGAGCCGTTAATTTACAAGTATTCAAGCTATATTACACAGGTCTAGATGGGATGCACCGAGTACTGGAGGTGCATTCTAGATGACATGACTACTATGACATGGAGACCATATTTGCAGATAGAGGCATGGCCTACTTCCCGTGTATAGTTTGGCTACTTTTTCCAAAGTCTGGCGCTGATTGGGCGAGCTTCCACTATTTTGGAGCAGTTTTTGATTACTTGGGTGTGGAGATAGTATGGCATCATACAGGATGCCCCTTAGGACTTTACATATTATGCTTGATTGGTATGGGAGCTTAGACTCGGATGGTCACCACGACTATCATATGCTGAGTGTAGTTTAGAGTACCGGGGATATAGCAGCAGGGACTGGGATTATAGAGTTTAGATCTCAGATGCAAGAGTCATGGATGTATACATGGCATGGATTGTAGAGCATCCCATTTGGAGGTGCTCAGATCCCACAGAGCTCATCATGACTATGGAGGATGCAGTGGATGTGATAGGTGCCCTATGGGCAAAGGACAGAGATGTCAGGAGGTGCAGATTCCAGTTGTTCATCCTACACCACCACGTTTTAGAGTGATGATGACCCCACCGAGGCCATTAGGACAGATGAGACCACCTCACCCTCAGATTTCTACAGCAAGCAGACCTACAATTCTTCAGAGGAGATATACTAGAGGTGAGGGTGGTCAACTGGGTAGTGTAGGTAGTGTTGAGGAGGTTTTAGGAGAACATCAAGATGTTCCTATGGTGGATGCCCCAGATGTTCCAAATTTTGATTTAGGTGCTAAGGTTTATTGCTGCAAGGCATGAACAAAGGCTAGTGTTAATCAGCCTACTGAGGAGGCAGAGACTATAGCTATGGAGGTAGATCCAAGGTTGAGACAGACACCCCAGGATATTATCAAACATCTTAGGAAGTAGTTGAGGGATCTGAGGATACACGCTGCCTTGGTGGAGGCTTAGCTCAAGATATTAGAGAGATAGGTTTGGGAATGTGAGGCTGATGTCAGGCGACTCCAAGCTGAGGTGATACATGAGACTAGTCGAGCTTCATATTATGTTTCTGCTTATTACTTGAGGGCACCCGCTGAGCAGAGAGTGCCTTCTTATTTTGAGTTCATGGCTGATTCTGAGGGAGCTAGAGCACCATGGGCTGACCTGCCACCAGATGCACCTACCCCACCACCACCAAATGTGGAGGAGTAGGCAAACAACTAATATGTCTTAGTGTTCTAATTTTTATCATTTTGTCTATATACTAATCATATCTGATAGCTCATTGAGCTCATTATTTTGTATATTGTGCCATTAGTGCACCCCCATACTTATCCCAATTTTATATATATATATATATATATATATATATATATATATATATATATATATATATATATATATATATATATATGAGATCAATTTTGGTTGTGACTTCATATGCACTTGTCATTTTGGTTTATGATGTAATATCATGTGATGCAAATGTATGAAATGATTATGTTATTGTGGAATGTATGGTTTAATGCAATGCAGTGTTTACTTTCAAATGTATGAATATGTAATGTTATGATAAATTAAAATATAGATGTTATGCTTATGCTTCGTGAATGCTCATGTATGTATGCAATGGATGAATCCAATGAAATGTAAATGTAAATGCAGTGATACACATGATATTGTTTTGCAAGTATATGAAGAAGATGAGTGCTCAGTCATTTGTCAAAATGGATGTGTAATCTAGGATGGTGACTGCTTGCTGATTGAGTTTTAGGGTACCTTCATACAAAGCTCAGTCCTTGTGTCATGTTTTAGCATAGTTTTGGAGAATAAATAAGCATCAAGGTGAATGGTGAAATCATGAGATAGATACAAAAATGCAAAGTGCAAAATGAAATGCAAACCTAAGACCTAGGACCTAGTCACTGATCATGTGTCGGTCGATATCATCACTGAATATTTTTTTGTTCTTTTCTCATTAGGTAACACTAGATAAATCAATACAATGTCCTCTAGTTAGGAAACCATAGACATATGAATGTTGATTTTTTTTTTATTATGTTGGATTTAGATATAAGCATCAAAGCACAAAAATCTAGGATGACCTGAATATCATGTCTTTTTGATATAGCAATTTGTGTAAATAGCAGAACATAAATGTTGTGATGACCTGAATATGCCTTGCTAAACAAACACGCCAAGAAAAAGAGAGATCATTCTCATTCTTATGTGAATTTACCCATAGTGACCCTTTATCGTTCACATCCTTGGATAATTTTGTGTTTCACAATAGAGAAGTAGAAATCACTCAAAAGATAAAGTTAGATCAAACTTCCTTGAATTTTTTAGGTATCAATGGTCGAGGTACACATGGCCATCCAATACATGATGGAGGCACTTATAGTGGACACCAATTCAATCCATAATTTCCAAAGTTGTAAGATTTTCACTCAAATAAGAAAACAAATAAAAGATTATGCCCCCAGTCATCACTCTCTAAATCCTATGAAGGACATCATCGAGGAGCTAGAGAGGACATAATATACAAAAATCTCAATGTGAATCAGTAAGCATACAAAGAGGATTAATGTATGTCACAGAGATTGTTTTTAGTTTGTTGTTGTTGTTGTGTTGGCGTAAAATCCTTTCCTAGTGAGGAGATTGACTGACCGACTCAAGCATAGCTTGTGAAGGACCTTGAGTAGATATGACTTGTTTGAAGATATTGAGGACCATAGGATGACACTGATTGCCCCCAAGTTTAGGATTTGATAGGATATAGACACTTTTGTTGGATTGTGCTCAGACCGACTTTATTGAAAATAGGATGTGAAAGCAAATCAGGAGATATAGAGAAACTAAAGCAGGACCGAAAGCTAGGAGAGACCAAGATTGTGCTGATAGATAGAGTGTTTTGATACAAGTGGTGCTTGTTTGCTAGGTTTTCACCATCATGTCAAAGATTCTATTTTTGCTACCAAGGTGCCTATTTCCAGGTTTTCACCAAGGCACTTTTTCTTTTTCTTCTTTTTTTGTATTTTTCATTTTTTTAATTTTTTTGTGATACATCAAGGTGCCTATTGCTAGGTTTTCACTAGGATGATCATTTTTTCAAGACTTTTTTTGATTTTTTATGATTGTTTCAGGACATTTTACCATAGACTAACTATCTTAGGCATAGAATTTCTTTAGATGGAGAACATTTATTATTTCTCAGAGTTGTTCTCCTTCAGTCATTGAGAGTTGATAGGCTCTAGAGCCAAAAGTAGCAGTGATAACAAAGGGACCTAGCTAGTTGGGTTCAAACTTCCCCTTGCGTTCTTGATGTGATTAATTTTTAGGATTTTCTCTCAAGACTAGATCACCAACCTGAAATTATTTGTGTATGACTTTCTTGTTGTAGCCTCTATACATTCTCTTCTGATATACTCTGAGGTGATCATATGCAACTTGGCTTCACTGATCTAGTAGTTCAAGTTCTTGAAACCTAGACACTTTATAGTCATCAACCTCAATAGGTAGTACCACTTCAAACCCATAAACTAAAGTGAATAGGTAGTACCACTTCAGACCCATAAACTAAACTGACTCTCCAATTCAAAGGTGATATTATTACTCAGAATGTTTAGTTCACGAATCATTTCAATGTCATTATTACATTCCACTTCAGCAGTAGGTGGATCAGACTCATTAAGTTCATCATTTCACTCGAGACTTACGTTGGATTTAGGTGAATATTGGTGAATGACATCAATGTGTATCTCAGTGATAAGTTCATCTTCTTCTGGGATAACTCCCATTCATAGTCATTGGATTCATCTTCTGATTCTTCATCTAGACCTTTGGGAAATCTAAGAACATGTTTAAAGTCAAGATGAATCCCCCAAGAAGGATTACCTTCATATTCTGAGTGGAATTCATATTCATGGGAGTCCATTTCAGAATTACTATTGTATCCCAAATGTTTAGCTACTGTGAGAGGCTTACCTTCTTCTTGTTTAGTAGTAGGTTCTTGTGTATCTACTACATTGATATTCTCCTTAGTTTTCTCTTCATCCTTAAGAAGATCTAGTATGTTTTGAGGTAAACGCTCATAAGGAATAAGATCAGTGGTGTCTAAATCATCACTGTCTGATTGTTGTGCTTCTTCCTCCTTAGTTTTATCCACTTCTATTGTGCTTCTTCCTCCTCAGTTTTATCCACTTTTGGTTCTATCTATTCTATCACATGAGGAGAGTTTCCATTGAGATGGAAGGATTTCTTCTGATAACCTAGACCTTTAGTATCTTTGTTTTTTTGGCCATAGTGTGCAATGGGTGATATAAGACCTTTGCCTCTTGTTCCTAGAGGTCCTTTTCCTATGTATCCTATTTTAGACATGAGTTTGTGACCTGGCCCATATGACTTTGAAGGAACCTTGTTTGACTTGGAGTCACATTTTTGAGCTAATGTAGATTGGGAATCATCTTTGTATAGCCATGCAAGCATAGCTTCATCCTCTTCAAACTCTTGCTTGGACACTTGCTTTGTGACAAAACTTTCATTGTAGATAGCTTGAGGTTCTTTAGATGCTTGTTTTGTTTGTTTTAAAGGCTGCCCATAAGATTTAGGTGAGACTGAGAGAGATGTTAGAGATAGGACTGGTTCCATAGCATATTCTCCCATGCATGTGTCCTTGATTTTGACTTCTTTGGCAATGTCTTCCATCTTGGATGTAGATGCAATATATGTTTACTTAGTGAAAGATTCCCTATTATGTGGAACAATTTTGTCAGCACTTTCTTTCAAAGCATTGCAAGATGTACTCCATCATAAGGAAAATTCACACATTGATGGTATGTTGATGGAATATTTTTCATTTCATGTATCCAAGGTCTCCCTAGAAGAATGTTGTAGGCCAATGGAAGATCCAGAACTTGACAAATGATGTCTCTGATAATTGGTCTAGTTCTTATAGGTAGTACAATTATTCCCTCAAAAGATCTTTCTTACTCATCATATGCTTTTATTGTTATCTTATTTTTAGGATCAATAGCATATATTGATAATCCTAGTTGTGTGACCAATTTGTAGGAACAGATGTTTAGACTAGTGCCTCCATCTATCAATACACGTTTGACATGATGGTTTTGGATTAAGACTTCAATGTGCAAGGGTTGGTTATGCAGATGACTCAGTGAATTGTCATCTTCTTCTGAAAAGGAGATATACTGGGGTGATGTCAGATGACCAACCATAGTCTAAAATTTGTCTAGATCAAGATTGTCAAGAACATTTGAACCAAGCAGAGCTTTATCCAAAATAGTTCTATGAGCAGGAGATATATGAAGCAACTCAAACATGGATATTTTTGTATTGGTATGCTGGAGTTGTTGGAAAATATTGTATGATGTTGGTCTTGTCTCTTTAGGATTTTATGATTTTGAGGTAGCCCTCTATTTAGAAGTAGATGAAATATTCAAAGACACCTTAGGGGCATTTGATGAACCTAAGTTTTGTCCTTGTAGATGTACCTGAGCTTGTGTTTGAGTTACTGCATTTGCTGACTGATTATCTTTGTCTTTTCTTACAATGGTAATGACATTGCAATGTTCAGATAAACATGACTCAACCATGTTTATGACAGCATTGTTTCTAGAGTAGGCATAATTTGACTTTAGCACCCATGTTACGTTTAGAAGATGAATCTCCTTGAGTATGCTTCAGAAATGGTTTCGTGAATGTTGTATGATCATTGTTGGTTTTATGGTTGTCAATTACAATTTCTCCATCATCAATTTTTTCTTGTATGAGATGCTTTAAGCGCATGCAGTTATTGTTTTTATGACCTTTGTTTTGATGGAAGTCATAGAAATCAGTCTCTTTCCACCATTTAGGTTTAACTTCAGGATCATATGGTTTTATCTCAGGTAATGTGATGATTTTGTTTGCAAATAGAGTTTTCATGGAAGATTCCAAGGATTCACCCAAAGGAGTGAACTCATGCTTTGATTTTATAACCCATGGTTTATAGTCATTAGACTTTTTAGAAGATTCAGATGCCTTTTATTTAGAAGCTTTTATGGCTTGGGTGCCAATAGTGAGATTGAATGCTGGTGCCTTTGATGGAGCACTGATGTGATTGACAACACCATCTGTTACAACATTCTTGTTCTTGTTCTAAAATTTGACTTTATCTTTGTTGTTGGAACTAGAACTGGATTCATTCTTGTTATCTTTAAGTGTTATATCCCCTTTATGATCAAGTACATTTTCAATCTTGATGGCATTTTCTACCATTTTCTCAAAAGAAGCATGATTTTGCATTTATAAATGATAATTGAGTTCTGGAATCAGATTGTTGATGAAGATCTCAAGTTTTTTTGTTTTTGTAATGGGTCGAGCATAGAGTGAAAAATTCTTCCTCCATCATTTGAGGAAGGTCAAGAAGGGCTCTCCTGAGTTTTTCTTTAGATTGTAGATGTCGATCATGGTGACCGGGTGTTGGATATTGTAGGAGTATTATTGGTAGATCAATTTGATTAGCTCCTCAAAGGTTTTGATTATTGGAGGCATCTTAGAGAACCAATGAATGGCTGCTCCTCCCAGAGATCATGGGAAAAGACACATTAAGTAGGTTGGTTCATGCATAAACTCTATGGATTGAGTACAAAAATTTTTGACATGATCTTAGGGGTCAGAGTTTCTATCGTATTTGTCATATTTTTGTATCTCCGCTCTTTTTGGGAATGGTGGCATTTACAAGTTTTTATCGAATGGGAAGGTGCATAGAGCCTCCATAGAGAATTCTTTAGGTTCTTTCTCTTTTTCCAACTTGTTGAATTTAACTTGCATGGAATGCATCTATTTCATCATGGCTATGATGGGAGTTTCTTCCACTTACATGATGATATTATTGACATTGAAGTCTTGAGGAAGTTTGGCTCCTTGTTGAGCTAGTTGTAAGAAATAGACTTCTTTCTCTTCTTGCAAGAAGTGTTTCATCATTCTTCGAAAGTCATCATCATTTCTATATCACTCAATTTCAAATGGTGTTGGTTCTGGATCTCCACCATGATTAGAGTGATGACCCTGGGAACCTTGGTTTCCTCCTCCTTGAGATGTTGTGTTGTTGTGAGGACTACCAGGGATTGTTTGATGTGGATTTGATTGGTTACCTCTGTGGGTTGATTGAGGAGGATTAGAATAGCATTTTTTTAGATGTAGATTACCTAGAGCATCTTCTTCATAATGAGTTGTATTGTAAGGTTGATTAATGGATTGAACTACATAAGAAGACAAAGGCAAAAATTTTGGTTCTTCTCCAAGTTTCTTATGTGAGGAAGATCTAGTTTCCACCATTAACCTCGAGTGAGTTTAAAAAGCAAGATTAAGACAACTGATAAATTACTTGATTCAAGAAAATTGAATGACACAACCTTGTCAAGATTGAATTTGATAAAGGATTGATTGGATGTCAATGTAGGATATTGTGCCCTAGATGTATGGGTAGATGCCCAAAAGATAGTGGACATGAGCTCGCAACACTTAGCCATTTTTGAAGATTGATTCTGAAGATGATTTTGACAAGGTTTTTGACACAAGATGAATAGGATCCAAATCAATAAATCAGAAGGCTGGATCAAACTAAAGAGATCACTTTTGGAAAATGTATTGGATTTTTTGGTTTTCTACTCTATTCTTGACATAGTGAATATTTTGACAAAATCTGAAGGTTGACTGCAATGATTGAATTTCTGACAAATTTGAAGGCTTTATAACAAGTTTGACCTAACTCTCATATGACTTTTTCTAGGCTCGTACAAGTCGGGAGAAGGTCTCGCACAACAATTGACAAAAACTCGTAGACAATTGCTACCAGTATTGAAATTTTCTTGGATTTTTTACAATAGTCATACGAAAAAGTACAAGCTTTCATACAATTTTAAGAGGGTTCTAATACAACAATGTAAAAACTCGTACGAGTTTTGAATTTCCCGGACAACAACTGACACCAGAAAAGGATTTATGCTCAGATTTTGCAAGTTTTCTAGATTTTTTGTTTGATTTCAATGGCTGGGTTTGTTCATTTTTAAATGACCAATTAGATATCAGACACATAAGACAACAATCAAGGGAGAAAGCAATCATCTTCAAACAATGAGAAAGGGACAAAGCAACCTTGCACATGAACAAGAATAGTGACTTATGATTCTACTCCCTAAGAATTCTACTTGTGTATGTTCTCAAAATATTTTGCAATCACACACATAGTCCTATAAAATAAAAAGTTGGTTACACTACGGTTCATAGTAATGGTCAACTCTAAAACTTTTACAATCTCAAGAGGGCAAACTCCAATCTAGGTGCACCAGGGTTTTGACATAGTCTGAGAATTTAATCAATCAAGAGCTGCTAAGGAGATCTGATAGCCTAACAAGAGAGTACACCTATGGAGATTTCTTCCACAAGGACATTTATATAGTGACTGCTGCTACCACAGTGAAAATGACTATTACCACTTGAGGTTCCATCCATGTGGTTGACCCAATACAAGGAATGTCCACTACGGTTAACCCTCTCTAATAAGGTGACTCACAAAAGGGACCACATAGGGACTTAGTTTAGATTCAAGGATCTGAGTTTCTGATGCTACCCAAAAAGGGAACAAAGCATAATCCTCTAGCCTCTTCACTTCACCCAAACATAGTAAATAGATTGATTGACACACTAAAATTGAAACCACCTCACCAAAGTTTGTATGTCAACAACAATGGCTATCGATCTCTCTAAGTGGGACCAAGAGAGAATGTACCATCAAAGATTGAAGACTAAACCAAGTAAGACCATGAGATGATAACAAATCCTCCCTACCTACAAGGGGATCTATCTTCGAGAAGAGCTTCGCATGCAAAAAGGGCAAATGAAGCCCACTCTCTAAAGAACTCCACAAATAGTGTTCATAGGTCCTAATTACTATGTCTAATAGATATGCAAGGAAACAAATCTAGATTCTTTTTAGAGCCCAAAATGAACGTGTGATTTATGAAAGCAAGAAAACACTCAAGCTAGACACAAGAGAGTTTCATTTTAGTTCCCAAAATTGAAATGTTATAAGGATGTAGTGAAATACCTCAAATCCCATGCAACATGCTTATTAGATTTTACCTGATTTTTATCTTTTTTGAGCGAACTCTCCTTTGGCCAGCGAATTATCAGAAGCAACAAATTAGAAATAGCAAGTATCAATCATTAATGTTAGCTGTTAGCAGAAATTTGAAATAAAAAACTGCTCAAAAATTTGATACGACTAAGTAAAACTGGCATGAAAACTCATACGAGTTTCAACAACTTCTCATACGATAATCAGGAAATGATACGACAATGGGTCCCTTGTCATACAAAAACCTAGCTTCCAAATGACCATACGTAACAACCCATATGACTTTCTAGAATGTCATCTGTCGTACGACTACCAGAGTGATCTGATACAACTTTCTGGAATGTCGTATGAAACTGTACGAACAAAAAAAATTAAAAATTGAATCTTGGAAGAAAATGATCAGAAATTGATAGAATCAAAAAGTGAAACCCATTTCAAGGCCCCATGATGGGCACCAGAAATGTGCATGTGAATTTGTACCTAGCTATAGACACAACACTTAAGTAAAACATTAGAGGTTAGCAAATCAAGAAATCTACAATATAAATGAACTAAGCTAACCAGGCAATTTACTGCCTTCTAGTAGGTATGAGTTTGATATTCTTAGATTATGACCGAGACTAGTGACAATGCAATACCTAAATGAAGAATTTAATTCTAAAAGATGGATGAAGATGAATGCAAATTAATCTATATTTTTAGATTTTTCTATGCAATATGATGAAAAATTATATGAAATTGATCTAAATGGATTGACAATGCAATTATAACAATGCTATGAATTGATTGAAAATAATGAAATGGAATTGCAAAAACAAATCTCACAATCGCATGTTCGCAAGAGCTCGATTCTCCAAATTCACAAGAGAGAGGTTTGAAGATTCAAGATGTAAGAAACTTTGTGAAGGGCTGAGCCTTGTTTTTAGAGAAATCCAAGGCTTAAGGATGCATGGAAAAATCCATAAATCACTCTTTGCTGAACTCAGCTTGATTTTTGAGTTATCAATGAATTAGAAACAATTAACTCACAAAATCATGCAAAAATAGCTTTTTAACTCAAATCAAAAGTTTAGATTAGTTTTTAACTCAAAATAGATGTTGAGTTCAAAAAGATAGCAAATTGAATTGATTTTTTGATTTAAAGTTTAACTACTCTTCTGAATGTGCATGGATAATCATGAATTAATTTAATAATTCAAGTGAATTATTCTCAACTTAACTTATTTTTGAATTAAAATAACTGATTTATGGGTTAATCAATTATTAAATCAAACTTTATTCTAAAACTATATCATTAAATATTGACAACTTGATTTAATTAATTAAATAAGAATTTAATCAATTATTTGTAGGATTTTTGATTTATTGTCAAAATTAAATAATATTAATTAGGAATAAATATAATTGAATCTAATTAAATAATTAAGTGGCAGAATTAAATTAATTAATCAAATATTCAACATATTTAATTAATTAACTTTAGGATAAATAAAACATATTTATCACCAAATAATATTCAATTAGGAGATAATTAGGATAAATTAGGAATATTTAGGAAATATTCCTCGATGCAGAATTAAGATTAAATCGATTAGGTTTTTTATGATTTGATGTGCAGATGTGCCTTTGGTTAGGACTTTGATGTTGATTTCGATCAATTTGTCAGTGTAGGAGGTTAATGGTCCTATAGCCTATTTTTGGGGTATTACAAGAAGAGATAACTGAGAACACAGAAGCAACCAATAGTATGATAGAAGAAGTAACCAAGATTACAAAAACAAATGAAAGAAAGCATGTTACCTTGTTGAAGATGATGATGATGACACTAAAACTGACATTGATGAAGACATTGAGGTGGTATTCGTAGCTTTGAAAGAAGATTTAGAATAAGAAGAAAGGTATGTTGAAACAACACTTATTTCTAAGGTTATCAAGATTTGATACTTGGATTATTGATAGTGGATGTACACATCATATGACTGGTGATAAAGAGGAATTTAAATACCTTGAACATTATAATGGTGAATCTGTTAAAATGGGAAATGATACATCTTGCCTAGTAAAGGGAAAAGGGTCTATATTGTTGAATAATAAGACCAAATGTAAGAATGCATATTGGGTGAAGGGACTTAATTATAACTTGTTGAGTGTAGCATAGATGAATAACACAGGTCACTAAGTTGCATTTGAGAACAGGAAGGTGAAAATTTATGATGAGACTGAAAAGTTGGTTGGTATTGGTGAACAATCTAAAGGTAATCTATTTTATCTTGACAATGCTAAAACTTCTTATTTGTTTGCTAGAATTGAAGATGTGTGGTTATGGCACAAAAGGTTATGTCATGTGAATTTTGACAACATGGTTAAGATCAGTAAGAAAAGGAGAGTTAGAGGCTTACTGAGCATATCTAAACCTAACCATGTCATGTACAAACAATGTCAAATGGTAAAAATGTCAAAATCTAGTTTTAAGAGCAAAAATTGTTCATCTAATGCTATTTGGAGTTAGTTCATACTGACTTGTGTGGTCCTATGAGAACTAAAAGTTATTATGGAGAGAGATATTTTATCTTGTTTGTTGATGACTATCATGTTCTTGAAAGAAAAATCTAAAACTTTTAAGATGTTTAAATGGTTTAAAGCTAAAGTAGAAAAAGAAAGTGGTAAAGAATTAAAATTATTGAGATTAGATAGAGGTGGTGAATTTATTTCTGATGAGTTCACTAATTTTTGTAATGAGCATGGAATTAAGAGACATGTTTTTGCACCGAGGACATCACCGCAGAATGAAATTACTAAAAGGAGTAATAGATCTATTGTTGATTATGTTAAATCACTAATGATTGAAAAAGATGTTGCAAAAATTTACTGGAGAGAAGCCGTTAGTACTATTGTGTACACATTGAACTGAGTTCAACTAAAGAAAGATTTAAACGAGACACCCTATGAATTATGGTATGGTTACACACCTAATGTAAGTTATTTCAAAATATTTGGAAGTAGATGTTACATTCTAAAAGATGATAGAAATGGGAAATTTAATTCAAAGGGTGATGAAGGAATATTCTTAGGATATTATTCTAAAAGAAAAGCTTACAAATGTTTGAATAAGGCTACTAACAAGATGATTGAAAGTGAAAATATGAGAGTTGATGAATTTTATGAGAAGAATGATGAAAAAAGAAAAAGGGAACCGAAAGATTATGGTAGATTTACTTACATTGAGAAACCTAACACTCTACCTGAGCAACAGCTTGGTGTTACTGAGCAACAAGGTAATGCTATCGAGCATCAGTCTATACAAATTTAGAATCAGCAAATACTTACCAATGAATATCATGATCCTACACCAAGTGAAGAACATAATGAAGAACAAATAACTGAACCTGTACATGCAAGATATGTAAGGAAACATCATCCAAAAAATCAGATTATTGGAGACAAGAAAGCTAGCATGATGACATGAAGTAAATTAAGAAATAAAACATGCTTAGTTTGTGAATTTGAACCTAAAATTGTTAGAGATACGCTTCGAAATTATGAATGGGTTAAGGCCATGAATGAGGAAATTGAGAAGATATAGAAAAACAAAACATGGGCATTGGTACCAAGACCGAAAGATAAGAATTTAATTGGAACCAAATGGATATTCAGAAACAAGTTGAATGATAATGGAGATGTCACTAGAAATAAGGCAAGACTTGTATGCAAAGGGTATGCACAAGAAGAAGGAATTGATTGTGGTGAGACTTTTTCACCAGTTGCTATACTTGAAGGAGTTAGAATATTGCTTGCTTATGCTGCTTATAAAGGATTTAAAGTTTATCAGATGGATGTTTGATGCAGTTAAGGATGGAGGATCCAATTAACGACTATCTGACCTTGTAGCCAAACCACAACATAGTGGAATTCAACAACAATAAAACCCTATCTAATATAAAACTGGAATCTTTATTCATAAATTCATTGATTACATGCAATGTGCTGGGCTGTAAGGCCTTCTTGGTTATGGCCAATTACAAAGCAAGTAACAGTCTACAAGATCTCATAGGTTCCAAGTCTTTTCCACAACTTCACCACTCAGCTAGTCCAGGTCTTCAACATCGCATGACACTGGTAGGGTCCCAGGAAAGATCTAAACTTGTACTCACAACTTCCAAGAAATCTTCCTTTGCCTAAGCTCGCAAGATACTAACTTCCCTTTTCTTATCCTCTTAATGATGCCCTAAACACTACCCAACCATCCTATAATTACTCATCCTCAACCACAAGTCAGCTAGATGAAACAATTAACTCCTACGAACACTTATTAAATGCCAAAACATTAGTCAGCTTACAAAATAGCCTTAAAATAAATTACATTATCTAAGATGGCCCCAAACGGTCATCAGATCCACATAGAAGAATGTAACACACTAGACTTAGCTCCCTACATGTCCAACGGTCAATCCATAACTCGAGGAACGTGACCCAAATTAAATGCACTAGTCGGCCAAGCTAATTCATCCAAATAACCAAGTTGGTCAACAAGAACACTAAGCACCAAAGAAATAACTAAGTGCTAGAGAACCGATGACACCAAGCATGACTGAGAAATTCAGTTATCACTGAGCGCTAGAAGCAACCAACGCCTTCAATTACTAAGCATTCTTTAGAGACCGAGCACCCCAGTAAACACTGAAATCTAGCAACTAGTATCCCAAACTGAGCAAAAACTGCACCAAACTAGGATCAAAACTAATAATCTACCTTTAAAGACAAACATATTTTGGTTGATAAAGGATTACCAAGAATCCTAGGATGCTCCTACATTAGACACCCTAGGGTAAGAAGATTTTCTCATAAGGAAATTAGGAACATCTTAAAGGAATGAGAACAAGTATGCCAAATCTATTCTTGACCCATATCTCTTCTTGTCCTTCATTCCAAGTTGTCTTCATTTCATCCACTATCCTCTATAGCAAGCTTTCTTGCTTCCTAGTTCTCTTATCTTTCCTACTTGCAACTGATAACAACTAATTCTGACCATTCCTCCCACTACTGACCACCTCATTACCTCGGCATACACCATCTTCTCTGGATTCCACAATCAACTTTACATCCTCTGCATCTCTCTATGTCACAAATGTCATCATCTATTGTACTATCTCTATCAAAAAGACCATCTAACTCTTAATCTCAAAAAACTCTTCCGATATATCATTCTCCTTATCTTTCAAACTAAGCTTTGTAGGAATAGGTTCACCAATCCTCTACTCTTGAGGCTTGTCACAAGAACAACACCTAATAACTCCACATCCTTTAGCCCTTGTCTCCTGTAGAGGTAGCTTATGTCTAGATCCTTCATGCCTAACCACATAGGTGTTAGCATGACCATTAAATAAAATATTTCTATCAAATTGCCAAGGTCTACCGAGCAACAAATGACAAGCATCCATAGGAAATATGTCACACAATATCTCATCATGATAAGATCCAATCTAAAAATTAACCAAGAATTGTTCTTCAATCCTAACCTTAGATATATCTTGTATCCAACTAGTCTGATAAGGATTAGGATGCTTCTTTCTTTCCAAATTCTACTTACTAACCATCTCTTCTGAAACAAAGTTCTCAGAATTACCACCATCAACTATGACATTACATACCTTATCCTTGCACTTACATCTGGTTCTAAACAAATTTCTCCTTTGCACTGGTTCCTGGACACATGTAGCCAATCTCCTAGTGATCATGAATTCACCCTTCTCTACAACATTCACAATATCTTCTTCAGCAGTCAGTGCAACTCTTTTCTTAGGATACTGGAAACTTCTATGACCCACTTCAACACACTGATAACAAGTATCGGTGAACTCATTCTTCCACCTTCCTCTATGTCTAGTATTGAAATTCTTAGTGACATGACCACTGCCAAATCCCACATTGGTATTCTTAGGATTCTCTACCACATTACCTTCTGTAACTATTTCACCAGTCTTACCTCCTCAGTTCCTATTGTTCTATCTTCCTTCAAAATTCTTATTCAACTTCTCTTCAATCTTTAATGCCATCTGATAAGCATCTCCTATTGTTGTCATCTGAACAATAAGTAACTCTTCTTTAATACTAGGTCTCAAACTATAAACATACCTAGAAACCTTCTCTTTATCAGCTTCAGAATGACCAGTCCTTATCAGGATTCTGTAAAACTCCTCGATATACTCTTGCACCGATTTGTTAGTCTACTTCAAGGCTTTCATGTTCTTAAACATGTCCAATTCATCATCCACTAGAACTAATTTCTTCTTCAACTTGTCCACCATTCAGTTCCATTTAGTGATCTTTTCCTTTCCTCTCCTACTTCTTTCCAACTGAACTTCCCTCCACCAAATATTTGTATGACCCTTCAATTTAGTCTTTGCAAATCTAACCCTATCAGGATCTTCTATTTCTTCATACTCAAAATATTCATCCATCTCATTAATCCAATTAATTAGCTCCTTTGGCCTAAGGCTTCTAGAAAATGCAGAAACTTCAATCTTAGGTCTTTTCCCAATTTTAGACATAGCTTTCAAGATTCTATTCTCTTCAAGATCTCTAGCTTCTTCGACAGCTTCTTCAAAATGATCTTCTCCCTCAGATTCATCATCACTACTTTCCTTTGGTGTATTCTTCTTCTTTCTCAACTTCTCTTGCAGATCTTGCACTTTTTTCTATAAAGCCCTAAAATCATCAAGACTAAATTCTCCAATAGCTCCCTCCTTTGAGATCATACGAGCTCTCCTCGAAGGCATCTTCAATCCAAGATCCCGGTGCAAACATACAAGATCAACTCAGCTCCAATAGGAAAAAACTTCTCTCTAATACCACCTGATGTAGTCAAGAATGGAGGATCCAATTAAGGACTGTTCGACCTTGCATCCAAACCACAACACAGTGGAATTCAATAATAATAAAACCAAATCTGATATAAAATTGAAATCTTTATTCATAAATTCATTGATTACATGTAATGTGTCGGGCTATAAGGCCTTCTCGGTTATGGCCAATTATAAAGAAAGTAACAGTCTACAAGATCTCATAGGATCCAAGTCTTTTCCACAACTTCACCACTCAGCTAGTCCAAGTCTGCAACATGGCAGGACACTGGTAGGGTCCCAGGAAAGATCTAAACTTGTACTGACAACTTCCAAGAAATCTTCCTATGCCTAAGCTCAGAAGCTACTAACTTCCCTTTTCTTATCCTCCTACTAATGCCCTAAACAACTATCCAACCATCCTATAAATACTCATCCTCATCCACAAGTCAGCTAGATGAAACAATTAACTCCTACGAACAATTATTAAATGCCAAAACATCAGTCGACTTACAAAATAGCCTTACAATAAATTACATTATCCAAGATGGCCCCAAACGGTCATCAGACCTGCATAGAAGAATGCAACACGTCAGATCTAGGTCCCTACATGTCCAACTATCAATCCATAACTCGAGGAATGTGACCCAAATTAAATACACCAGACGGCCAAGCTGATTCATCCAAATAACCAAGTCGGTCAGCAAGAACACTAAGCACCAGAGAAATAACCGAGTGCTAGAGAAATAACTAAGTGCTAGAGAACCAACCATGTCAAGCATGACCGAGCAACGTAGTTATCACCAAGCACCACAAGCAACTGACACCTTTAGTTACCGAGTGTTCTTCAAAGATTGAGCACCCCGGTAAACACTAAAATCAAGCAACCAGTCTCCCAAACTGAGCAAGTACTCCACCAAACTAGGATCAAAAATAACAATATACCTTCAAAGACAAACATATTTTGGTTGATACAAGATTACCAAGAATCCTAGGATGGTCCTGCATTAATGTTAAATCTACATTTTTGAATGGAATACTTGAAGAAGACTGTACACATTGAACAACCTGAAGGGTTTTTTTATCCTAATCAAAAGAATATGGTATGTAATTTGCACAAAACACTATATGGATTGAAACAAGCACCAAGAGCATGGTATGAAAGACTGCATTCCTACCTTATCAGTAGTGGATTTGTTACAACAAGTGAGAACAACAATTTATATTTGAAAGGTGAAACTGATGATAAGATTCGTATTGCTGAAATTTTTGTTGATGATATCATATTTGGAGGACATGATAATCAATGCAAATCATTTGTTGATGAAATGAGAAAAGAATTTGAAATGTCAATGTTTGGAGAGATAAAATTCTTTCTTAGCTTGCAAATTTTACAACAAGATGAAGGTATATACATTACTTAATCAAAGTACATAAAAGAAGTATTGAAGACATTTGGTATGGAGGATTCAAAATCAGTCAGTACACCTATGGTCACTAGATGCAAATTGACAAAGGATGATCAGTCAACCAAGGTAAATCAAACACTATATAGATCAATGATTAGGATGTTGATTTATGTTGTGCATAGTAGACCAGATATTGTACATGTAGTTAGAATTATAGTAAGATTTTATGCTAATCCTAAAGAATCACATATGACTATTGTAAAAAGAATTTGAGATACTTGAAGAAAACTAAAAACCATGGATTGTGCTATAACAAAGAAGGAAATTTCAAACTAAAAGTTTACACAGATGTGGATTAGGTTGTAAATATTGGTGATAGAAAGAGCACTACTAGTGGAGAATTATTTTTGGGAGGAAGATTAGTTATTTGGATAAGTAAGAAACAAGGATGAATTTCTCAATCCACTATAGAAGTAGAATATGTTGTTTTTGTCGTTGTTGCTAATTGTTCGAACATTGCATGGATAAAAAAATTTTTGGAAGGTATGAAAGAAGAGATCACTAACCCAGTGATAATATATTGTGATAACACTAGTGCTAAAACATTTCTAAGAATCCTGTGATGCATGCAAATACAAAGGATATATCTATAAAGTATCACTACTTTAGAGAACAAGTACAAGAAAAATAAGTGAAACTAGAGTATGTGAAATCACAAGAACACCTTGTTGATATATTTACTAAACCCTTACCTAAGGATACATTTGAGTACTTGAGGACTAGACTAGGGGTCCATCCCCTATCTAATGGTCACTAAGGTGATTAGGAGGTTACATCAACCTATACTTTATTAGAATATCAAATGATGTTGATGCATGATGTTCACACTTTAGGTTTCCTGAGGTTGTGAAAGCTGAAAGATGAAAGACAAACTAACACTGTCTATCGGTACATGAAAGGTACTTTATTTGAATCGAACACCAGAGATAATATTTTGGCTACTGAAGAGTTGTTTATTTTCTTTTTGGCATTGTTGTCAAAGGGAGAGAAGAATCAATGAAATATTATAAAAGAGTCTCAAGAATATTTATCTGGAGAAGAGAATACATACACGGGGAGAGAAGATCAAATCTGCAAGGAGAGAAGATCAAACCTACAAGGAGAGACTGCATGGAGAGTATTAATGTTGTGTAGTGATTAAACATATTAAATGTATAAGATAGGAAGAGCTTATCGAGTTACAATATTTTCTTACAGAGTTGTACAATAGATGTTTGGTATTCTATGACATATTTCATATTGTGTTGTCATCAATGCCAAAGGGAGAGATTGATAACCTACAACTGATTGAATATCTTGAGGAAAGTTTGAAAATGGAATGAATATTTGAAAGATGAGTTATTGATGATCACCAAGTTACTAAAGTGTATGTAAGATAATTAAATCATTTAATGTATTGGTTACAAACATCTTAAGAAGGAAAAATGGTAAATGAATGAGATATCTACATGAAGATGAGATGGATAAGAAGGATATGGATATGGTATACATTGGATAATTTTTTGATGATTTTATGGCATTATGTTAGTTATTTTATTGTATTACATGAATCTATTATGTATTGAAGATCAAGACCGAACAAGTTTATTTGGTCAGTAAATGAAAAATTTTGTATACACCGAACAAGTGTGGTGTATACTGAGTATAGTATTAATCGAGATAGTTATCATCGACGCATTACAGTATTGATCGAGTGAAAGAAATAAATGGAACTTATGACTACTGACTAAAAATGATGATTTGGACAATTGTTTATGATTTTGAGGTAAATAATAATGGTTTTTATGATGATCAAATGGATGAAAAAATTCAAAGATGATTGAATGAAGGAGAACGAAATGTTTTATTGACACAACTGTCGAGGAAGGTTAAAGCGGTAAAATCTACGGTGAAGATTAAGAGGCAAAATCTATGGATGGAAATAAAATAGTTTATGATGTCTATATAAGGAGACATGAGATTCATTATTGAGTCTAATGCTATAGTATAATTTGTATGCACCCTAAAATGGTCGCATAGACTTTGGGCCCCTATTTTTGCAATTTATCAAATCCCTGAATCAATATTTTTAAAAATCAACATTTTTCAAATATATCAATTTCCTTGATCAAATCATAATAAAAAGAAAAGAAATAAAAATAAAAATCTTATTTAATTAAGAGAACATGCTCTCTTTTAATTAATTAAAAATCTCTTTTAATTAAATAATAAAATCATTTTATCCTAAGCCTTTATTTAATTAAAAGGAATTTTCTTCTCTTTTATTTAAATAAAAAATCTTCACTTTTTTTCTTATCCTTGTTGCACAAATAAAGCATTTAATTCTTATTTATAAAGAAAAATAAAATAAAAAATAAAAGAAAAGTACTTTTGCCTCACATGGACATAAAGTAAATGCTCAACATAAAGTAAATGCTTCTAATTTTCTTATTGGAGGATATTTGTGCACAAGGATCAAGCTTCTTTTTTTCTCCATTGTTGATTAAGTCTTTTGCCTCTTAATCTCCATGGTCCATTATTTTTCACTTCCTATAAAAGAAGAGCTCTTTTCCTCATTTGCACACACCATACATACTTGAATTATTATGCTACAGGTTTTCTAAGTCATTGAAGCTTTTGGAGATATTCTTGTATCAAGTTTTGAAGATTTGGAGCATCATTGTCATTCATCTTACATCTACATCACATCCTAGCTTGCATCATAGTTGCATTATCATGGTATCATTTCTTTTCATGTTTTAGATTAATCTCACATAGTTTAATTAGAAGGTTTGTAACTCTTTCATTTTCATTTTCATAGCTTAATTGCATCTTCATTTTCATAAGATTAATTTGCATTCTCATATAGATTTTCATAGCATTGCATTCATTTAGAATCTCTCATTGTGTGGTTGACTAGCAAGGTCATGAGTTTATAGCTCTAGCTGAGAGCAATTTTACAAATCTTGCAACTCCATGCATAGAGAGCTATGGATCGATTTGTGAGGGTTTATTCTTGAGTTTCCTTACATGTAATGATTCATAGAAGTGTGGTCACATTTTTAGCACATATTTTTGGTGCCCATCATGGGGCAACCCACTTTTTACATGCTAGTTTTGATTATTTTTGGAGCTAACCCTTGTGCAGATTTGTTTGGAGACAAAAAAACCTTAGATTTGAAAGATTTGATCATATCTCCCAAACGGCTTGGTTTGTTGGTCTAAAATTTTATTTCTAGGTTAGCAACATATTAGAGAATCTCTAAAAAAAAATTTAGAATTTTCGGAGGTAATTTGTATTTTTTCTTTGTTTTTCATAAAAAATCAATTTTTGATGCAAATCAGCATATTTTTTAGAAATTTTTATATTTCTGGAAAGATCTTGGAATTCTACAGGGGGTCTATTCATTGTGTTTTTAATTTAGAAATCATATCATAGCTCATTTGGTCAATTTATAAAAACTAGTCTGTTTTGGTAAAATGGGTCTCTAGGGCACAAATGAAGAGATTTTTCTAAAATTTTTACATTTTTAGAAAGCTCTTTATTTTTTGATAGAGATCTTTTTTTTCATTTTGGTTTTAGGGTCTGAATTCATATGGTAAAAATTAGATCTTGTTGACTAGGTCAAATGCAAAAAAAATAAAATTTTGTGATGGGTATGCACTTATTTTTCATTGTTCAATGCATAATATGAGTTATCATTTGAATTATTTGCTGGTTATCATTGCTCCTAACAATTGATTTTCAGATCTAACCACCCTAGGGTTTTCATAAGTTGGATATACATTACATATCTTGTTTGCTTGTTTTCTTGTCTTGTTCATTTGAAGGTGCATGACTTGCTTTCATGAAAAATACTTAAAACAAATTAAAAAAAAGGTGAAATCTACTAAGAGCATTGCGTTGGACTTGAGGTATTTTGTTACAACTCTACAACATTTAGATTTTGGGATTAAAATTGAACCTCTCATGTGTTTGGCTTGAGTGTTTACATGCTTTCATAGCACACATTTCAATTGATGCTCTTAATGGGAAATGAAAGAACATAGATTTGTTTTTCCAAGTTTGTGTAAGTGAATGCTTGTGTTTAAACCTTAAGTAATTCTTGGTTTCAATATCAAATATCTCATTGAGTGATTGAGGGCATGGATTCATTCATTGTTTACATAGGGAGTTAAATGCACCACTTTGTGGACTCACTCTATGTTTGCTTGGAAAGTTAAATATTCCATTGATTCAACCCTTTGTCATTTGTGAATAGTATTGATAAGCAACTTTAGATTATTTGTGATTGATCTAGATTGCTATCTTGGGTTATTGGACTCGCTAATCCACCGGCTCCTCATTTTCACCCCGTGGTTGCAAGATCAACGCCACATTAAAGAGGAGGGGTCTACAGGAAAGAAGTGTTAATTGCTCCACTAGGCAACCCTTTTGTGCTTTTTGGAACTCACTTGTTTTCTAAGGTGTGGACTCACTTTCAGTTGATGTGAGGAGTTAAATGTTCCACTTTTGGACTCACTTTGAGTTGGTGTGAAGAGTTAAATGTTCCACTTTTGGATTCACTTTGAGTTTGTGTGAAGGGTTAAGTGTTCCACTTTTTTGGACTCACTTCACATTCTTTTGAAGGGTTAAATGTTCCACTTTTGGACTCACTTCACATTATCTTAAAGGGTTAAATGTTCCACTTTTGGACTCACTTCACATTTACTTGAAGAGTTAAGTGTTCCACCTTTAGTACTCTAAATACTTTTGATAGTGAATTACTTAGTTTTTATTTTTAGAAGGCCTACTTGGGGACACACCACCTTAAGGGATGACCTTAACTCCTGTGTTCTGATGGAGTATAAATATCGAGAGGTGAATCCAAAGACACCTCTCTTGGGAATTGAGTTTGATATCACTATTGGCTAAGCCTCAAAGAACTTTATACCTTTGAGAAGTGAAGGAGGAGATTTGGTTTACCGTCTCCCCCCGGCTGTGTGATTTTGGATTCTTCTCATCTATGGATTTGGGTCTCACGTACCTTGTGTATATTGAGGACTCTTTAAAAAAGCCATGTATATCCTTGTAGACAACTTGATAAGGTGTTGTTGTGTTCTAAGTGCCTGCTAAAATATTGTCAAGAACATACACAAGTAGAACCTTTAAGGAGTAGAAATACTAAGTCACTATACTTGTTCATGCGCAAGGTTGCTTTGCCCCTTGCTCATTGCTTGAAGACTATTTGCTTGAACTCCCTGGTTGTTGTTCTATGTGCTTGATCATCATTGTGAAATCTTTTGAAAGATCTATTTGGAATATTGAAACTGAGTTCCATCCTACTGTAGTGAGTTCTCTTTAGAAGCTTGGTCTTCCTTGGTCAGTCCAGGTCAGATCCTAAGTGTTTTCATGTTGCTCAACATCTCAATGAACGTTATGGTATCAATTGCACAAGATGACTCTTAGTCTTCTTTCTTCTCCATTTCCCATGTTCTTCTAAAGTCTTCTATTCCCATGGAAAATTAGTCTTCTTCTTCTTGATTCTTTTCCTCTTACTATCTAGTCTACCTTCTTCTATTCATCTATTCATTTCTTCCATGCTTGATTCCTCCTCTTCTATAACCATGAATCTTGACTATCTAGTTTTGGAACCTTTATTAAGAATAGATGATCTTGAGCTCATTGACATATTCGAAAAGTGTTGTTCCTCCAAAATTCTCATGAGTGATGAATTTATAGCAAAAATAAAAGAAAAGATGATTAAATTAGATGCCTTTGCTAGAATCATAAACATGATCATATCACGATCTTCTTCTTCCAAACATTCTTCATCATCTAAATCTTCTCATTCTTCTTCACCTTGCAAGTCTTATCATGACTCTTCCAGACATCATTCTCATTCTTCATCTTCTAAGTCTTATCATGATTCTTCTAAACACTATTCACATTCTTCATCTTCCAAATCTTATCATGACTCTTCTAAACATCATTCAAATTTCTCATCATCCAAGTATTCTTCTTCCACTAGGTCTTCACCTTCCTCTTCACAATCTCATTCTTCTTCTACTTCTTCAAAGAGTCTTACCTCTCTTCAGAAGACATACCATAAAGAGCAACATGATAGTCCTTATGATGTCTCTTCCACAAAGAGTGACACACCCACCTATGATGACTATGATGATGGACAATGTAGTGATGCCCATGAAACTTCTATTCCTAAGCATCATCCTCGTGGTACACTTGTGATTTCTAAGGGGGAGTCATATTGGGTAGACTGTGATGGTGATCCATATGACTCTAAATTTGAAGAATTATTTGATGATTTTTGTGAACAATACAATATTCCTACTAAGAAAGAGAAAATCTACCGCGTTGATTTCAAACGTCAAAAGAATCTCTCCTCTAAAAGTTCTCATGCTAAAAATAAAGGTTGCACTCTCAAGCAAGATCATATTAATGTTGAACCTTTGTCTTGTGATGGTTCCCTTCCATCCTCTACTTCCTCCAATGCCCATACATTTCCTAAAGCTTCCGAGTCTTCCAAATCTGTCACAAATTCTTCATCCAACAAAGATCCGAAGACTTTTCATGCGGTTCCCTATAGTTATCCTCAAGGGCTACCTCTTAAAGAAACTCAAGCTAACCTTCATTTGGCTTAAAATACTTTCAATAATGCTAAACTTAAAGAGCCTAAGCCTTTATATGTTACAATTCCTACTTCAGCTAATTCTTCACTATCTCTTCCAAAGTCTTCCATACAATTCGAACATGCTTCCTTGTCCTTAAAAGTGGCTCCATGTCAAGAGGACCCTAAAAATGATAAAGAAAAAAATATAAAAAAAGATCAAGATCAAGAACCCTCAATGTCATCCAATTCTTTTCATGATGTCTCTCATTCATTTCATGGTTCTTTTGATCCTCTACACCCTTCCTCATTCATTCCACCATGTCTTAAGTCTTCTCCTAAGCAAGATCAAGCTACTACTTACACTGCTGAGCTTATTGATGATAGTGTTGTTACTTCCAATGTTAAGCCTATTGAAAATCAAAAGAAAGCTGATACACTTATGCTGTCCAAAGCTCCTTGTCAAGATCAAATTCTTCCATCTTATTGTTCTACCATTCCATGTTCACTTCCACTTTCTTCTCTTCCTAAATCTTTGCAAGCTATGAACGATCCTGTCAAAGAAGTTACTCCTATTCAAGATGTTCATGATCCTATTGCAAATCCTAATGCTCACTCTAAAGATGCTGATGTCCTTGGTTGTCATATAGATGCTGATGAACTTAATGATTATCCTTTTGCATCTTCCACGTCCATCCTTGGACCTCCTCCACCAATACTAAGGGCTTCATGTCTTCCTTCCATCTTGGGTCCTTATGTCCCTTCGCTTTCCTCTCCTAATTCTCCTAATTTGTCATCCATCTTGGGTCCTTACATCCCTCCATCTCCTATCTTTCCTCAAGATCAACATAGATACATACCCTTGAATCTTTTTCATCCACCCACCCATCTAAACCAGTCATATTCTCCTCCTTCCACAAATCCCAAGTCTTTTGGAAGTAACTTGAATGTTCAATATAAGAAAAAGAAGCAATACAAGAATCTATAAAAAAAAAGAAGATCACCATGTCTCCTCTAATCGACATGGAAACATAAAGTCAAAAGAGCTATCTAAGAAGAAAACTACAAGACAAGTATGGGTTCCAAAATCCATCATTCAAGATATTATCTCTAAATCATCAAAAGGAAATAAAAATCCTAAGGCTATATGGATTCCAAAGTCTCTCTTGAAAGAGTCTCATGTTGAACAAAAAGTAAAGTTGACATTCAAACTTCCAAAGGCTTCCACTTCATTTTCTTCCAAAAATATTTTTTCATTCCATGCACCTAAACCGCAACCTCTACTAAATATTCACCATATTCCTTCTCGTATTCCTTCATTCACATTTCTTCCATCCTCTCACCACCCTTCAAGGTGTGTGTTGATGTTGATCTTGCCTTCCTTTCTATCTACTCTTTCACAATCCCTCCATTAATTATCCTTCTACCTTCTATTCTTTTTCTTCATTTTCCTATTCCTCCTATCTTCCAACCTCACTCGCTTTATATAAAACCTTATCCTCCATTTTTCTCTTCCATCTCCCTTTCCCTATCAGCATCTTTGAGCATATCATTTTGAATCCTTGGTATATCAATGATTTATCCTTTCAAGGAGCATTATCTGAAAAGCTTGCCTTCTTCCAAAAAAAAAAATTTCAAAAAAATAGAAAAATTCAAAAAGAAAGAAAGAAATTTAAAAAATTAAAAATGTGCCATGGTGAAAACCTGGAAACAGGCACCTTGGTAGAAAAAGTAAAGAGAAATAAATTCATCCTATGGTGAAAACCACTCCCTTGTGGCGCCTTGGATAAGTACCATGATGAAAACTTGGCAATCAGGCATCATGCGTAGTTCTTCTACATTTTTCATCCATTCCATCTTCTCTCTTTGATCTTGACAAGGTTGACCTATACACGAATATTTGGCTATCTTGTGAGCTATCTTATGATGATCTTGCTTTCATTCCTTTCATGTTTAGCATTCATTTTTATTTTACTCCATTCATTCTAGCCTTTCATTATCCTTTTCCTCTTTGGTCTTGATCTAATAAAAAAAGAGTAAAACATGATGCTATGAAGTCTCTTGACATGTCTACTCCTTTGGACTGCATCCCTTCCTTCTTTTGCAATGCACTTTTGAGGCTTATCCTATGCTATCCTTTCATTACTTATCCAAATGTGCTTTGCATGATAATTTTTCCCTAGTTTGGGTATTCTTGAAGAGTTTGACCTTGAAGATTTCTTCCCTCCATTCGCTTTCATTCTCCTTTCCTCCACCAGCTTGCTTATCCATCTTGTTTTCCACCTTGCTAGACATTGGGACTACACAATGTGATCTTGCTTGGGAGTTTGATGCCCATTCTGTCTGGGGGCATCCTTTGTACATATTTTATGATCCTAAAAAAATATCAAAAAAATTCATATATGATGCTGAAAAAATCCTAAAAAGCATAAAAAGTGTTGAAAAAATATTAAAAAATTCAAAAATTTAAAAAAACAAAAGAAAAAGTGCCTTGGTGAGAACTTGGAAATAGGCACCTTGGTAGCAAAAATACAAAAAAAAAATAAATAAATAAAAATTGCTCTAAAAATCCAAGTGGTGAAAACTTGGAAACAGGCGCTACTTGAGGCCTTTGCACCCCTATTTGTTAGCATGCATCCTCGACACTGAACCTTTCTCCATCATGCCTTGACCTTATTTGCCTTGGTCTGGAATTGGTCTTTGTCTTTGTCTAAGGGGCATACCTGTTAGCATTGGTCCTTTAGGTGCGTTTGTCTCTTGGGGCATTTCACAATAGGTGTTTTTCAACACCACCCCAAACTGTGTTTTTCAACACTACCCCTGCGTCGAGTGTTTCTTAACACTTATCAGATGTCTTACCCAATAGTCTAAGTATGATGCGATATTTCTCATTTGTAGATGTGATAACCAGAGTTTGACTCTATGACCAACACACACGAACTTAAACAATCAATTCGCTTGAGATATGGTGACTTTACTTTTCTTTGTGTGCTGTCTACGAGAATTTCTTTGATGAGTGGTCTCTCCCTGAGAAGTTTTCGATGATGCATAGCTAGAACAATGAGGGTATGAGAACATGTTTTCTTTCTTTATCTTCTTATGGGTATATTTTTTTTATCCTAATTGTCATGAACATTTATGCTGGTCTTACTTGACACTATGGATTGACAAGGTATTATCCTTGACTATTTTGTGACTGCATGCTTCTAGTTATCTTGACTTTCATGTGTCTTGATACAAGCATAATCTTGCCATATCAAAATTTAGGTAATCTCACTGCATTAGTCATCTTAACCTCCATGTCTTTGATGCCTAGGTGGGATTTCCACATTTCTATCTGATAAATATCATATTCATATCCACATAATTATGCTAGTGTGTATTGTATGATCTTGCGATGCTACCAATAAAGCTCGATGATGATTATTAGATGTCTATAGGCATTGTGACCTTGCAAGTCAACCACTTTCATAGTAGCTTGCATTCTTAGGTTCATCATAGTTTAGTTTTTGCATCTTGCATATGGAGAGAGCTCTCTTTTTTATCATCTACGGACTAGTTGGTCAATTGTGCTCATTTTCTAACTCTTCTTGATCATATCTTTCATTTCTAGTCTTTCATATCACATCATTTTCTATCCATTTTTTAACTCAAAATCAAAATCTGAATCGCGTTGACTGACCATTTGAGACACAATTCTTCAATTTTTGATGGAATTTCTTCCTTTCCATGTCTTCCAAACTTCTAGTCTTTCATTCACCCCTTTCGCTTCCTCTCTCTGAGGTTTGACTTAATCTTTATACTATATCTTTCTCAGTCAAACCTCATCAACCTAGGGCATATCTTTACTGTTTGATGGTTATCCTATCATGCTCCATCCTTCGATTATGATTTATTGTGACTTGATCAGGTTTATCAATTTGTTTTTCTCCTCTATCTGATTTCAATTTTGATTTGGAGGGGGCAATACCTATCAACTTTAATCTTTTATTCAGCTTTATCATTCAGCTCAGCTTGAGATTCTTATCTCTTATTTTGGATATGATCCTGAATCGACCTCATGTCCAGAATCTTTTGTTTATGTTTTTCCAGATGTGATCTCGAATCGACCTCACATCTGAGTTGTTTTGTGATCCCAGATCGATCTCACATTTCAATTCTTCTTTGACTGCATGTGTTCCTAGATCGATCACACATTAGTCAAAGAGGGGGAAATGTATGCACCCTAAAATGGTCGCATAGACTTTGGGCCCCTATTTCTGTAATTTATCAAATCCCTAAATCAATATTTTCAAAAATTAATATTTTTCAAATATATCAATTTCCTTGATCAAATCATAATCAATTCAATATTTCTTAAGGTTTGAACCTTATTTAATTTAAAAGAGAAAAGAAATAAAAATAAAAATCTTATTTAATTAAGAGAACATGCTCTCTTTTAATTAATTAAAAATCTCTTTTAATTAAATAATAAAATCATTTTATCCTAAGCCTTTATTTAATTAAAAGGAATTTTCTCCTCTTTTATTTAAATAAGAAATCTCCACTTTTCTTCTTATCCTTGTTGCACAAATAAAGCATTTAATTCTTATTTATAAAGAAAAATAAAATAAAAAATAAAATAAAAGTACTTTTGCGTCACATGGACATAAAGTAAATGCTCAACATAAAGTAAATGCTTCTAATTTTCTTATTCGATGATATTTGTGCACAAGGATCAAGCTTCTTTTTTTCTCCATCGTTGATTAAGTCTTTTGCCTCTTAATCTCCATGGTCCATTGTTTTTCACTTCCTATAAAAGAAGAGCTCTCTTCCTCATTTGCACACACCATACATACTTGAATTATTATGCTACAGGTTTTCTAAGTCATTGAAGCTTTTGGAGATATTCTTGCATCAAGTTTTGAAGATTTGGAGAATCATTGCCATTCATCTTGCATCTACATCACATCTTAGCTTGCATCATAGTTGCATTATCATGGTATCATATCCTTTCATATTTTAGATTGATCTCACATAGTTTAATTAGAGGGTTTGTAACTCTTTCATTTCCATTTTCATAGCTTAATTGCATCTTCATTCTCATAAGATTAATTTGCATTCTCATATAGATTTTCATAGCATTGCATTCATTTGGAATCTTTCATTGTGTGGTTGACTAGCAAGGTCATGATTTTATAGCTCTAACTGAGAGCAATTTTACAAATCTTGCAACTCCATGCATAAAGAGCTATGGATCGATTTGTGAGGGCTTATTCTTGATTTTCCTTACATGTAATGATTCATAGAAGTGTGGTCACATTTTTAGCACACATAATTCACGTAAAAATATTAATTTTATGAAACACTAATCAAACTGGTTGAAGACAAAACTAAGAAAATTTGTAGACAACACTGAATGATAGAGAAAGTAATTACTGAGCAGAAAAAAGTTGGAGGAAACAAAGATATTGAATGTATTATTGGTCAGAGGTATTTTTGAGTTTAGCATAAATCTGAAATTAGAAAATCAAGTTGTATTTGAATTAGATCATTACTATATTAGTTTAACCATTGCTACAAAAAAATCTCTTAACCAAGTGGGACTTAACAGTCTTTATATTTCAATATGACATTCAATGAATGTTGATTGTTTTCTTGTTGACCCCATAGTGAATGTTTGGCCAAGGGAGAACTGTTAGTGATAAATCTTCTAACTAGGTCACACCTCAAAGTGTGTTATTATAACTATTATACACTAAGTTTGCACCCTTGTCTCAAGCTCTCATAGTCTTGATAACCTAGTATAACATGGGAATCATCTCTAGGTGTGGGACCTATGCTAACTGAGATGAGACCTCCAGGTTCTAGGCTGGTTCCTCTTGGATAATCACCTTAATTTGCTTCTAGACATGAAAGTAAACTTTGGAGGAAAAGGGATAGAAGGAGTACTTGAAAGGGAAATGACTTGAAAGCAAACTAACTACTAGGTGATACACCAAAATTAGGGTTTGGATCTCAGTATAGAGGATGAAATTAATGAACAACTTAGGTCTAGGAGATCACAACTCACTGAATAGGCTTGCATAAGTGTTTCATAGAAGGGTCTGCAATAGAAAGAGGCTATTCAGGGAAAGAAAAGATTTCACAAACAATAGCATTTCTGAGAATTTAGACCCAATTTATGACCTGCAAACAAACATTCACTTCTACAACTCGGTATAGGAATGAGATAGATAATCAGGGGGTTGAGGTATACCCACAATAATACACAAAATTTTAAAAAGAGAGAGGGATCAGGAACCCTAAGATACCACCAAAAACATCATATACTTTGATTCAATAAGAGATAATCAGAACAAGGAAGTATAGGGACATGAAGAATTGTCACAAAATACCTCTACAATATTTTAATTATCAATGAAAGATTTACAATTGTATAAGCCAGAGGGTAGGAATAATACCACAAATGACCCTTAAAAAAAATGAAATTCTTTTACAATTGTCTAACTCTTAGCTCAAAAGCTCCAAAATTACAATATATACATCTCCTCTTTTTTGCACATAGGTAGGAGTTAAAACCTAACTAGGGTTTACAAAAATCTATAATAATAACTAACCCTAACTCAACCAAGTATAATCATGAATATATCTCTACAACATTATGGCCGATCAGACCTCAAGTTTGTGTGCCCATCCCTGTACTACATCAACCTACAGACAAGCGACCTGGATTCATCCACTTTCCTGCACAAAGTCTTACCATGAATGCATAACTGGTACCTTTCTGAGATAAGAAATGACCCATGATGGCCACCTAAACCTCCTCATCATCTTCCTTTAACTGCAAATGTCCTAGAGACATAAATTCTCTGAACTACCTCGCCGCTCGTGGCCTGCAAATCAAATACTGGCAAAAAACCCTCTTAGAACTATTTGAATTTAAAAATTAACTACTAGCCGGTCATTTTAAAATGTGATCATCGATATCCTTTTATTTCCTAGAAAATGAATAGCCATGATACGCTGAGAAAACAACTTTAAAACCCTTCTAACAAGTCAAAACCACCGTGGAAGTCAGCGACCAATGAGAAACGAGCAAATCGACATATCAGCATATTTGGACCCACCTCGAGCCCTTCTTCCTTTAAGTCATTCGGTGACCATGCGACTGAAGACTTGTCTCATTCACAAAATCCTTTCAAGCTTGGGCCCATTTATGCCACTTGGCATTCTTTTATTTTCTCCAGTCGCTCCGTCAGCAAACACCTCGGCAAGCTCTAACAACGGACCCACTCAAACTGAGATTCCAATCTAACGGCGGGTGCATGATCTCATGACCACTAAATATTCCTTCAGATCATACACCTATCATAGATCTTCATTAAGCCATGACCCCACTAACACATCAGTCCTCCTGGAAGTCTTCATCAGCATGCGGCAACCAATCACCTTTGAGCAAGTCAACATACCTGGCAACACGGTCCCACAAATTTTCCTTTTACTTCAACCAATGAGAAGATGGCATGTCACCCTGACCTGGCACTAGACCCACCTAGCAAAGCTGAACATTTGGTAGATTGAACAGTGGGCGCAAGATCACATGCGTTAGAAAACCTCTTCACGAAGATATGCCAGTCGTCGATCTTCATCCTTCTGACATCCCTGCAGAGACTCTGACATGGCCCCACTGACAAATCTTAGTCATCACTATGTGGACCAATAGATGACAAGCACATTAGAAAATGAGGACCCACCCACAAGGCTCTGACAACAAAGTGAAATCGACAGTTGACGCATAATCTCATGGCTCTGATATAACCCATGAGATCATGCGCCAGCCGTAGATTTAAAAGGGACACAATCTACCGGGCCCGCTCTAACATTCTTTACAAATCATCATCTCTCAACCAATTAGGAGTCTCCACATAGGATGACATGGTATCAGACCCACTAACAGACTACAACACTTCATTGAAAGGGAATCGACGGTCAACGCATGATCTGATTCTCTGACACAAACCCTTCAGATCATCAGAAAGCTGTTAGATCTTTTAACCGGGGACCCCACATAAAAAGACCACTGGACCTCTTAGTGAACACACAACTGAAGGGAAATTAACTACTTGCTGAATCACTAACCGTTGAGGACTTAACCATGAAACACTAGGGGATTATGCGAACAAGGCATTCGCTGAATCGCCAGAAGGAAAAGGTAACCGCCGACTAACTTGGAGAACTAGCGACCAGCCAATGAATGAAAAGCACACATGGAGAATTAAGAACTAAAGTGGCCAATAAAGTAACAAGGAATTAGAATGAAGACTTAGGGTTTTCAAGGTTTTTCTTGGTAATGGCTACTTTTTTCAAATTTTTTACTTACAGGCCAGGGAGATAGAAAATTTGCAGAGGCTAGGAAACCAATCATAAAATCATGAAATTTTCAAGGATGCTTGGCAAGGTGAAAATAGAAATTTTGGAATAGGTTTTAGCCAAATTTTCATGCATATGAAAATTGGGGTAACAATAACCTTTAACAAGGTTGGCTCCTAATCGAGCTCACTTCATAAGAGTGAATTATTTTGGGTTACCAGTCCCAAGTGGTTTTTCTCCTAACAGGGTTTCCACATTAAAAATTTATGTGTCACATGTATGGATGTGTTGAATTGCTATTTTACTTTACACATTTCTATAACTGGATAGATCAGTAAACATAGTACTTAATTTACTAGTAATCGGTATATGAAGAGAAAGGCATAGTTGATATTTTACCGAGTTTATTAATTGATTTGAAAGTTTCATTATATACATTTGGGAGTATTTGGGACTATAGGATAACTGGCCTTAACTAATTCACCCCCCCCCCCCCCCCCTCTCAGTTATCTAACAAAGAGACACAGTGGATAATAGGGTTTTGTTTTGATATTCTTAGATAGGAAACATATTAGTATATGTTTAGTTACAAGTGGTCAAGGATAATAGAATAAGGATCATATCAAGGAATAGGAAAAATATTTTTAGTTGAGAGGAGAGTGATAGAATATTAAATTTCGAGAAGAGAGTGCTAAATGTTGTCAACGCCAATTTGGATACTTCTTATTTTCTAAATAATATTCTTTCTTCTCTTATGTTAGGGTTATAAAATTTTAGAGAATACATCTTATGTACTATGTATAGCAGAATAAATGGATAATCATTATATTTTGTAACTATTTAGATTTGTGTAACATGTCATGTCACTTTGAGAAATATAAGGAAATAATTATTATAGAATTTTCTCCATGTCATATGGCTAGTCTTATTTGAATAGAAATTTCAAGGATATTTTATGTTCATCTTTGGAGGCTTTCTATAATGTATGATGTTTTCATATCTTTCTTTTAAGGAAAGAAATAATTGCCTTGAGCAATTCATAGTAATTCTAGTTTTGTGTTATGGATTTGTAAGAAGATGTCTATAATATTTAAGTTGGGATACATTAATGCAAGGCATTGTTAAAAATATCCATTGGTTCAAATTTTCATTCTTGCAAATCATGCTTGGTTTCTATTGGCTTGACTTTATGGCCCTATTATAGGCACTAGTCCATGAGATGGTGATTTTCTTGTTTTAGAAACAATCTATAATTTTAATATCCGTTTTCATTTCTATTTTAGAATGAATTTGTATTTAGTTTGTACCCTCAATTGTTGATTGAAATATATAAACCTTGAACATAACCAAATTTGAAGCCATTTCATCTTTATTGGTATATTTCATTAGGAGTTATCTTCTTTGTGTTCAAAATTCATTGTAATTTGAGTTAGGTCTTTAATTATTGAAAGGGTTACCCCCTAGGTCTATAAAATATTCAAGAGTGGGAGATATTAGCCTTGAGACTAAATCTCATTTGTTGGCCACTAAGTCCAATTCTCTATTGATAGTAAGTGGCTTATTCTTTGGAGTTTCTAGAACATCAGTTGGAGTATCCAACACTATGTGCATTGGTCTTTAGTGTATGTCCCTAGTTTAGAGCATATGTATGAATTAAAAGAATGGCTTAGGTTACGGTTTAGTACATGCAATTAAAGAAGTATTTGTAAAAACAATATTATAATATGTGTCTTTTTTAGTGCATATGTATGCACTACCAAGAATGCTTAGGTTAGTTTTTAACACATATGGTTAAAGTTCCTACGTGGGAAAAATTAGCACATGCACCATTTTGTGTGTGTGTGTGGGGTGAAATATGAAGGAACACAAAACCACTAAGATGGGGGTGAGTTAGTGGTCTTAAAAAAAATATTTTTAAAACTTCATGGAGCACTAACTAACTTGAGTGAGTAGCAGTCACAATAAAATGATAACACATCAAGCACATACAAATGCAATCACAAGCAGACATAATATATACAAGGAAAAACATCAATGAGAAATGTTGCTAGAGTCTACTTCTCTAATCCAGACTCATAAAGTGATAAACAATATAATTACAATAGTCTATGGGCACCAACCCAAAGGAGCACCAACCACTACCTTAAGAGCATAAACCCTTTTTTTATGGACACTTATCCAAAGGAGCACCTACCCCCAATTAGAGAATCCACTTTGATTAAAGTGATATAATAAAAAGGGTTTAATGCAATTGAGTACCTTGTTACAAAAGATGATTTGTAACACCATTCTTTTTATATACTCCTTATGCTTCTACTCACTCTTATTTTGCTGATATAAATTCCTTTTCTTCCTAGAATTAATTGTTACTTTTTTGAGAGTCGACTACAGATTAATAATTCTATGGAAATGTTTAAATGTATTAAAACATGTATTGTAAATTATTATTGGTGTCCTATATTATTAATCATAAATTGAGAAATCCTTTTGGCCAACTCAATAATCATTAGGACTTGATATAAAGGAAAGGAAGTTTATTTGATAAAGATATATCATGTGGTCATGAGATGTTATGCAAGCTTTGAAATGTGAAATCTTTATGATCAGAGCAGAAGATAATGTTGTTGGTTTGTTGAGGACTTCAAAGGAACTGTACAAGCAAAGAGAGTTGTTGATTTAGTCAGTTCACCCTTGGATGTGTTATCATGAAGATTCTTTAGTGAAGACAGTCTTGAAGCAATTTGGACAATGTGTTCAGTTGTCTTCATTGTGGTTCTCATCAACTCCTCACAAGGTTGGGATCATTTAGTAGGCATCCAAAGTCTCCTAACAAGGACTCATATGTATCGATTGCATTGTAACAGATTTCTAACATGGTCTATCCTTTGACAAGGAAATTTTATATTAGTACATCATTTTGTGGGCATCATTCCCACTAGGGGTTTCCCTCTGATCAAGGGTTTCCCTACCTTACAAATTTGGTACATTATTGTGTATGTTTATTATCTTATGGTTATTGTTGTTATTGATTACAAGTTTAAGATTTGATAGAGTTGATTTTAAGTTAATTAAGCTCACAGTTGATCCACCCCCCCCCCCTACCCCTCTTAGTTGTGTTGGTGGACTTTTCTTTCTAACATTAGTTCAACAACTATGTGCTCTATATTTTATGCACTTTCTACTATAGGAAACTTACTTACACAAGAGTCACTATTTTTGCATCTTTTTCTTACCTCTGATTCATACAAAGTGTGGGCCCAAATTTTATTCTTCTATCCTTACTCCTTTTTTTCACACACACTTTTGAGATGCATACCTTCTTTACCCTATTCAAAATATCTCATAAAAGATCCAATCTTCTTGACAAACTAAAAACTTCTCCATTTCTACCTATGACCTCTCTTCTTTGCCTCTATTTTTATATTTCAACATCTAATCTCCTTTCTTGATTTTATTAGACACTAGTGTATTAATTCAATTCAGTCTATTCCCAAGGGTTCCCAATCTAATTTCATTTTGATTTTTTTTCCTCATATCTACAACTATAAATATTAAATGTGTAATTTCCTTTCTTTAGAATCATGGTTTGCATATTGGCATCTTCAAATGTAGGGTTACCATAAATGGAAATATATCCTTTTTCTTTCCGAAATCTTCTTCTAATGACTAAATCACTTATGGTCAAATAAATCATATGCATGTATTTTCTCATACCCAAAAAGATATGTAGCTACCTCTATTAATATATTTTCTATAACTAATCTTTACTAAGTACTTTAGCAACATCATCTAATAGATTATCATTTTAACCGAACACTCCACAATTGATTCTTCATAACTTTATGTCTCTATCCATAAATGGTTCGTGTTAGTTCTTCAAGGATCAAATGATATTTTGTATTAGGCCTTTGAAGAGACTAAGAGAACTCCTATTAAGTTCCAAAGGCTCCTACTTGGACCAATCACCAAAAAAAAACTCAGGAGGTCAACTTGAGTCCAAACTATAGTCCCCACCTATTTTTCTTATGGCTCATCAAAGAGATTCATGACTTCATCAAGATATTTGAGAAGACTCATATATCTCCAACATTGCATTGAAAACACCACATTGCCAAGATTAGTTTTGAGTCTATTTGAACTTTGATAAAAATAAATGCTAAGTATTCAACATCACCAACTATTCATCTACCAAACATGCCATAGTCTCATTGATATCAGCTCATCAAAGAAGGTAAGCACTTTGGAAATAATAGTAAGAACTTCCACAAACCACAAAAACTCTATCGAAACCACAACATGTCAGCAAGATAGACCAATCATTACATGAATATCATCTTCATCTGAGAAGGTAGGCATGTCACCAAGACTCTTAAGGTGTTCCATAGATCACCAAAACTTTATTGAAAATACCACATCGGCAAGACCAAACAAAAGTCTCATCAAAGCCACCTCTATCATCTATAAAGTATTCAATTTGGGAAAACCAGTAACCATTTCCACATATCTCTAAAGTTACATAAAAAATAACTCATTAATAAGACCATTTGATTGTCACTTCGACAACAACTCTATCAAATAAGGCCTATATTTCACCAATAATATTAATTCTCTCCACACATCACCAAAGCTTCATCGAAATATTCTCATTGACAAGAGTACTCAATCATCACATTAACAATATCTCTATAAAAGAAGGTCTACATTTTTCTAAGACCCTTAAAGACTTACTCGGACCATTGAAACTATATCAACAACTACACATTGGAAATACTGGGAAATTATCACATTGATATCAACTTTATCGATGTGGGTCATCACTTTGAAAAGACACTTAAGATGTTCTACAAACTATTACAGTCTCATCAAACTCAATTATTTTTATTTATGATCAAAGAGACCTGATAGAGTCTCATCAAAAAACCATCCAAGGTGTGATCATTTACTAATAACTACTCATCGACAATACATTATGAAGGTCTCATTGAAATGCTACCTTTGAGGAATTTATTTACACGTGTGTTAGATGAGACTCAAACTATGCTAGTTGGCTTGTTCTACAACTGAATCTTCCTTTGACTTAGTTCACATCAATGATAATTTCAATGCCAAATATCTCCCTCTTTGGCATTGATGTTAACCACTTGCAATCTATTCTCCCAATTTGACAACAATGGCAAAGGGCATGCACATGCACTTTTTCTTATAACCACACATGCATCTTACTCCCCCTGTCAAAATACACCAATCATTTTCATGGAGCTACATGATTTACCTTCAATTTTATGAGTAATAAAGTTTTTAATTGACTATCATATGTTGAGAAGAGGATGTGTATTGCCTTTGCACTAAAATTTAACCCAAACATTCTCATATAATCTATATCAACATCTGAATAATAAAGGATATTGGTTCATACCATAATTCATAAGGTTTCCTCTTGTTGTTCAATCTAAGTTGATCCTTGTTCAACAAATATACTACTGTATAGATTGCCTCTTTCCAACAAATGTCAGGTAGATTTGCTTCATTTAACATAATTCTTGTCATTTCCTTGGCTTTCTTGTTCTTTCTTTCCACAACTTGGCCATTTTTTTGAGGAGTTCTTGGAGCTATATATTTCCTTTTTATTCTATGTTGTTCACGGTAATCTTTAAATTCATTTGAGGTGAACTCTCCTCCACAATCTGATCTTAAATACTTCATCTTATATCCACTTTATCTCTCAACCATTTTTCTAAATATTCTAAACCTTTCAAAATCATGTGACTTGTCATGTCGGAAGGTTACCCATGTCATCATTGAGAAGTTGTCAATTAGAAACATAAAGTATTTTTCACCATTTAGAGCTCTTGATCTTGTGGGACCATATAGTTCTATGTGAGCTAACTCAATAAGTCTTATTGTTGAATACTTCTTTATCGTTAAACTCACCTTGGTTTCTTACCCCTTTGACATTCATCACAAATGTTATTTGTTGGCTTAGATCTTAGCCATGTATCTTACATAATATTTAGAGCCTACCTTAACAATATTGTCAAAGTTTAGGTGGCCTAACCTTCTATGACATATCCAACTCTCATCTACATGTCCCATCGTGCATTGAGATTCATAACATTCTTTTTTTATTATACACATTACCATCTATCCTCTTACCTTCAACAACTAGTCTTTCGCTACTCTCTTTCCTTATCTCACAACATTTGGAGTCAAAAGTAAGTTTGTACCTGCTATCACACATCAAACTTGCACTCAAAAAATTATGCTTTTATCTTTCAACATAATATACATTATGATCTTTCAACTTTCCATTAATACTCAAATCTCCTTTACCTTTTATTTTGATTAAAGAATTATCTCCAAATTTGACTAAACCACCATTCCAATCCTCAACATTTGTAAACTTTTTCTTTTCTCCTATCTTTTGGTTAGAGAATCCACTATCAAAAAACTAGAGATTCCTTCATTTTGCATGTAATATTGTTTGAACAATCAGACTTGATTCATTTTTATCATTCTTCTTCTCAAACTAAACCTTCTTAATTTCCTTCTTTTCTTTTATTGCACCTTTACTTTCTAATTCACTTTTGAATTATGCATTTGATGTCATCTTTTGTTTTAATGTCCCTATTTTACAACACTTTTCTATATGCCCAATTTTATGGTAGAGATGACACTCTACTCATCATTTTATATAGGCATAGATGAATAATCATATTACTAATTTAATCTAGTTCCACAATTTACACTCGTGTGTCTAATTCCATTACACTTATAGTAGACAATATTTATGTTTCTTAAGACAACAAATGGAAAGGCCTCAACTTGTAACGCTTTATTAGTGAAAGGCTTCATTAGTGAAAGGCCTCAGTTAGTGAAAGGCCTCAACTTGTAATGCTTCATCTTCCATATGCTTCCTTATTTATCTTTGATTCTTTCCTTAGTACCTCTCTATAGGCTCAAACTTTTCATCTTCTCTACACCAATTTATTCACTACCCCGTCAATCTTGAGAAAGGTTATAAGAGGAAAATACAATGAGGTTTTCGAGGGCCCAAATATTGTGCAACTTCTTGACATAGTTCGTGATCAAAAATAAAAAATTCATAGTCTTATTTTTGAATAAGTGAACAAATACAAATTTTAAATTCATATATCCAACTCTTACTGATTATGACATCTGGTACAACATTTTTGAAATTTTTAAGGCTTTATATTATTTCCATTCATAAGGAATTATGTACCATGACGTTAAGCCACACAATGTGATGATAGATCACAAATGGTGAAAGATTTGTCTCATTGATTGAGGGGCACATTCTTTTCAATTTTTTATACAACCTTGTCATGTTATTGGAGGATAGGAGAAATCTTACCTAAAAACTCACTAGTTGGAAGCATTCCACATTCTCTACAATGTCTATTGCAAGGAGCAGTTATGTGTGAATCCATTTTTTTATCTTTTCTTCTTAATGTTGTAGCAGATGACACCACTAACAATATGGAAAGAACATATGTGCTTAAACTTCTTGGTTTTACTAAAAGAAAAAAATTTTAAAAAAAGGATTTCCAGTCAAACTATAGCTATGTATTTGATGAAGGGTGCTCCCCTTAATACCATAAACACATAACAGAAATAGAGAAACAACAAAAATTTGCAAGAACAAATGGGCTTCTTATTATCTCCACAAATGTGGAATTACAAATTTTTAGAATTACAATATGCAAAGCCACATGAGCATTCCCCTTACAATATTCTGAGGGACAAAGCATCAAATGATCACCCAAAACTACTCTGAACTGCTACGAACTATTCTCCATTGCCTAAGACAACACTACGGGCCTTCCTTATATAGGCAATTTTCACCGCCCGAGAAGGTTCCAGAAATTTAGCCCTTTAGGCCGACTAAACATAGAATTATTTATTTTTCACAATTATTACAATAGGGTCAGCTCAAAAGAAATACAAAATATGATTTTAGGTAACCCAACTTCCGGAGGCCATAACTATTTAATCATAGCTTCATTTTTCTATTGTAACCACCTTTTGGAAATGCCATGACAAGATCTACAGTGCCTGACATGTGCTAGCGCTAGTCAGTCGGGGGTCGATCGTGATCCGGAGCCTCTAAGGCCTTCAAAATTGACCTGAAAGATTTCGTACCCAAAAACCTCAATAACTTCACCAATATTGATGATGTGGCAATGAAACTCAACTGGTAGGCTGAAATGACTGGGATGAACCTCCAATTGTGAAACCAGAACATTTTGAGATCATATGACCAACTTACTAAAAATAGTAAGTTTCCATAAATAGCAGCTCTGCACAAGATAGCCCTTATTGAAAACAAAACCAGAAATATTTTTGGGTGATGCAAGATTGCTCTTACACCCAGGATGCTCCTGCATCAGACACCCAGGGTAATTTGAGAAGTGACCCTATCACGACTCAGGTGTGCAAAGGAAAACCAAGATGATTAACCTCCTCCTTCATTAGCCATGATGAATCTTCAATAGGTCATCCTTTCCATTTGACCAAATACTCTTCATATGTCTGATTCCTTGTGCTTCTGCCAACACGACTATCCAGTATGTCTTCAATCTCCTTGATATTTGAACTGGTTGCTGGAATACTCCACTGTGCTACTGTAACCTCATCTTCAACACCTCCTTCATGATACTCTGTCAGATCTAAAACATTAAATACTGGTGAAATATTTAGCTCAGTAGGCAACTCGACCTCATATGCACTTCCTGAATCATGCTTCTTCAGTATCTTACATGGCCCAAACTTCTTCATTTTCAACTTGTTATATGTACCAATTGGAAATCGCTCCTTCCACAAATGAACCATGACTTCATCTCCAACCAGAAATTCCTTATGCCTCCTTTTCTCATTTGCCTTAGCGTTATACTACACATTCATCTTGGTAATATGCTTCCTCACCTCCTCATGGATGTTCTTCAAATGTTCTGCAAAATCCTCAGCTTGAGCACTACTTATTTCTCCTTTATCTATCTTTCTCAACTCAGATGCATTTCTTGGACTACTTCCATATACAATCTGTGGATGATGTGATGAACTAAACTTCAAATCTGTCTTCAACTCTTCACTTTCTGCTAGTGTTATTCTGTTCACTGCCTTATTTGGAAAACTGGCTCCTAGAATCAAGTCCATCTGATGATTGATCTTTCTTACCAGTGGTAATCCATCAGGTACATTATCAGATACAATATACTAAAACTCATTCAATAATTCTACAACTTTTATAGGTACTTCTTCTACTTCCTCTTTCCCAGCCTTTGGAATTAAGGTAAAACACATGCTCATGCCGCATACCATCCAAGAAATTTCCTCTATCAAAAAAAGTTATTATGGTATTACCACATACCTTTCCTTCTATTTCATTCAATGGTTTTAGCTTATGTCACACTCCATCCTTTGTCAGGGAATAGGTATTCGCACTACCATCATGTACAACACATCTGTCAAACTGCCAAGGTCTACCCAACAACATATGACATGCATCCATAGATATGATATCACATAGTACTTCATCTTGGTTCCCGCCAATCTTGAACTTTACTAGGCACTGTTCACTGACCATGACCTTGTGGTCATCCTGCACCCAGGCAACCCGATATGGTTGTGGATGTTTCTGCCTCTCAAGCTTCAACTTTGTCACCATCTCTTCTGACACCAAATTATTAGTACTACCACTATCAATAATCACATCACAACACTTACCCTCACACTTGCACCTGGTGCAAAACGGGCTCCTCCTTTGTTCAGGTTCATTCTCACCACTCAGCAAGACTCTTCTATTGATCAGTGTTTCCCCTCTTTTAGCATCTTCAGAATTTGATGATCTAGCATCTTCATCTACATGTGCAACTCTAGCCTGGCCTTCATTCCTCATATCTATCCTTCCTTGGTGTTAAGGACATTCAAATTCCCTATGACCTTCTTCTCCACAGTGAAAACATGTTCCATGGAAGCCTCCTCTTCCTGAACCTTGTCCTCTTCCTCTTCCTCTCTAATCTCTATTGTTCTAATCTTGGAAATGATTTGAATTGTTTCCTCTCTAATTTTGACTGCTACTAGCCTCATCCTTCTTTTTCAGATCTTCATTTTGATCTCCATATGACCATCCACTAGATCTTCCATCATGACCTCTTCCATTTTGTCTACTCTCAAACTTCTTGTTCAATTTTTCCTCTACTTTTAGGGCAAACTGGTATGCCTCTTCAATATTGTTCATTCAAACCAGATTCAGCTCTTCCTGAATGCTCAGGCTCAACCCATTAATGTAATGGGCAACTTTCTCCTTATCCTCTTTTGCATGGCCTGTTATGATGAGGATTCGATAGAACTCCTCTGTATACTCCTGAACAGATCTTCCTGCTTGCTTCAAACTTTACATCTTCTTTAATAAGTCAAGCTCATAATCAACAAAAATGAACTGTCACTTCAATTTATCCACCATCTGATCCCATCTTATGATTTTATCCTTTCCTCTTCAATTTCTCTCTAACTGAATCTCTTGCCACCAGATCTTTGCATGACCCTTCAGTTTGGCCTTCACAAACTTGACCCGATCAGGATCCTCAATATCTTCATACTCAAAATATTCTTCACATTCATTGATCCAGTCGATCAATTCCTCTGGGTTAAGATTTCCTAAAAATGTAGGAACCTCAATTTTGGGTCTTTTCCCAATCTTGGAAATGGCCTAGAAAAGCCTTTCTTCTTCTTGATTCAAAATTTTGCCTTCTTCTTGATCATCATTTCCTTCTTCAGCTTCATCCTCACTTTCATCTCTGACATTAAGATTCATTCCTCTATGAATCTCTTCTTGCAATGCTCACACTTGTCTCTAGAGCGCTCTAACCTCAGGTGTTACAACACTAGCTCTTCCACCACATTCCCTTCATGGAGGTATTTTTGCGCTTCTCATTGAAACCCTAACCATGGTCCTGGTGAAAACTACCTCACAGTCATTGATCTGTTTACACAGAAACTCTAACCCACGGTCCTGGTGCAAACTACCTCACAGTCAGTGATCCATTTACATAAAAACCCTAACCCATGGTCCTAGTGCAAACTACCTCACAATCGGTGATCTGTTTACACACTCAGGAACTCCTGCTCTGATACCACTTGATGAAGGGTGCTCCCCTTAATACCACAAACACATAACAAAAATAGAGAAACAACAACAATTTTCAAGAATAGCAAATGGGCTTCTTATTATCTCCACAAATTTGGAATTACAAATTTTCAGAATTACAATATGCAAAGCCACATGGGCATTCCCCTTACAATATTCTGAGGGACAAAGCCTCAAATGATTACCCAGAACTACTCTGAATTGCTCTGAACTATTCTCCACTGCTGAAGACAACACTATGGGCCTTCCTTATATAGGTAATTTTCACCGCCCGAGAAGGTTCTAGAAATTTAGCCTTTTAGGCCAACTAAACATAGAATTATTTATTTTTCACAATAATTACAATAGGGTCAGCTCAAAAGAAATACAAAATATGATTTTAGGTAACCCAACTTTCGGAGGCCATAACTTTTTAACCGTAGCTTTGTTTATGACTTCACCAATATTGATGATGTGGCAATGAAACTCAACTGGTAGGCTGAAATGACTGGGATGAACCTCCAACTATGAAACCAGAACATTTCGAGACCATATGACCAACTTACTAAAAATAGTAAGTTTCCATAAATAGCAGCTCTGCACAAGATAGCCCTTATTAAAAACAAAATCAAAAATATTTTTGGGTGATGCAAGATTGCTCTTACACCTAGGATGCTCCTGCATCAGTATTTCGGGACTTGCAATCCAAATTCACAAATATTCTTGTCTCATGAATAGTTGCTTAGACATTTTTTTTTCTAATAAGCTACCAAGAGCAGTTTCAAATTGGATAAAATAATTATATGACTAGGGCAAACCATTATTTCATTTGGAAGATGATAGGGTAGTATGGCTCATTACCTCCTGGGGGTGATCATAAATAAGTCAGGACATCTAATTAAAAGATATTTTAATCAATTTTTAATTAAGTATAATGACCTTTTAGTTTTGGATTGTCCTTCCAACTTCTAATGAGGAGATGAATGTTGTGACTTTTTAGCTTCATTGAAATTTTATAAATGAGCTCAATTCAAATTCAATAGATAGAATGTTATGGACATACATCTTGTTTGCCAATATTTCCAATTTATATCAGCTCTTGCATATGGAGTTTGTGGGCGTACATCTCACCCACGGGATCGTCCAACTTCTATGAACTCAAGAATACAAATCCTCCATGAGTTTGCCTAAATTTGATTGATTTGCATGCATACAAATATCCTACGAGTTTTCCCAAATTAAATAGATTTGCATGCATACATCTCACTTACAAGATTGTCCAAATTTTATAGAGTTTTCATATCATAAATAAAAAGAAGTTTTATATGGTTTGTTATGGTCTTACAATACCATTAATTCTTATTTTGGTACTGTCCTCCAAATTGATAAAATAATTCAAATCAGTTGTATCAAATGACAAGGAAAACCATTATTTCATTTGGAAGATGACAGGGCAATAGGACCCGTTGCCTCCTAAGGGGGGGGGGGATGACCATAAATAAGTGAGGACGTCCAATTAAATGATATTTTAATCAATTTTCAATTAAGTGTAATGACCTTTCAATTTTGGATTGTCCTTCCAACTTCTAATGAGGAGATGAATGTTGTGACTTTTCAGCTTCATTGGAAGTTTATTAATAATCGAGGAATTCAAATTCAATAGACAAAGTGTTATAGACATACATCTCGTTTGTTGAGATTGCCAATTTATATCAGCTCTTGCATATGGAGTTCATGGTCATACATGTCACCCACGGGATTGCCCAACTTCTATGAAATCAGGCATACAAATCCTCCATGAGTTTTCCCAAATTTTATTGAATCTTGGGCATATAACTCTCCTACGAGTTTTCCCAAATTGAATTGACTTCCAGGCATACATTTCACTTACGAGATTATTCAAATTGTTATACATTTTTCATATTATAAATAGAAAGAAGTTTTATATTGTTTGTAATGTTCTTACAATACCATTAATTCTTATTTCTCCATTGTCCTTTGAATTGAAAAAATAATTCAAATCACTTCTTAATTATCTAATTTTTCTTCTAGATTCAATTGTGTGCAATTTTTAACCATCAATGTTTTAGATCACACTTTTTTATCCTTCATCAAGATGATAGATTTGTATGAGAGAAATATGGTTAGATTGTAGATTAAGACAAATTTATTAAGATTGAGTGAAGGAGAAAGTGGGCACAAAGTTCAATAAATAAGAAAACCAAAAGATAAAGAAAGGCCAAAATCCCCAAATTTGAGAAGGACCAAAAAAGGTCAAAGTGAAAAGATGAAAAATAACAGAAAAATTATATTATGATTAGTTATAAGAATTCAAAATAGATAAAATAATATAATATTCGATATATCATTATACAATAATTATTAAAAACAAATTAATTAAGGATAATATTGTAATACTATAAATTAATATTATAAGATTATGATGAGAAATTAAATACAAATAGAGAAAGATAGTAAATTTAAGCACTCATAGTTAACAATGCAAAATCCTATAAAATTTCTATGGATAAAAAAATAGAATCTTTAAAAAAGAATGATACATGAGATATTGTAGCATTGCCTGAAAGACAAAAACATATTGTTGTAAATGGATTTTCAAGGAAAATATTGGTATAGATGGAATCATTGAGAAGTGTAAAGCAAGGTTGGTTGCAAGTGGCTACTCTTGGGTTGAGGTTGTTGATTGGGGTGAGATATTCTCTCCTACTGAAGAAATGACATCTATTATTTTTTTATTTCTACTATTGTTGCTTATGATTTAGAGGTTGATAAAATACATGTGAAAAAATCTTTCCTTCATAGTGATTTGGAGGATATTTACATGACATAGCTAGAACACTGCATGGTAAAAGATAAAAGCAATTTAGTTTGCAAATTGAAGAAATATTTATATGGCTTCAAGTGGGGTCCTGGGACGTGGTATTAGATATTTGATACATATGTGTTGAGTTTGGGACTTGAGCATTCAAAATCATATCATTTTGTTGATTATAAATTTAATGGTGGTCATTACCTATGCATTGGTATTCATGATATGGTGTTCATTGGTAAAGGGAAAGTTATGATTATAGAACTTAAGCCTCAACTAGATGATAAATTTGAGATGAAAGATCTTGTTGTAACTAAGATATTATTAGGATTGAAATTAGAAGAGATAGAGTAAAGAGAAAGACGTGGCTAGGCCAAGGTAAGTATGTGAACTCAGTTTTACAAAGGCTCAACATGTAGGATTGTATACCATTACATGTTCCTCATACAATTGGAACATAATTATTATCTTAGATTTTCCTATATCCCAACAGAGATGAAAGACATGAGTAGAGTACCTTACTAGAGTGCAGTTGGAAGTTTGATGTATGTTATGATTTGTACTAGACCCGACCTTGCCCAAGCAGTGGGAGTTATTCCTACACATATGTCTAATTTTATTAGAGTTTATTGGAATGTAGTTAAAATATTATTTAGATATTTGAAGGGTGCCTTAGAGTGTTCCTTCTTTTATAATGGTAATATGATAAAAGATTAAACTTTCCTTGATATTTATGGTTATGTGGATTCAAATTAGGAAAGTGATATTGATAGTAGAAGATCTATCAGTCTTATGTGCTTACATTATTTGGTGGTGCAATTGGTTGGATGAGTAAGCAATAGGATGTGGTTGTTTTCTCCACTACTAAAGTAGAGTATATGGAAGCTACTTGTGCTTGTAAAGAATCCATTTGGATTAAGAGACTATGTTCAAATATTGGAATTAAACAAGGAGTAGTAACAACTTAGTGTGATAGTCCAAGTGTGATCTTCCTAGAAATGAACCTAAATTTTTATGTTAGTACAAAGCACATTGATGTTTAGAATCATTTTGTTAGAGATGTGGTTTAGGATGGTAGGGTGAAGTTGGTTAAGGTAGAAACTATAAGAAATGTTGCAAATTCATTAATAAGGTTATGAGAACAGATATGTTCATATGATATTTAGAGTCTATGGGAATCATGGCCCCCAACACTTTAATTATGGTGTAGATACTCCATTTTCTCTCTCAATGTATTCAACAAGTAGAAGATTGTTACAAAAATGTGTCTCAACATTGCATTTACATGTGGTTACTATTTTTAGTAGGTTTTTTGTTTGAACATGGATTGTCCCTATTTATTCCCCAAAGGTTTGGTTGGGCTAGATAAGTATATTAGTAACTTTTTGTAGCAAGATCATGTCCATTTTTTAAGATACTAAAGTATCCATTTTTTGGAAATTGCCAAAATAATATCACAAAATACAAATTTAGAGGCTTTAGAGGTAGAAAAGTGGGTCAAAAATATGGCTAAATGGCATAACAATTTAGAATATGATAGAGAATATTGTGAGATTTCTAATACTTCAAAAAATTCATCAAATAGACACTCAATTTGAAATTTATGATTTCTAGAAGTTGGGTCTCCTAAAATGGGAAATGTAAAAATGTGTTGAGCACATAAATGAGATGTAAAAGGGAGAACTACACATTTTGATGTGTGTATTGATAGATCATAGGTCATCTTTGATTGGAAATAAGATGGGCACCACTTAATAAGTGGTTTTTATCTCTCGGTTTTGTAATACCATTTCATGGTTCCTTGTATTGTATCTCCTCTATAGTAGGTGCACGTGAGATGGAAGGCATTTTTAAGAGTCTTATAGTTATTCAGTTACCTCTAGATCTATGGTTCGTGATACTCCTAAGAGAAGATTTATCTATAATTATATTATAATATGGTACTAGTTTTTGAATTATCTATTGAGTGGATTTTGGAGTGTGTGTTTTTTCTCTTGAAAGGGTTTTCCCTATGTAAATCACTATTTTTTGGGGTGCATGCTATTATATGTTATTCTTGTTTAGTTTTTATAATTATTATTAATCTCTAAGAAATTTTTTATATTAACCCCTCCTTAAGGTTATTATAGGAAGTTGTTCTACTACTTAACTTCCTTACACAATCCTTATTCTAAGTATGTGTTTGATCATTTATCATTCATCTGGGAGAAAATAGGAATGCAAATTGTGGGATATGGAATGGATCAGAGGAGCAAAAATCTAATGCACAAATAGGGTAGTATATATGTATGTTGATGGGAATGGGTGATGCAAGTGTGTTTTTGCAAGGATGGGTAAGCCATGAAAAGGGGGGAGAGATAAAGCTTGGGAAAATGACAAGTGAATTAGAGTAAAGTATGATACATGTGGTGGAATGGATTTGATGAATAACCGAAAAAATGGTGTATTAGCTAACTACACGTGGTGCTTGTAAATAATTTTTCATCATGGCAGTTGCCAATGAAGTTATTTCCCTTTACTATCTTTGAATTTTTCATTTTTTATTTTTATTATATTTTATGATTTTTGAGGGATTGGGATACCTCAAAGGCCTAGGCATAGAAATGTTGAATATGGATGATATTCATGGGTTCATCAAAGGGTTGACCTCATGGTGTTTCAAGTTGATAGGTTAGTGATACATAATTAGTAGTGACAATGTAGGGCCCTAACTAGTTAGGCTCAAATTTGCCTTTCTTTTCTTACTCTTGGAGATTCCTCTAATTTTATTTGAGTACGAGGTCACCAATCTCAAATTCTTAGCATTTGATATTTTTATTATAGTTGCATTAGAGATAATTTTGATGTGCATGGAGGTGGTTTGAAGCATCAATGCACCTCTAATATATAAGTTGGATCTCTTGGAGGCATGCAATACAATACTCTTAATTGGTTAAAAGATTCTAAAGTGAAATCCTCGGCATGGGGATCTTGATCTAAATTGATAAAACTTCTTAGGAACTATACCGTCCTAAATTGTAAGCACCTAATTAGTCTATAATTTAAGGACTATTTATCACCCATCTTAGTGTATTTCCTATAGTAGGACCTCATATGGAACTTAATGGACATCTAAATTCAAATATGTGTCTTCTCTATTTTCAATCTTGTTCAAAATTAAGGTTTTCCTTATTTCTAAGTGTTCTCCTCTATTTTTCCTCCAATACCATAATTAATTTCATCACGTAAGCCCTATATCACCATTTATGGCATTTATGTTCTCTCCCAACCTCAAAATTGGTTATACCATAATTTTCTGCATAATTTTATTGCTCAAGACCCATGGTCCCAATCTGGGCCCTGATTGGAGTGTATAGGTCAAAATTTTCAACCTATACCTGTGTGTGTCAATTTTGTACCTAGCTGTAGACACAACACTTCAGTAAAACATTAGAGGTTAGCAAAAATCAAAATATACAAATAAGAACAATATAGCTAACAAGGTGATTTACTACCTTCTAGTAGGTGCGAGTATGGTATTCTCAAATTAGACCGAGATCAGTGACAATGCAACACCTAAACGAAGGATTTAAATGATGAAAGAAATAAAATATGAATGCAAATTAATCTTTCTTTTTTTTTTATGCAATAAGATGAGAAAAACTGATAATAAATTAATCTAAATGGATTGAAATGATATGCAAATTAAGCTAACAATGATATGAAATATGAAACTAAAATGAATTGAAAACAAGATTGATCTCACAAAATGTTGATTCGCAAGAAGCTTGATGATTCCTCTAATGTCAATTCGCCAGAGTAAGTATGCAACTTCTGTGGATGATTTGTAAAGAGCTGAGCCTTGATTTTATAGAAATCATGGGCTTGAGGATGCATGGAAAAAGTCATAAATCACTCTTGACGAACTCAGGTTGATTTTTGAGTTAACAAGAAATTAGAAATAGATAACTCATAAAATCATGCAAAATCATGCAAGAACAACTTTTTAACTCAAATCATAAGTTTAGATCAACTTTGAACTCAAAATAGATGTTGAGTTTCGAAAAGATAACAACTTGAATTGATTTTCTAATTTAAAGTTTAACTGCTCTTTGAATGTGCACAAATAATCATGAATTAATTAAATAAATAAAGTGATTTATCTTCAACTTAACTTATTTTAAATTTAAAAATAACTGATTTGTGGGTTAATCAGTTATTTTAATCAAACTTTTATTCAAAACTATATTATTAAATATTGACAACTTGGATTTAATCAATTAAATAAATATTTAATCAATTATTCGTAGGAGATTTGATTTATTGTCAAAATTAAATAATATAATTAGGAATAAATAGAAGTAAATCTAATTAAATAATTAAGTGGTAGAATTAAATTAATTAATTAAATATTCATCATATTCAATTAATCAACTTTTGGATAAATATGATTTATCGCCAAATAATATTTAAAATAACTGGTTTATGGGTTAATCAATTATTTTAATCAAATTTTATTCCAAAACTATATTATTAAATGTGACAATTTAATTTAATCAATTAAATAAGAATTCAACTGATTATTTTTAGCAAATTTGATTTATTGTCAAATAAAATAATATTAATTAGGAATAATTAGAATTAAATCTAATTAAATAATTAAGTGGCAGTATTAATCTAATTAATTAAATATTCATCATATTTAATTAATCAAATTTAGGATAAATGAGATTTATCACTATATAATTATTAAATTAAGAATAATTAGGATAAATTAGGAATATTCAAGAAATATTCCCCGATGCAGAATTTAGGGTAAAATCAATTAGGATTCGATAATGTGCAGATGTGCCTTAGGTTAGGACTTTGATGTTGATTTTATTTGAATCGAAGATGTAGGAGGTTAATGAACCTATAGCCCATTTTTGGGGTATTACATTTTGCCCCTCTTTGAATCACTGTGCAAAGCATAGTGGTTCAAAGAATAGTCTGTGTTTGATGTACGTATGAAACTGATTTGAAAGATTTGAAAGATTTGAAAAAGAGATATCGACCCAAGCCCAGAATGACCATGAATCGAGATGATGCTAGCTATATCAACAATGAACCAGTGATTACGAAAAAGTGCCAAAATGCCTGATTCTGAACCTTATGATTGTGAAGAAGTGAGTGACTGGTTCCAGACCTCAATGTCCTTGTATGAATCATATTGGTATCACATCCTGAACCCAGCAGTTACGAAGAACCAAGGAAATAACACTAATGAACCGATGGTTACAAAAAGCCAATACAGTTTACAAGATAGATTTAGGATACTAGATGAATTTGATATGCCCCAAGAATCAATAGATTTGCCCCAAGCGATGTGGACTTTAGATGAATCAGCAAGTAGACGTGGTTGTTGTCTTGATTACTGAGGAAAGATTGATTTTAAGATTTAGATTTGATTGATGTGCAATACCATGCCCCCTTCGGGATGAAAATTGAAATCTAACAAGAAAAGTCAGCGTTATATGGTTTAAAAGCAGGTTAATTGATTTGAGAAGTGGTTATTATACATGTTTGAGAATGTGTTCTGCATCGTTGGGAGGTCCTGGAGACCAAGTTTGACTAGGTTAAACCATGAGTTGACCATAGTTGACCAAGTTGAAATTTTGATAGTTTGATGTAAGATAATCAATTAAGTTGAATTATGGATTTCTTTGATGATTGAAGGTTGATTATGCAAGTAGTGAATAATATAAATGATCTCAGATTTCAATTTTGATCCCGAAAAAGGATTCTACTTGTTGTTTCACTGGAGGAACCTTCATGTGAGATTCAGCTCTTATGATATGTTTTTAGCATTTTTGAAGAATCGTTTAAGCATTTAAGTTTAATTCAATCATTTGTGAGATCATGCAAGGTGCAAAATGAAATGCAAACCTAGGACCTAGGACCTAGTCACTGATCATGTTTCAGTCATTCTCATCATTGAATTTTTAGGTAACTGGATAAATCAATACAATATCCACTAGTTATGAAACCATAGACATATGAATATTGATTTGTATGCACAGGAATCAATACAACACCCACTAGTTAGGCCACCATGGACATATGAATATTGATTTTATTTTCAGAATGTCAGACTAGATATAAGCACCAAGGCACAAATGCCAGGATGACCTAAATATCATGTCCATTTTGATATAGAAATTTGTATAAGCATCAAAACATAGACGTCGTGATGACTAGAATATGTCTTGTGTACAAAAACATCAAACAGTCAAGAGATCATTCTAAATCCAATGTGAATTACCCATAGTGACCCTTTATCATTCAGATCCTTAGGTAAGATCGCATTTCATAATAGGAGAAAGAACTCACTCAAAAAAGACAATAGTTAGATCAAAATTCCTTGAATTTTTTGGGTATCAATGGTCGAGGTACACATGGCCATCCAATTCAAGATAGAGGCTCTTACAGTCGGACACCATTTCAATCCAGAATTTCCAAAGTTGTTAGATTTTCACATACAAGAAGAAAACAAAAAAAAGATTATGCCCCCAGTCATCACTCTCTAAATCTTGTAAAGGACATCATCGAAGAGCTCGAAAGGACATAATATGAAAAAATCTTAATGTGAATCAGTAAGCATACAAGGAGATAAAAGCATGTAAAAAGCATAGATTGTTTTCAGTTTGTGTTGATGTTTGATTGCGTTGTTGTAGATGCAAAATCCTTTGTGGAGACGAGACTGATTGACTGACTCAAATTAAGCTTCAAAGGACTCTAACTGAATATGATACGTCTAAGATGTACTAGAAGCTATAGGATATGCCATTGATTGCCCCCAAGTTTGAACATTGATAGGATATAGATGCTTGAACCGATTGGTGTATAGACTGACTTATTGAAAATACGAATGTGGGAACAAACCAAGAGATATGTACAAACTAAAGCAAGACTGAAAGCTGGGAAAGACCAAGATTGCGCTGACAGATGGAGCATTTTGAAATAAGTGGCACCTATTTGCCGGGTTTTCACCATCTTGGTAGAGATTTTATTTTTGCTACCAAGATGCCTGTTTCCAGGTTTTCACCAAGGCACTTTTTCTTTCTCATTTTTTTGTATTTTTATTTTTCCCAAAAAAAATTTGTACTTTTGATATTTTTACTTTTTTTGTGAATCATCAAGGCACCTATTGCTAGGTTTTCACCAAGATGTTCATTTTTTCAGGACTTTTTCCAATTTTTAAGATTTTTTCAAGACATTTTACCATAGACTGAATGCCTTAGGCATAGAATTTCTTCAGATGGAGAATGTTGATTGGTTCTCAAAGCTACTCTCCTTCAGTCATTGAGAGTTGATAGGCACTAGAGCCAAAAGTAGTAGTAATAACAAAGGGACCCAGCCAGTTGGGTTCAAACTTCCCCTTGTGCTCTCTATGTGATTGATTTTTAGGATTCTCTCTCAAGACTAGATCGCCAACCTGAAATTCTCTGTGTCTGACTTTCTTGTTGTAACCTCTAGACATTCTCTTTTGATATACTTTGAGATGATCATACGTTGCTTGTCTATGCTCATCTAGTAGTTCAAGTTCTTGCAACCTAGACACTCTATAGTCATCATCAGTTACTAGACCATGCATTCTGATTCTTAGTGATGGGATTTCAACTTCAATAGGAATTACTGCTTCAGACCCATAAACTAAAGTAAAAGGTGTAGCCCCAGTGGGCATTATGATACTTGTTATGTAGACCCAGAGAGTTGGATTGATCATGAGATTCTAGTCTCTTCCTATTTTATTAACTGTACGGTGCAAGATTTTTAATAGATTCTTGTTAGAAGCCTCTACTTGTCCATTCCCTCAAGGATAGTAGATAGATGACCAATGTTGTGTAATCTTGAATTTGGCACATAAATCATCCAAGTCTTTGTTCTTAAATTGTCCACCATTATTTGTGACTATGGAATGTGGAATACCATACCAGCATATGATGTAGTTCAAGATGAACATAGATATTTGTTTTCCAATTGCTTGTGTCAAAGGGATTTCTTCTACCCATTTTGTAAAATAATTTGTAGCTGTGATTATATGGGTATGTCCATTAGAAGAATGAGGATGTATAGCTCCTATAAGATCAAAGGCCCATTGATGAAAAGGCCATTGTGTAGTGAAGGGAATTAGATCTCTCCCTGGAGCATGAATTAAGTTGCCATGTACTTGGCACTTTTGACAGTTCTTAGCAAACTTGATAGACTCTTTCTCCATTGCCAGCCAATAGTACCCAGCCCTAATAAGTTTTTGAGCTAGTGTTAAACCATTTGAGTGTGACCCACATATACCCTCATGGACTTCCTCTAACACACATTGAGACTCTTCCCATTCTAAACATCTAACGAGCATACCATCTAGACCTCATTTGTAAAGATCATGACCAATGATGACATACCGGGAGGCATGGTGGATAAGGTATCTCTTTTCATGATGGTTAAAGGTATTGAGGATGATTTGGTCTTTGAGATAGGAGAATAGGTTTTTATATCTGGATGAATCATGACCTACAATAGTGCAAATCATGCGGGTTTCAAGGGAGTCATATGAAGGATAAGATAGTGCTTCCACCAGAAACTCGTAGCATAGCTCATGTTCAGGCTGCTATAATAAAGTAGATAATGTTGCCATTGCATTGGCAACCTTATTCTTTGTTCTAGGTATTTTCTCAAATGTGATAGATATGAAATACTTCTTTAGATCATCTACCATTCTCTTGTATGGAACAATCTTTTCATCTTTAGTTTGGTACACATCATTGACTTAATGGATTACAAGTTGTGAGTCTCCATGAATGTGTAATTCTATTACTCTCCACTCAATTTCGATTTTCATGCCATTAAGAAGGGCTTCATATTCAGTAATATTGTTTGTGCAAGGAAACTTGATTCTAAATGCTTTTGGGATTGAGTATCCTTGAGGAGTTATGAACAATATGCCTACTCCAGATCCATTCTGTGTATAGGAGTCATTAAAGAATAACTGCCATTCTCTAGAAGAAAGATTCATGATAGAGGAATCTAGGAATTCCATTTGCATTGGTGTATCATCAAATAAAGGTGCATTTGCTAATTTATCAGCAATAACTTAGCCTTTAATAGCATTTCTTTCAACATATTCAATGTCAAATTCACTTAAGAGCATGAGCCATTTGGCTAATCTACCCGTGAGGGCAGCTTTGCTTAGTAGGTACTTTAGTGGATCAATCTTAGATATTAAATGTGTAGTATGAGCCAACATATAATGTCTCAGTTTATGTGATGCAAAGACCATAGCTAGACAAGCTTTCTCAATCATTGAATAGTTATTTTCGTATGCCACCAATGTTCTACTGATATAGTATATAGCTCTTTCCTTCTTGTTCTCATCATGTTGTGCAAGCAATGCCCCCAGTGATGTATCTATAGCGGAGACATATAAGATCAAAGGCTTCCCTTGAATGGGAGGCATCAAGATAGGAGGATTTGATAGATATTTCTTAATATGATTAAAGTTCTTTTCACATTCCTCGCTCCATTCAAAGGTCATACCTTTATGTAATGTCTTTGTAAAAGGTTGTGATATATTTGCTAGCTAAGATATGAAGTGTCTGATAGATTGAACTCTACCTTGCAATGTCCTCATTTGACTAATGTTCTTGGGAGGTTGTATCTCCATTATAGCCTTTACTTTAGCTAGATCAACTTCAATGCCCTTCTTTAAAACTATGTATCCTAAGAGCTTTCCAAAAGTGACACCAAAAGCACACTTCTTAGGATTTAGTCTGAGACTAAATTTTTCCATTCTATCTAGTATCTTGCTCAAGTCATTTAGATGTTTAGCTCTAATCATAGATTTTGCTAAAGTATCATCAACATAATCCTCCATAGTCCTATGCATCATGTCATGAAAAATAGAAGTCATAACTCTTTGAAATGTAGCACCAGCATTCTTAATCCCAAATGGAATGACATTCCAGCAGAAGGTACCCCATGCACATGTAAAAGAAATTTTCTCTTGATCCTCTAGAGAAATTTTTATTTGATTATATCTAGAAAAACCATCCATTAAAGAATACATCTCAAAGCCCGCAGTCATGTCTACTATCATATCAATGTTAGGTAATGGAAAATCATCGTTAGGGCATGCTTTGTTTACATCTCTGAAATCGATGCACACTCTTATTGATTTGTCTAGTTTAGAAATAGGTACAATATTAGAGATCCATTCCGCATAATCAATAACTCAGATAAATCCAGCTTCTAGGAGCTTCTCTAATTCATCTTTTACCAAGAGTGCAACATGTGGATGCATCTTTCTCAATTTTTGCTTAACAGGTTTAACATTTGGAGCTATAGATAAATGTTGCATTATAAGATCAGGATCCAACCCTGGCATATCTAAATATTTCCATACAAAGTTGATCTTCTTCTCTGTTAGGAATGTTGTAATTTTTTTCTTTTCTTCCTCTGATAAAGATTGTGCTACATGGATCAATTGTGGTTCTTCTGTTGTTCCCAAAGTGATAGATTGAGTGGGCTCAATTAGAACTGGAGATCTATCCTATAAATGACTCAGAAGAACATCAAATATCTCATGCTTAGGCACCTCAAAGAGGTTTTCACCTCCATATATGTCTTTTATTTTTACTTTTGTAGGTTCTGAGACTGCCACAAAGTGGTTTTCACCCTCAGAACTCCTTTTCTTTTTATTCTTATTCTTATTTTTCTAACTAAGATACTTGATGTCTCTCTCCATCATGCTAATGCTTGATTCATTGATGGAAGTCCTCATAGGCTCAATTACATTTAGGTAGCAAGCAAGGGCATAGTCATTGGGAAAGGTATAAATACCTTGGTTCAAGTTGGTGGATGTTATGTCAAGAAGATCAGGGCGTTGGATAGTCAAAGTGGTGAAAGATTGTTAAAGAGTGTTTATAGATATGGATCTTTCATCATTGGTCCTAACCCAACGCTCGAGTTCAAAGGTGATATTACAACTTAAGACATTCAATTCATGAATAGGCTCAATGTCATTGTGGAAATCTACTTCAGCCATCGGTGGATCAAAATTGATATGTTCATCATTTCACTCTAGACTTATGTTAGGTTGAGGTGCATATTGGTGAATAACAACAACATGCTTTTCTGTAACAAGTTCATTTGGTTCTAGAATGACTCCCCATTCATAGTCATTTGATTCATCTTCTGTTTCTTCATCTAGACCTCTAGGAAATCTAAGAACATGAGTAAAGTCAGGTTGAATACCCCAAAAAGGGTTACCCTTAGATTCTGATTTGAATTCATACTCGTAGGAATCTATTGCAGAATAACTACCACCTTCCTCTTTTTGATTGCCTTCAAGATTAGTTGTTTCTTGTGTTGCAACTATCTCTTTCTCTATAGTAGGTTCTTGTGTTTCTACTACATTAATTATTTTTATTGGATCATCTTTAGCTTCAAGGAGGTATTTTATTTCTTTAGGCAAACACTCATAAGGAATGAGCTCATCAATGGTGTCTAGATCATCACTATCAAATTGTTCAGTTATTTCCCCCTTTAGTTGATTTGCTACGAAAGGCCCAATTTGTTCTAGAACATGTGGGGAGTTCTTGCTAAGATAAAAAGGCTTCTTCATGTATCCTAGACCTGTTGTATTCTTGTTTTCTTAGCCACGATGATCAAGAGGTGATAGAAGGCCTTTACCCTATAGTCCTAGAGGTCCTTTTCCTTTATATCCCATCTTTGTAATCAATTTATCCCCTGGGCCATATGACTTAGACAGGATATTCGGTATTTTAGCATCACATTTTTGGACAACTTGAGATTTAGGTTCATCTTTGTATATCCATGTGAGCACAACTTCATCCTCTTCAAACTCCTATTTAGATACTTGTTCTGCAACAAAATTTCCTTTATATGCTTCAAGAGGTTCTTTAAATTTGAGCTTGGACTATTTTAGAGTTTGTCCATAAGACTTAGGAGAGATACGGAAAGATGTCAAAGATAAGACTGGCTCTATAGTATATTCTCTCATACCATTTTATTTGATTTTAACCTCTTTAGCAATGTCTTCCATCTTGGAGGTTGAAGCAATGTCTAACTGCTTAGTGGAAGATTCTCTATTATTGGGAACAAGTTTATCTGCACTCTCTTTCAAGGTATTGCAAGTTGTATATAGATCAACTGGAATCGTCACCTCAACTCCTTCATAAGGAAATTTCAAACACTAATGGAATGTAGAGGGAATGGATTTCATGTCATGTATCCAAGGTCTTCCTAGGAGGATATTGTAAGCCAAAGGTAGATCAAGAACTTGATGTATAGTATCTCTGATGGTAGGACTTGCCCTGATAGGTAGGACAATAGTTCCCTTAGAAGATCTTTCTTGCTCATCATATGCTTTGATAGTTATCTTCTTCCTGGGATCAATGGCCATTTCTGAAAATCTCAATTGTGTAATCAAGCTGAAAGAACAAATGTTTACGCCAGCACCTCCATCTATCAACACACGTTTGACATGATGGTTTTGGATCAAGACTTTAATATGAAAAGGTTGGTTATGTGGATGACTCAAGGAGTTATCATCTTCCTCTAAAAAGGAAATGTATTGTGGAGATGTAAGATGACCAACCATAGTATGGAATCTGTCTAAATCAAGGTCATCAGGAACATTGGATCTGAGTAGAGCTTTGTCTAGAATGGCTCTATGAGCTGGAGATATCTGAAGCAACTCAAACATGGAGATTTTAGCATTTGTGTGCTGGAGTTGTTGGACAATACTGTATGAAGTAGGCCTCGTGTCTTTAGGATTTGAATATTTAGATGTAGCCTTCTATTTAGAAGCAGATGAAAGATTGAAAGGCACCTTAGGGACATTTGATGAATCTGGTATTTGTCCTTGTAGGTGTGCCTGAGCTTGTGATCGAGTAACTACATTAGCTGATTGATTATCTCTATCTCTTCTTACAATTGTGATGACATTGCAATGCTCAGATAGGCATGGTTCAACCATATTGATAACAGCATTATTTCCTGAGTAGGCATAATTGACTTTAGCACCCATATTAGGTTGAGAAGAAGAATCTTCTTTACCATGTTTATGAAATGGTTCTATGAATGTTGTATGATCATTATTGCTCTTATGATTGTCAATCGTGATGTCACCATTATCAATTTTGTCTTGTATAATGTGCTTCAAGTGAATACAGTTATTAGTCTTATGACCTTTATTGCGATGGAATTCATAGAAATCATTCTCTCTCCACCATTTCAGTTTAGGTTTTGGATCAAAGACTTTCATCTCAGGCAAGTAGATGATTTTGTTTGCCAATAGAGTTTTCATGGAATATTCCAAGGATTCTTCGAGAGGAGTGAATTTGTGATTAGGATCTGTAGCCCAAGGTTTGTAATCATATGACTTTTTGTTGGACTCTTTGGCTTCAAAAGCTTTGATGGCTTGGGTACCAACAATAAGATTGAAAGCAGGTGCCTTAGATGGGGCATGGATATTATCAACAATGCCATCTATGACAACACCTTTATTCTTGTTCTAGTTTTTGTTCTTGTCCTTAGAACTAGATCCAGATTCATACTTGTCTTTTTGAAGTGATATGTCTCCTTTTTGCACAAGTACTTTCTCAATTTTGATCACATTATCTACCATCTTGTCAAAAGATGTATGATTTTGCATTTGTAAAGGGTAGTTGATTTCTGGAACAAGATTGTTGATGAAGATTTCCAGCTTCTTAGTTTCTGGAATAGGTCTAGCATATAGAGAAAATTTCTTCCTCCCCCTCTTGAGAAATGTCAGGAATGGTTCTCCTAGATATTGTTTCAGATTGCAGATGTCGATCATGGTGATCGGATGTTGAATATTGTAGGAGTATTGTTGATAGAATAGTTTGATTAACTCCTCAAAAGTTTTGATACTAGGGGGCATTCTAGAGAACCAATGAATGGTTGCTCCTCCCAAAGATTGAGGGAAAAGATGCATTAAGTAGGTTGGTTCGTGCATAAAATCCATAGATTGAGTACAAAATTCTCTAACATGATCTTGAGGGTCAAAGTTTCCATCATACTTATCATATTTAGGCATCTCCACTCTTTTAGGGAATGGCAGCATGTACAAGTCTTTATCAAATGGAAAAGGACATAGAGCCTCCATGGAGAACTCTTTAGGTTCCTTTTCTTTCTTAAGTTTGTTAAGTTTGACTTGCATGGCATGCATCTGTTTCATCATAGTCGTGATAGGAGTTTCTTCCTCATGTGTAATGATATCTTCCATATTAAAGTTTGGAGGAAGTTTAGCTCCTTGATGAGCTAACTCTAGAAAGTATGCTTCTCTATCTTCCTTCAAGAAATGTTTCATCATTCTTTTGAAGTCATCATCATTTTGAGATTGAACAATTTCAGAAGGTGTAGGTTCTCGATCCATACTGTGTTGAGATTGGTGTCCTTGAGACCCATGATGTGTCCCTCTGTGAGACATGTTAGGATTTTTAGGGCTCCCTGGATTAGATTGAGGTGGGGTTTTTTTATTACCTCTATGAGTTGATGGAGGGGGTACGTAACTAGTTTTCAATGAAAAATTGCCAAGACCGTCATCTTGTAAAGACCATAATTGTAGAGTTGTTCAAGAGTTGGGGCCTAGAGAGTATTTAGAGGTATTGTATGGGATACCTCTCCAGATTCCTTGTGTGACGAAGCTCTGGTTTCCACCATTAACCTTGGGTGAAGCCAAAGAATAAAATGAAGACAACTAAAGAATGAATTGATTCTAGAAGATCAAATGACGCAACCTTGTCAAGATTTAAGTGATTAAAGAATAGATCAGACATAAATGAAGGATATTGTGCCACAGTAGTGTGGGTAGACACCCAATAGATGGCAGGCATGAGCTCACAACACTTAGTCGTTTAGTAAAAAGATTGAATTTTGAAGATAATTTTGACAAGGTTTTGACACAAGATGAAAAAGACTCAAATCAATAAATCAGAAGGCTAAATCAGACTCAAGTGACGACTTTAGGAAAATGAATGTATTCATTATAGGTTCTGCTCTATTCCTGACACAATGATTTGTTTGACAGATTCTGGAAATAGGTTGTAAAATTGGATTTTTGACAAATTTGACCAATCTCTGACAACTTTAAATTTGGCTTCGATACGAGTTTTGAAATTTTAGTATGACTTTTGACCCCAGAAAGGATTTTTGCTTCAGATTTGCAATTTTTCAGTTCTCAGTACCAGTTTGTTTGCAAATTTTTTTGTCCAATTTTTGAAGATCTGTGTAAAAGTTTGTCTTAAGTAACCAAGAAGTTATCAAGCATGCAAAATAGCAAGCAAGGGAAGCAAGAAATCATCTGAAAATAATGAACAAGGGAGAAAGCAACCTTGCACATGAACAAGCAATAGTGACTTATTGTGCTAATCCCTAGAAGTGCTAATTGTGTATGTTCCAAAAAGTTTTCCAATAACACACATATTCCTAGAAAAATAAAAAAATTTGGCCTCACTAGGGTTTGTAGTAATGGTCTGACTCTGCAACTTTTGTGATCTCAGGAGGGCGAACTCCAATCTAGGTGCACTGGGGTTTTGACACAGTCTGAGAAATTAATCAATCAGGACCTGCTAGGGAGATTTGACAGCCCAACAAGAGACCACACCTGTGAAGATTTCCTCCACAAGGACATTTATATAGTGGCTACTGCTACCATGGCAAAAATGGCTACTACCACTTAAGGTTCCATCCACGTGGTTGACCTAATTAAGGGAATGTCTACTACAATTAACCCTCTCTAAAGGTGACTCACAAAAGATACCACAGGGGGACTAGATCAGATTCAAGGATCTGGGTTTATGGTACTATCCAAAAAGGAAGTAGAGCATAATCCCCTAACCTCTTCACTTCACCAAGACAAAGCAGACAGATTAATCCAACACGTTAAGACCAAGATTATCTCACAAAGATCTATGACATCAATTTCTTATGATCTATCAACCTCTCTGGAGAGAGAATGTATCAATCAAAAGTTGAAGACACACGAATCTAGTAGAATGTGAGACTTTCTCAGTACCTTCCCTACCTACAAGCGAATCCTTCGTCAAGAGGAGCTTCGCATGAATAAACAAGAGAAAGAAGCTCAATCTCTCAAGATCATCCACAAATAGTATTCATAGGGCCTATTTACTATGTGTAACAGATATGCAAAAAGAAAATCTATGTTCCTTTTATAGCCCAAAAATTGAAGTCTGATTTATGAAAGCAAGAAACGCACTCAAGCTAGACACGTGAGATGTTCATTTTATGTCCAAATTGAAATGTTTTCAGATGTAGTAGAATACCTAAATTCCCTCACAATGCGCTTAGTACATTTTACCTAATTTTTAGAATTGTTAAGCAATCCCGCACAAGCAAGCCACAAACTCTTTGACAAGAAAACAAGCAAACAAGTTATGCAATGTATATTCAACTTATGAAAACCCTAGGGTTAGATCTAAAAATAAATTATTAGGAGCAATAATAACCAGAAAATAATCCAAATGACAACTCATATCATTCATTGAACCATGTAAAAAATAAGTGCATACCCATCACAAAATTTTATTTTTTTTGTTGCATTTGACCTAGTCAACAAGATCTAATTTTTTTGATATGATTTCAGCCACAAAAAGAGAAATGCAAAATAGAGACCCCTACTAAAAAATAGAGAGATTTCCAAAAATGTAAAAATTTTAGAAAAATCTCTTCATTTGTGCCCTAGAGACCCATTTTACCAAAATAGACCAGTTTTTATAAATTGACTATTTCAGCTATTATATTGCATCCAAATTTAAAACACAAAGAATGGACCCCCTTTAGAATTCAAAGAGATTTCCACAAATGTAAAACTTTCTAAAAAATATGCTGATTTGAGTTAGAAATTAATTTTTTTTAGAAAATAAAGAAAAAATTATTAAAAATTCAAATCATCTCAAAAAATTCTGAATTTTTTATTGAAGCTTCACTGATATGTCTCCAATTTGCAAAAAACATTTTAGACCAAAAATCCATGCTATTTTGGAGATAAAATTAAATCTTTGAAACTTTAGGGTTTTAGCTCCAAAAAAAAATCAAAACCAGCATGTAAAGGTGGGTTGCCCCATGGTGGGTGCCAGAAATGTGTGTGTGAATTTTGTACCTAGCTGTAGACACAACACTTCAGTAAAATATTAGAGGTTAGCAAAAATCAAAATATACAAATAAGAACAATATAGCTAACCAGGCGATTTACTGCCTTCTAGTAGGTGCGAGTATGGTATTCTCAGATTAGACCGAGATCAATGACAATGCAACACCTAAACGAAGGATTTAAATTATGAATGCAAATTAATCTATTTTTTATTTTTTTTTATGCATAAGATGAGAAAAACTAATAATAGATTAATCTAAATGGATTGAAATGATATGCAAATTAAGCTAACAATGATATGAAATATGAAACTAGAATGAATTGAAAACAAGATTGATCTCACAAAATGTTGATTTGCAAGAAGCTTGATGATTCCTCTGATGTCAATTCGCCAAAGTAAGTATGCAAATTCTGTGGATGATTTGTAAAGAGCTGAGCCTTGATTTTATAGAAATCTAGGGCTTGAGGGTGCATCGAAAAAGTCATAAATCACTATTGATGAACTCAGGTTGATTTTTGAGTTAACAAGAAATTAGAAATAGATAACTCATAAAACTATGCAAAATCATGCAAGAACAACTTTTTAACTCAAACCAGAAGTTTAGATCAACTTTGAACTCAAAATAGATGTTGAGTTTCGAAAAGATAACAACTTGAATTGATTTTCTAATTTAAAGTTTAACTGCTCTTTGAATGTGCACAAATAATCATGAATTAATTAAATAAATAAAGTGATTTATCTTCAACTTAACTTATTTTAAATTTAAAAATAACTGATTTGTGGGTTAATCAATTATTTTAATCAAACTTTTTTTCAAAACTATATTATTAAATATTGACAACTTGGATTTAATCAATTAAATAAATATTTAATCAATTATTCGTAGGAGATTTGATTTATTGTCAAAATTAAATAATATAATTAGGAATAAATAGAATTAAATCTAATTAAATAATTAAGTGGTAGAATTAAATTAATTAATTAAATATTCATCATATTCAATTAATCAACTTTTGGATAAATATGATTTATCGCCAAATAATATTTAAAATAACTGGTTTATGGGTTAATCAATTATTTTAATCAAATTTTATTCCAAAACTATATTATTAAATTTGACAATTTAATTTAATCAATTAAATAAGAATTCAACTAATTATTTTTAGCAAATTTGATTTATTGTCAAATAAAATAATATTAATTAGGAATAAATAGAATTAAATCTAATTAAATAATTAAGTGGCAGTATTAATCTAATTAATTAAATATTCATCATATTTAATTAATCAAATTTAGGATAAATGAGATTTATCGCCAAATAATTATTAAATTAAGAATAATTAGGATAAATTAGGAATATTCAAGAAATATTCCCCGATGCAAAATTTAGGATAAAATCAATTAAGATTCAATAATGTGCAGATGTGCCTTAGGTTAGGACTTTGATGTCAATTTCATTCGAATTGAAGATGTAGGAGGTTAATGAACCTATAGCCCATTTTTGGGGTATTACAATACCTAGGTATAGGTTGACTTTGTTGACCTATACCTAGAAGATTGGACCAAAATTTGAATTGGGTCCCTATCTCAACTATTTAGAGGAGGATTTGGGTCTACAATCATCCTAGATGATATTTAGCCCCTAAGATGTTTTGGGGGGTATATAAACACCCTACCTCTCCTCATTTTGGCATCTATTATTCATTATTAGCATTCCATTATCATGATCAGGCTATAAAGTGCAAGGAAGAAAATCAAGTTCAAGAGCCATCAAGTAACCAAGCATTCCTCTCAAGTATTCAAGGTGTTTTTATCCATAAATCTAGCTTATTTCCTCATAGGAGGCCAAGAAAAGGAGTTTTATATCAAGGAATGAGATCTACATTCATCTACATTCATTCAAGTCTTGTTCTCTCTCCCTTAATCAACATTATGGTGAATTACAACTTCCATTCCATCAAGTTTTGTGTTTCATGATTTTCTTTTGGGTTTTTGTGTTAAGTCAAATTTATTGCATCAACATATTTGATTATATTTAAAGAAGCATTTCCATTGTCAAGGTATGATATATTTCAATTACCAGATCTAGCCTTTGCAACATGACATTGTACTTTCCTTTAGTTTAGTTCATTTCATTTCAACGTTGATTCCTAAATAGGGGTTTGACTAAGAAAACTCCCTTTGTTCAACTTTTTTTTTGTAGGAACAAGGTAAAAAGCTATCAGAACTTTTCTAGGAAGATTGGGAATAGTCAAAGCAATCCTAAAAAAATTAGGTAGAAAAAAAAGGTATAGGTTGAAATTTTTGACCTATACATGGGTACAGGTTTAAAAATTTGATATATACCCTTAGAAACAAGATAAATTTGGTTGGAAAACAAGTTACAGTCTTTAGATTCCAGAACAATGATTACAAGTATTTTGAAGACTTCATCTATTTGATATTTAGATCTGAAGTAGGATATTTCCCATTTCAATTCTAGATATACATTTCTTGTCTCAACATCATTTCCCATTTCAAAATCACATATTTAGAAAATGATCATTGACCCATTTAGCACTTTGGACCTTCCTAGCCTATTGGGACATCTTCCTTCTAAATGTGCAATCTTGAAAAGGAGAGGTAATCTTTTTGTTTGCATTGCTTCCATTTTCATATTGTACATTTTGGTGAGCCTAACGCATGATTTTTTCACATTTGATTTGGTGTTTAGATCTCATTGCACTATTTCATTTTATGCATTTAGTATATTTGCATTGTAAAAAAGACCAAAAAAAATGCATTTTGTTTTCCCTTATTTTATAGATCTAGTTTATTCTTGCATTGCATTTGTTAAAACAATAAAAAAATATTTCATAGTTTGTTATTGCATTTAATTTTAAATAGAATTTTTATTTTCATTTTCTAGTTCAATTTCAAGTTTTCTTAAAGATCTTCAAGAATTTCCCTTTCATGCATATGATGGCAACATAGTTCTTCATTTCAACCATTCCCATAATCAACCCCCTATAAAATTTGATCCTGCCCCTAAAGACATTATGATGTAAGAAGATATTACGACCACTTATCTTGAGGATCTCACTCCTACCAAAGAGACCTTGAAGAAAAAAGATGATATTTCCCCTAAAATGTCTCTTCCTTATAGGGATCATTTGATGAAAGAGGATGATATTATGACAATTTATCCTAATGATAAACCACTTTAATGCATTTAGTTGACATTTCTTCTATAGATGAGGCCTTAATGGGTATGTTTGTCCTTCTCCTAAAGACCTTCTTACTCATAGGGTATTTTTAAATGAAGATTGGAATTCCATCTCTTAGTAATAATTTACCTTTGTTACACTCACATGACATATCTCCCAATGTTGAAGCATTTTTAACTCACTCTTTTACCTCTCCTAAGTTTCTTTTTCTTATTAATATAACTCTAATCATCTTATAAATCTATTATCAGAGAGTATTAAATCTTCTCCTCCTAAAGGTACCCCGATTCAAGAGATTAAGCATGGTACCCCTCGTACTTCTCCTATTTCTTATCATAATCATCAATCTCTTTAGAAACAAGATGATGTTATGCATTCCATTCATGACTTATTTCCTAATATGACATTGAGTAAAGAAAAAATACTAGATAAGAAAAATTATAATCAACTAAATGATGTTGATGGGATTAAGCATCTCCCTATAGAGATCAATCCTATTACTATACATTCCTAACAACACCTTTTCATCGAAATATTCCACCTTTCAAATCAAATACATCTCACATGATTCCTACACAAACCTATGGTGGACAAAATCTTGAAAATATGGACCAAGTCCCTATAGATCCTCCTCCTTCACAAGACACTGGATTTACACCATAATAAAATGTTGTTCCCAACCCTTTTTAAGACTCCATCACTCATTTATTGTCTAAAAAAAATACATCTCATAATGTTAACTTATAAATACAAGAGCTTATAGATACTGGTACTATAAATGTAATACCCTAACACTTCTTTTCCTATTATACCACTCTCCATTATGTAAATTCAGTAGCTTACATCATTGGAGGATCTTTTCTTTACATAATGTTCATTGTAAGCATCATAATACGTTTCTTTTCCTTGTTTCCTTGATTGGGGGGGAAGGCCACTCTATCTCATCTATTTTCTCTTTTCAAAGGATCTATTATCTCTTTGTTGGTTACATATTTTGTACTATGATTTATTTCCATACATCAACTTATTTGTTTAGGATCTTCCTCTCTAATGGGATTGATATCCTTCTTTACAAATCTCTTCCTTGTTTATAAGTGTATATCTTATATAATTGATTTATCCACTAAGTTTTCATAATGTGGAATCCTTCCTTTTCTCTCTTAATTGTCTCTTTATGGATTTTTATTATTTTATGGTGGTACATCCTTTCTAGTATGAGATTATTTGTTACACACAAGGTATTCTCACCTTTTCTCAACAATTGGTTTCATGCCTCAAAGGCCATGTCTTTTATAAAATGATCTTTTGTTTAGGGACTAAGTATTGTTTTGTATATCATTCATTTTCCCTTTGTTTACTTGTTTCTCTTATAATATGATGTTTTTTCTTGCATAAATGTATTTTTTACAGATTCACATCCTAGTTTACAACTTATTTTTGCTTGAAATTTCATGTCTATTATAAAGGATTTATCACTTAGGGTGTACAAAGTATTGTGTTTTCCTTTGCCTTTACACTTGGGGGGAAAGGTCTCATATGTCAACCTTCATCTTCCTTTTTATTTATAATGATCTACTCTCCTTATTACAATGGCATTTGTTTATCATGTAACATTCTTTTCATATAAGGAATTTTTTCGTTTGAATTTAGGATTCCCTCTTATGAAAGAGGTGTGTATCCTAAATCACAACATCTTTCTTATTTTCAAAACTATGTTCATCCTAAGAAAATTCCCTTGATTTAGGCCTTAAATATGTTTCATCCTTCACCAAGAATCGCTTTTTAATCTATCCATAGGGGGTTAAAATATTGCATTATTTTTCTCTTCCCCTCTTTATTTGGAATATGTTGTCTTTGATCAAGATCTTGTTATAAGCTAGGGTTTTTGTTGCACCAAAAGATCAACCTTTCAATGCCTGATACAACCACTAGACTTATAGAATCCACAGGAGGTAGCTATACCATGTCATGAATCCCATGAGGGATGCTGGTGCACTATCAATAATCCCCCCAACGTCACTTGTCGCAAGCTTGCATCACTCACCGAGGAGATTCAAACCTATGACCAAGCTTTGATACCACTTATTACAAGCTAGGGTTGTCATTATACCAAAAGATCATCCTTTCAATGCCTGATACAACCACTAGAATTATAGAATCCATAGGATGTGATTAAACCATATCACCAATACTGTGAGGAATGTTAGCACTACCAATAGATCTTATTTTAAAGCTATACATCTTGAAGCCAATATCTCTTCCTTCCAAGGATCTCTTCCCATTTTCAGATATTATTTCATGATTATCTATTTCCTTGGATAACAAGATCATTCACTCTTTATTAAGGGAATGAGCATATATTGTTGTTTTAAGGATATCTCCTTATTGTTGGAAGTAGGTATCATTGTTCTCTTTTTCCTTATGATGCCACCATAGTCCTTTGTTATCTATTAGTAGGGGGCATACATATGGCCTCCTTGTATATTATGCAACTTTTTGTTATCCTAAGGAGACAATTATTTCCTTAGGACTAATCATGTTTTGATCCCTATGGAGATAATGAAATCCTTAGGACAAATCACCTTTTTGGATCCCTATGGAGACAACTCTTTTCATCGGACTGATCCCCTAAGCCATCCCTAAGCAAAAACTTTTCAATCTTCCCCTAAGAGAAAAAAAATTAAGCCACCCTTGAGTGAAAACATTTTAAGCTACCCCTGAGTAGAAAGTTTTAAACTGCCTCTGAGTGCAAAGCTTTTACAATTTTCCCCTGTGCTTAAATTTTTTAAGATAGAATTGACTAGAAAAATGCAACTTGTTAGACTATCAATTTTCTCCTTCCCTCTTTCTTTAGGATGAATGGAACTATTATAGCATATATTTCTATCATTTCCTTCTCCTTATCTTATTCTCTCATGAATCACCTAGCATAACACAACTTTCTAGCCTATTGGATTCATGGTTTCTCTTGCTTTCTTTCCATGCTCTCATAGCTATGCTAGTGGATTAGGTCATGGAGTTTTTTCTTTGGCGGTTCTCTTTCCATTTCTATGTGATCACTTATGATCTTGCAATATATTTTTGAACATGATACCCTTGGTTGAAACATTTTATTGATCAAGGTATCTTCTACTAGTTGATTTGGAGTTGTGTTTTTGGTACTAATCCCTTTTGTTGTTGGTGTCTTTGACTTTTTTTATTTTATTTTTCATGCCCTCGTGCATGGATGTATGAGTTAAGATCCTTAATTTGGGAGCTTACATCCTTAAACTTAGTGATGTATTATCTATTTGTAGTTTTCCCATGATCATCTCTCTCTTGTTTCTTCTCTTCTCTCTCATTTGAGCCCTTTACCATGAGCATGGGATTGTCTCATAATCCCACTAATGTGGGAGATAAATGTATTGTCCTAAATTGCAAGCACCTAATTAGTGTATAATTTAAGGACTATTTGGCACCCACCTTAGTGTAGTTTCTATAGTATGACCACATTTGGGACTTAATGGGCATCTAAATTCAAATATGGTCCTCTCTCTTTTCAATGTTGTTCAAAATTGAGTTTTTCTCTTATTTCTAAGTGTGCTTCTTTATTTTTCCTCCAATCCCATAATTTGTTTCATCACTTAAGCCCTATATCACCATTTATGGTATTTATGTTCTCTACCGACCTCAAAATTAGATATATCATGTTTTCTTGCATCCTTTCATTGCCCAAGACCCATGATCCTGATCTAGGCCCCAATTGGAGGGTACATGTCAAAATGTTTTACCTATACCTAGGTATAAATTGGCTTAGTTGACCTATACCCTGAAGATTGGGCCAAAATTTGAATTGGGTTCCCATCTTGGCAATTTATTAGAGGATTTGGGTCTACAATCGGCCTGGATGAGTTTTAACCATAGAGATGTTGTGAGAGGTATATAAACACCCTATCTCTCCTTATTTTGACATCCATTATCATGACCAAGCTATCAAGTGCAAGGAATAAAATCAAGTTCAAGATTCATCAAGCAATCAAGAATTCATCTCAAGTATTCAAGGTGTTTATCTCCATAGATATAGCTTATTTCCCCATTAGAGGCCAAAAATAATAATTTTTTAATCAAGGAAGGAGATACACATTCATTCAAGTCTTATTCTCTCTCTCTCAATCAACATTGTGATGAATTACAACATCCATTCCATAAGGTTTTTTCTTTCATGATTTCCTTTTGATTTTTTGTGTTAATTCAAAGCTATTGCATCAACATATTTGATTAAATTTAAAGAAGCATTTACATTATCAAGGTATGATATATTTCAATTACAAGATCTAGCCTCTACTACATAACAACACACTTTCCTTTAGTTCATTTCATTTAAAGGTTGCTTCCTAAATAGGGGTTTGACTGAGGCAAACCCCTTTATTCAAGATTCTTTTCCATTTTTATGTGTGTAGGAATGGGCTATACGAATGTCAGGACTTTTCTGGGCAAGTGAGGAATAGTCAGAGTGATCTTGAAAGTTTCAGGCAGAAACATAGGCTATACGTTAAAAATTTTTACCTGTACCTAGGTACAGGTCAAAAAAGCCAACATATGCCCTCATAAACAAGATAAAATTTAGCTAGCAGACAAGTTACAGTCTTTAGATTCCACAATAGTCATTACAGGTATTTATGGGATTCTGTTTGTTCGTTATTCAAATCTTAAGTAGCATATTTCCCATTTCAATTCTAGATCTACATTTATTATTTCAACATCATTTCCTATTTCAAAATCACATATTTAGTGAAGGATCATTGAGCCATTTAGTTCTTTGGACCTTCCTAACCTATTGGGACATCTTCCTTCTGAATGTGCAAGCTTTAAAAGGAGCGGTGATCTTTCTCTTTGTATTTATTCCCTTTTCATAGTGTACATGAACTAAAGAAAAGGGAATATAGTGTGGTGCCAATAAGTATATGAATGGAGGTGTGATATGTCCATAAGTAAGGGTTGAGTTGAAAATTCCAATCATAGTCAACTCATTGACTATTTTCTTGAGGATATGAGGATCGAGATTGTTACTTTGTGGGTAATATGGGGTAAAGAAATGATGTTAAATATTGAATTGTTGGAAAATTTCATAGACATATTGGTTTTTGAATTGTCTGCCATTTTTAGTGACAATGGATTGTGGGATGTTTTAAAAATACATAAGGTAGTTCAAAATAAACCTGGAGATTTGTTTTCCTATAATGTAGGTTAATAGAGTGGCCTCCACACACTTAGTAAAGAATCTAGTGGCGTAATGATGGATATTTGACTATTATATGAGGAAGAGTTAATTTTACCAATGAAACCAATTCCTCATTGATAAAAGGGCCAAGGTGTAATAATTGGTTATAAATATTAAGAGGGTGCATGCATCATATTGTCATGTTACAAATAACGTACACACTTATTGATAAATTGACATACATATTTCTCTATAGTGGACTGATAGTAACCTTTTTTATGAATTTCTTTGCAAGGGTTAGCTTGTTGGAATGTAACTCATAGATTCCTTGGTGTACATCACTAATTGTTGTTTGGGAATCTTCTTCATCTAGACATCATTGAAAGGTTTCATCAAAGTTATTATAATAATGGGTTTCACCAAGGATAGTATAATATGATGAATAATGGATGAAGGATTTATGTTGGTTTTTGAGGGTTAGGTCAAGGGAGATGATGACATGAGAAAGGAGTTGTAGATATCCTAATACTAGGGTGATTCAAGACCAACAAGTTCACATACCATTTCAAACTCTGAGAGATCATATGCTAAGACCAAGAGATGTTCAATAAGAAATTCACATTTATGACTTTTCTTAGGCATTTATATTAGGGGTCCAATAAATTTCATACTTTATTTCTCACTCAATGAATCTAATTAAACTAAATTGTTATAAATTGTGATTTGAGATTTTATACCATTCTTTTGTACATGAGCAATTTTTCATCTTTAGTTTTGTATTCATCATTTACTTGTTTTACAATCAACTGGGAATCACCATTCACATGCAAAGTAGATATTTTCCACTTAGTATTTTTATAAAGACCTATGATGTGAGCCTCATATTTTAAAATGTTATTAGTGCATAAGAAGGAGAGTTTGTAGGACTTAGATATATAGTATCCTTGTGGTGTGACAAACAAGATGTCTATCTTCACTCTATTTTGAGTGTATGAACAATCAAAGTAAATTTTCCATTGGGTAACAAGTGTAAAATTCATAATAGAATCATATATAAACTCTTTAATAAGGGCATGGTATCTTGATAGAGGGGCTTCAAACAATTGGTTAGTGATGAATTTCCCTTTGATAGATTTGTGATCTACATACTCAATGTCAAACTCACTTGGTATCATTACCCACTTAGTTTTTCAACCAATAAGAGCTACTTCAAGTCCAAGGTACTTGAGTGGGTCAATCTTAGCAATGATCTTAGTCTTGTTATTAAGAATGTAATGTCTAATTTTTGGAGTGGCAAAGATGACTTGGTCCAAGAGCACCCATGGGTCAAAGGACCTATGATGAATTTTACATCTAGTTGTGAAAAAAACATGTAATAAGGTCTATTAAACCATTTAATATGTCAAGTGTAATCAAATGAAGCCATCATGTAAGGATAATAAGCCAAATTTGCATTGTAAGGGTAATTAGGACCAATAGGTCAAAATTGGTCAATGTCGTAAAATGGCATAGACCAATGTAGAAATGATGTATTGGAGTAATTTAAGGAATATTTGATGAATATTTGATGCCATAAGGTCCATTAGATAGTTTAATGACAAGATGCCAAAAAGTTGTAAAAATGTTGCACAAGTTGCTTTGCAACTTTGCAACATCTCATGAAGAGTTGTCCAAATGGATCCACTAATCATAAAAGTTGATCAATTTCGGTTGTAACTAATTGAAAGAGATTTAAATTCCCTCTTTTGGTTGAGGGAATTTAGAGGAGGAGAAATGAATGATTTTGGTGGAAGATCTTTAATGGAAATGTGGTTTATTTGTGTAGATTTATTGTCTTCGCGGTTGATCTTTCACTCATTTATCTCCCACATTAATTTTTTTGTATTTGAAACCTATTGTAAATTGAAATATGGTGAGTTATATTTCATTTAATTCAATTTGGAGGATCTTCCATGATCGGGAGTAAGATATCCAATTATTTCTTTTAAAATAGTTAAGAAACCCTCATTTCTAAGGGTCTTGATAAAGATTTATCTATAAACCCATGTTTCCACTATTGGATGAATTTTATTCTATGGTATTTTGTAGTGTTTTTAATAACATTTCAAATGGTTTAATACTTGGCTTGGGTACCTTTTTATATTGGGAGAAATACCAGGCCCTAGGCTGACTATACCAATGAATTTTACTTGTTTTTTGACAGCCATTACTAGTTTTGGTAAAATGACCTTAAATTTCATTTGTATTGTTGGATATTTCTACAAATTGGATATTATGTCTTTAACTAGACCATCTAAAAACTATTTGGAGATACTGGGAAAGTGTGCAATATTGCAAAAAAATTAATGACTCTTGTCTCCAGTTTTATTGTGAAAATAAAAATGTGTATGACAGTTTTATGTTTAAGTGTTGATCAATAAATGCTTCATGGTGGAAGGTCAATAGTTCATGTATTGTGGTGTGTTTGGTATCAGGATTAAGGTAGGGTCTTAAGGAATGGTGATAGATCCTTCAAAGGTAAAGAATAAAATAGTGACAGTTCTTATTGTCCCTTGTCAAGTTGGTGCATCAAGATAAATCTTGTCTTGGAGTAAATGGTTGAGATACTTTTGGACTTGAGGGAGATATTTTTATTAGGTGTTTTGAGTCTATCAAGGTTGGGAAAGGAGTCTCTATGAGTATTTTTTGATTTTTTATTTAGGGAATTGTGAACATTCAAAGTGTTAATGTGGGCAGTCAAGGCAATGCAGGGTACAAGTGCTTCGAGCATGTGATAAGATCAGTCCTTGAATCTATTTCTTTGATTCTCTTTTAGATGGTTGATATAATTTTGAGAGTTTTTATACAATGTAAATTTGTTAATTCCTTTTGGTTAGGTTGAAGGTCATTGAGAAACTTAGTTATAAGTGGTTTTTCCTCTTGAGAATCCAATTAAGTGAGTGTTGTTACAAAACATAATTTGAAGAAATGACATTGTGTCATGATGAATGTTGTGCTTCCCTATGCCGCTGCATCATGATTACTATAAATTCTCTTTCTATAAGATTTTAACTATACTTATAACCCGCCAAAATACTATTGATATAGTATATAGCTCTCTATTTTCCATTATCATTGGCTTGTGCCAAAAGTTCCCTTAGTGCTACTGTAGTTACTGAGATATAGAATAGGATGGATCTTCCTTTCATAGGAGGCATGAATACTATGTTGGAATGTGAATTCATCATGAAGAACCACTAGCTATGGTTAAATCATTATGGAGAACCACTAGTTGTGGTTGAGTCATCATAGAGAACCACTAGTGTGTCATTAAGGTGCTCGCCATAAGGAAATCATGTTGAAGGTTCCCTTTCAAAGGCACAAATTGTTTTGAGACATACTATAATTAGATGGTTTTTATGAGGTGACTTACTATAAATAGTAAGTTATTTTAGCAACTACCAAAAATAGTAATCTCGACATGTGTGGGACATGTAGTTGTATGCCAATAGTAGCATGTTGTAACGGTTAAGTTGTTGTGTTGTTGTTCTTTCCATCAAGTTTCAAATCCCATTGGGGATGAGGTACCACATTTTTGGCCTTGCTAATTTATAGCTCTGAATAAAAGTGTTTACCCCTCTTTAAAAAAAACATGTAGTTGTATGAGTCATACTTACTAAATTTAGTAAGTTGTCTGCAATTAGGACTCTACAACTCGGTTGTTATAAGAAACTTGAATTTATGTTTTGAGTAACATTTTGAAGATTATTGTAACTATGAAAATTACTAAGAAATAATATTGAGAGATATTTTCCCATGGTTTTTTCCTTAGCATAATTTTACCAGGTTTTTCCATGTAAAATATTGTGTTATGTGTATTTTCTCTTCTCTGTATTTTTTTGCACTTGTAATTTTCATAACATATTGGTGGGGATGAAAAATAGTTCTTGAGTTGATAAAATCCTTTCTAACATAGGAAATCCCATTGATATTTTAGGTCTTTTTAAAGTAGATGAGCAAAGGGTTGACATTTGTTTGTAAGTTGAGCAATGAAATGACAGATAGATTAGATTTTTCCTTGTAGACTACATAACTATCAAAGATTCTTGTGAGGTAACATATCAAACATAGTTGATACTTTCTTTGGGTCTACCTCTATGCCTTTGTGAGAGACAATAAAGCCTAACAATTTTCTTGAAGTATCTCCAAAGACATATTTTTGGAGATTTGTTTTAGTTTGTTAACTGATGTGAGTGTTCCAAGGTTTGCTTGCACACCTTGCTTAAGAAGAACTTCCTTGTCTTCTTGTAGGAACCTAATCTCCTCTAGGTCCTGATTAGGCTTATATGATTAACTAAGACCTAATTCCAACTCTTCTCCAAGAGTTCTATATCCTTGTGCTTCACCTTGAAAGACTAACACCCTTTAGTTAGTTCAATTCTTCACCTACACTTAGAAAGCTCTAAGTGCCAACTCTTCACAAACTTCAAATTTCTTTGCAGGAATGTCCATCATCTTGAAAAAATTCATATCTTTTCCATTTTGATCCATCTAGAAGGTTCCTCAATCCTATCCTTATCGGATTCAAATCTTCACCTTGTGGAGGCCTAATTAGGCTATTTCCTTGTAGCCTTTTGCAAAGGCCTGTTGCCAATTCTTGACAAAACTTTACAAAACCAATTATGGATATGGATACCCTTTTGGATTTTACAAAGGATTCTATAGGTCTTTTTCTCCTAGGTCATTTGTACATAGGATTCCTATATTCTAGGCATAATAGGGCTAAAAGACCTATTTACTAGGACTGACTGTATTCTTGCTAAGAACTCACTCTAATGGATTGGTATGATCACAATCCTCATAGAATGTTAGGATATGATAAAATCATACTTGTAACTATACCTATTTCATACATTACTTTAATATCGTACAAGGAAACTTTAATTCTTCAATCCTAAACCTCTAACCGGGCACTGTCTGCTCACCTAGGGCTTAGTAGTAAAAATAGCTCTCTATCTTCTTATGACTCCTAATCCTAAATATGTATAGCCTAATGAATCCCCTAGAATATCCATCCACCTATAGGATATTCCCATGGTTAGATTTCATGGGGGAGCCATGAAATGACTAACTGGTCAAGACAGGACTAGTGAAGACTCTAAACAAAGAACAATTTATTCAACACACTAAAACTACTCTAATCAACTTGATTCCTAAATGAAGATGTCTTATAAAAATCTAAATAATACTAAACAAATACCAAATTGATACCTTCAATCCATTACATGTCATTGTCACATCAAAAGCTCAGGATCTTCTCTAAAATAGAGTTGCAAAGCTCTATTCAATATTCACAAACTATTACAATGCTTGTCTCTCATCGAGATTCAAGCCTTACATTACTTGAGATGTCATTTCCATGTTTTTAGGGAGTATTGGCTGATCTCCCACTTCCTATTCTTAAGGGGATCCAAGGTAACCGAGTTGCATGCAACATTTGTAATAATTGCAAATGTTGTCATGACAACTTCCTAACAACATTTGGCATCTTACCTTCATGCCATCATCCTATTTCGTAGGACTTCTAACCTCTCTAGATTTTGAGGAACCAAACATTAATGACCTCAAGGCATCTCCATTACATCATTTATGTGTTTAGGACACATTCATAGCTCAAATCCAACACTAAGCTTCTAAAGACTAAATAATTTAAAAGCTACTAACAATGGCTATATTGGTGACCTTAGTCCTAATGACTAACTCACCTAGCCCACAATAGAAAAGACCTTCTAAGGTCTAAAACAAACTCACTCTACTCTTCCTACCAATCTAACTTGGCTAAGGTTAGATACAAGCCAAAAGATCAACCTATGGAGGTTAGCCTAGGTGTGCTCCTGCACCATCCTACCCAAAACAAAAGAGTTCAATCCACCCTTGGATTGAGTGTGCTTGGATCAATGCCCATCTTTTTTAATTCTAATTCCTTCACCCATACTACATCAGCATCGGTTTGACCATGCTTCTTTATCAAGTGCTCTTTTTACTCCTTGGTCCTAGTCTTTTTATAGACCCTAGTGTCCAATATAGTATTAGCTCATTTGACTATAGCAGTGGGTAGCTTGAGCTCTTCCACATCTCTGATCACTTCACTAAGACTCTAATCCATGTCTTTTTTTGGTCCTTTGTAATGAACCAAGTTTTCAATGTTGAAAACAAGGGATAATCCACTGTCTTCCAGTAGCTCTACTCTGAATGCATTATGACCATACTTTGCCAAGATAGGACAGGGACCTATCCTTCTCATCTACAACTTGTGAGGGACTCTCTTTTGAAGTCTAGACTTGTTGAGATGCACCATAACCAAGTCTCCCACATTAAACTAAACTTGTCTTCTACTCTCATCTACCTTATCCTTATGCTTCATGGTGTTCTCTGTCAAGGTATTTCTCACTGTATCATGTATCTCCTGCATAGCATATGCAAAGTCATCAGCATATCCACTTCCCTTCACTCCATCCTTCAAATCTCTTAACTCATAAAATCCTCTAGGATGTAAACCATAGACTATTTCAAAGGGACTCTTCCCTATTTATTTGTTTATAGTATCATTGTAGGCATATTCAGCTTGCCCAATCAATTGATCCCATTATTGACCATACTCCTTGGTCAAGCACCTTAGTAGATTTCCAAGGCTTCTATTGACAACCTCATTCTAGCCATTAGTTTGAGGATGGTAGGATGATCCAAAAGATAAATTAGTTCCTAATCTCTGCCAAAGATTCTTCCAAAAATGACTCATAAACTTGGTGTCTCTATCTGACACAATTCTCATAGGTAACCCATGAATTCTCACTATCTCCTTGAAGAAAAGGGATGCTATTTGGCTGGCATCATTAGTTGTCTTACATGGCACAAAGTGAGCCATCTTGCTGAATGTATCCACAACTACATAAACACTATCCATGCCTTGTCTTGTCTTGGGTAATCGAACTACAAAATCCATACTCAAGCATTCTCATGGCCTAGTAGGAATAGGTAGTGGTTGATAAAGGCCTACAATGGAGGAAGTGCCCTTGGCCATTTGACACACTGTACAAATTTCCACATACCTCCTAACATCAAGATTCATCCTTGGCCAATAACAAAACCTTTGAATAAGTTCTTAGTCTTAGTGATCCCAAAGTGACCACTCAAAGCACCATTATGCTTTTCTTGAATTAAATTCTCTCTAATGGAACCTCTAGGAACACATAATTGATTTCCTTTAAAAAAGAGATCACTTTGCAAAGTATATTCAACATACTTACTATGAAAATGATTCTTGTATTCAGCACATACCTTATAAATGTCTGCAAAGTCTTCATCATCAGCATATAGATCCTTGAAGTGATCTATCCTCATGCTCTTCAACTGAATCTCTTGGATACTAAGAGCTCTTCTAGACAATGCATCTTCCACTTTATTGAGTACTCCCTTCTTGTGATTGGAATTAAAGGTATAAGCTTGTAGGTATTCAACCCACTTCATGTGCTTGTGACTCATCTTCTCTTGTGAATTCAGGAAACTAAGTGCTTGATTGTCTGAATACACTATGAATTCCTTGGGAAGCAAGTAATGCATCCATTTCCTTAATGCCTAAACTAATGCATACATCTCAAGGTCATAAGAAGAGTACTTCTTCTTGGCTTCACTTGACTTTTCTAAATGAAAAGCCACCGGTCTACCCTCTTGGCTTAAAACAACTCCTATAGCCACATTGCTAGCATCACACTCAATGGTGAAAAGCTTCTCAAAGCTTGGCAAGACTAAAATAGATTGGGTAACTATCTTTTCCTTCAACAACTCAAAGCTCTTGTTAGCATGCTCATTCCATACAAATTTAGTTTTCATACCTCATTTAATAGTATCCAACATAGGAGCACAAATAGCACTAAATTTCCTTATGAATTTCCTATAATATTGTGCAAGGCCATGAAAACTCCTTACCTCTATTGTTATCCTTGGAGAGGGCCAATTTATGATGGCTTCTACCTTTCTAACATCCATTTTCAGATTTCCATGTGATAGAATAAATCTAAGGTACACTATCTCTGTTTTGATGAACTCACACTTCTCCAAGTTGATCATCAACTTCTCCTCATTCAACTTCTTGAAAACAGTCTCAAGATTTTCTAGGTGTTCACCTCATGTCTTGCTATAAATCAGTATATCATCTAGATATACTACTACAAACTTTCTTATGTAGTCTTTGAGGACCTCATTCATGAGCCTCATGAATGTGGAGGGGGCATTGGATAATCCAAATGGAATGACAAGCCATTCATACAAACCTGCATTGGTCTTGAAGGTTATTTTCCACTCATCTCCTTCATGTATTATTATTTAGTGATATCCACTCTTCAAGTCTATCTTGCTATAGTACTTAGCTTCACCTAGACAATCCATTAGGTCTTCAATCCTTTGGATAGGGAACCTATACCTTATGGTTATCCTATTAATATCCCTTGAATTGATACAAAGCCTCCAAGTTCCTCCTTTCTTAGGTGCAAGGACAATGGGTATGGCACATGGACTGATACTCTTTCTAATGAAACCTTGGTTTAGGAGTTCTTGTATTTGCCTAGAAATTTCCGCATTTTGTTGAGGAGTCATTTTGTAAGCTGCCTTATTAGGAAGGGTAGCTCCTAGAATAAGGTCTATCCTATGACTTATGGCTCTTTTAGGGGGTAAGGTTTATGGTTGTCCATCACTCACTATACCTTGATAAGTCTACAGCATGCTTTGTATTTCCTTGGGTAACTCTGGCTTCTTAGTCACCTTGCCTTCATCTATCTCTCTTGGCCTCAACACCAATGCATAGCCAACTCCTTCACCTTCTTCCATAGCCTCTAAGAACTCTTTTTCAATAACCATGAGCACATTAGGACATATTGTCTTCACCTCTGCATCCTCTAATAGTGATTGAATTCTAAAAGTCACATTATCCTTCTTGAATGTATAGGAATTCTTTCCTCCATCATGTATGGCTTGGCAATCAAATTTCCATGGTCTACCTAGGAGAAAATTACATGCATCCATAGGTAACACATCACACAAAAATTTGTCTTTGTACCTTCCAATGGAGAACTCCACCCATGCTTGTTCATTCACTAACACATGTTGGCCTTTATTGAGCCAAGTGACCTTGTAAGGATTGGTATGGGGTATCCTTGTCAACTTGAGCTTGTTGAGTGCTTCCTTTGACACAATTTTGTTAGTAGACCATGAGTCTATGGTGACTCTACATACTTTCCCCATCATCTTGCACTTTATCCTAAACAAAGACCTCCTTTGGCTTGGTTCTTCCTTTACTGGCTCCTTGATCAAAGTTCTCCTCATAATGAGGTTCTCTCCTTCCTCTGAATTCAATGGTACTTCAACATGCTTCTTTGTTGCATTAGTGTCTTCATGAACTAGATTAGTTCTCTTATCACCTCCTTGAGAAGTACTACCCTTCTCTAGACACCTATAGGTAGGGTGTCCCATTTGATTGCAATGGTAGCATTTCATATTGGCAAAATAGTTGCCTCTTCCTCCTTGTCCACCACTTCTTCCTCTAAAGCTAGAGTTAGAACTCCTTCCTCTACCACCTCTACTAGAGCTTCCTTCTTGCTGCTCACTAAATTTGATGTCTCCTTGAGTCCTTGATTCAGAATTCCTCCCACCATAGCCACCTCTTTATCCTCTACTATCTTTTCCCTTACCTCTACCTTTGGAGGTTTTCTCTTGTTTCCTCTTGCGTTTCTCTTCTATCTTCAAGGCCATTTGATAACATTGGTGAATGTTTTTGAAGTTCACAAGACTCATTTCCTCTTGAATAGACCATTTGAGGCCATTCAAGTACCTTGCAAGCTTGATGCTTTCATCTTCAACTACCTTTGATCTTAAGCATAACTTTTGAAACTCCTCAGTGTATGCTTGAACATCTAGATCTTTTTGTCTAAGATTGTGTCTCCTCCTATGTAGTTGAACTTCATAATCATCAGGAAAGTAGGTCTACTTCACTTTATTTACCATGCCCTTCCATGTAACTATAAGACCCTTTCCATCCTTTTCTCTCTTGGTTTGCACAAACTTCCACCAAGTAAGAGCTGAACCTCTTAGCCTAGACTTGGCCACCAAAACTTTTTGTGCCTCTGAGATACCATCACATTCAAAATGGTTCTCATTTCTATCTATCTAATCCACAACTGAATCTGGATCCATTTGTCCATTGAATAGTGGCACACCTTCCAAAGCTTTACCACTCAAAGACTTTAGTACCTTTAAGAATGGCTCTTCAAGAAGAACAGGATCAGGTGTTGGAGCTTCCTCCTCCAACTCTAATTCCTTTTCCCTTGCTTATTTTTTCTTCCTTTTGATCAATTTTGTCTTTGACCTTATCAGCTTTTTCTTGGACTTTACCCAAGAGCTGCTCCATTTGGGATAATCTTTCTCTTAGCAACCGAATATCCTCCTCTTGTTCTTCTACCTTCTTGGCTAATTCAATGTTAGTCACCATTGCTTTAGCTTCTTCTAATCCCATTGATATATTCTCTCCCACTGATTCAATAGGCCGAAACATCAACCACAAGCCTGATATATTCAAGCTCTGATACCAATATGATGTGAGTGTTCCAAGGTTTGCTTGCACACCTTGCTTAAGAAGAACTTCCTTGTCTTCTTATAGGAACCTAATCTCCTCTAGGTCCTAATTAGGATTAGATGATTAACTAAGACCTAATTCCAACTCTTCTCCAAGAGTTCTATATCCTTGTGCTTAACCTTGAAAGGCTAACACCCTTTAGTTAGTTCAATTCTTCACCTACACTTACTCTAAGTGCCAACTCTTCAAAAACTTCAAATTTCTTTGAAAGGATGTCCATCATCTTGAAAAAATTCATATCTTTTCCATTTTGATCCATCTAGAAGGATCTTCAAGCCTATCCTTATCAGATTCAAATCTTCACCTTGTGGAGGCCTAATTAGGCCTATTACCTTGTAGCCTTTTGCAGAGGCCTTTTGCCAATTCTTGACCAAACTTTCCAAAACACTTACAAAACCAATTAGGGATTTGGATACCCTTTTGGATTTTATAAAGGATTCTGCAAGTCTTTTTCTCCTAGGTCATCCGTACATAGGATTCCTATATTCTAGGCATAATAGGGCTAAAAGACCTATTTACTAGGACTGACTATATTCTTGCTAAGAACTCACTCTAATGGATTGGTATGATCACAATCCTCATAGCATGTTATGATATGATAAAATCCTACCTATAACTATACCTATTCCATATAGTACTTCAATACCCTGCAAGGAAACTTCAATTCTTCAATCCTAAACCTCTAACCAGGCACTGTCTGCTCACCTAGGGCTTAGTAGTAAAAATATCTCTCCATATTCTTATGACTCCTAATCCTAAATATGTATAGCCTAATGACTCCCCTAGCATATCCATCCACCTATAGGATATTCCCATGGTTATATTTCATGGGGGAGCCATGAAATGACTGACTGGTCAGGATAGGACCAGTGAAGACTCTAAACAAAGAACAATTTATTCAACACACTAAAACTACTCTAATAAACTTGATTTATAAATGAATAAGTCTTATAAAAATCTAAATGATACTAAACAATCACCAAATTGAGACTTTCAATCCATTACATGTCACTGTCACATCAAAAGCTTGGGATCTTCTCTAAAATAGAGTTGCAGAGCTCTATTCAATATTCACAGACTATTACAATGCATGTCTCTCATCGAGATTGGAGCCTTAAATTACTTGAGATTCCATTTCCATGTTTTTAGGGCCTATTGGATGATCTCCCACTTCCTATTCTTAAGGGGATCCAAGGTAACCGAGTTGCATGCAACATTTGTAATAATTGCAAATGTTGTCATGACAACTTCCTAACAACATTTGGCATCTTACCTTCATGCCATCATCTTATTTCTTAGGACTTATAACCTCTCTAGATTCTGAGGAACCAAACATTAATGGCCTCAAGTCATCTCCATTACATCATTTATGTGTTTAGGACACATTCATAGCTCAAATCCAACACTAAGCTTCTAAAGACTAAATAATTTAAAAGCTACTAACAATGGCTATATTGGTGACCTTAGTCCTAATGACTAACTCACCTAGCCCACAATAGCAAAGACCTTCTAAGGTCTAAAACAAACTCACTCTACTCTTCCTACCAATATAACTTGGCTAAGGTTAGATACAAGCCAAAAGATCAACCTATGGAGGTTAGCCTAGGTGTGCTCCTGCACCATTAACTATCTTAGTGAGTATGGGAATATTAAATTCTCTTATTTGTGATTTATCCAAGATATTTTTCTACTTAATTTTCCATGATAACATGAAGAAGGTCATGAAAGATGGAAGTTATAGTGTGTTGATAGGTAGCACCTCCATACTTCAATCCAAAGGGCATGACTTGGTAGAAACATGTTCCCTATGGTGTGGTGAAAGTTATTTTTTGTTCATCATCCTCAATTTCAATTTTAATCTGATTATTCCCAAAAAATCCATCCATAAGAGAAATAATTTTGTGTCTTATTATGAGAGCTACAATTTCATATCAATATTTGGGAGTGGAAAGTCATCTTTAGGGCATGCATTATTGAGATCTCCAAAATTTGTGCATATATTGATGCCCCCATCTAGTTTCCTATAGGAATAATGTTTGAGATTCATTCTATATAGTCGATCCACCTTATAAAGCACACTTCTAACAATTTCTAAAGTTCAACTTTGATAAGGAGTACAATTTGTGGATGCATTTTTCTTAATTTCTACTTCACAAGATTTTTATCTAGACATATTACAAGGTGGTGTATCAAATGTTTAAGATCTAGACACAGCATATCAATGTATGACCACTCAAAATTATTTTTACCTTTTTAAAGGAATGTTATCATATCTATCTTTTCTTGCTCAATGAGTAATATTGTAGCAAAAGTGATATTTGGATTCTCTAGTGTGACTAAATTAAATTCTATGGTATCTTCAATGAGAATAGAAGATTTCTCATGAATGGGTACAATTAAGACCAATCAACTTCCTCATCCTCTAGCACCTCTGGAAGGTTTTCACTAGTGACTATGTCCTTTCTTTTTACTTTTTTATTGTCTAATGGTGCCTCATCAAGTTTCTCACTACAAGACTCATTTTTATATGAATTTTAACTTTTATAACTAAGGGAATTGACTTTACTTTCAAATTATTCATGCTTATTGATCTTAATAGCATGTGCTTGGTTGTGATCTTCCTTGAAGTCTAATAATGCCAAAACAACATCATTATTGTCATATATGTCCAATTTGAGTGGTTCTCATTGATCCCAATCAATAAGTTTAGGGTGTAATAGGGAGATAGGGTGTGGTAGGGTCAGTAGTACTAGAAGAGAAAAATGAGTGGAGAAGAAGATTTCAACAAGGTATTCATAAGGTTCTCCATGAAATTCCTCGTCAGTGTCAGTTTTTGGGAAATATCTAAGACCTCTATTTCTAAAATTGTTACAATAACTGAGGGGGGGGGTTTGAATCAATTAGATCAATTATCCTACAGTCCCAAATCCAAATATGTAACTTTTAAAACAATTTCAACAAATCTTGCAGCTCGATAACATAAACTCTTAAACTGTCTGTGCCTTTACTGATTACCAGTTAATTAAATCATAATGACTACTGACCAAATCAAATATGTAGTATGTAAAGTATGACAATAAAGCAATCATCATAGAAACACATAACACAATGATTTAACGTAGAAACCTTGTTAAGTGAAAAACCACCTGGGACTGGTAACGCAAAATAATTTTCACTCTTCTAAAGTGAGCTCAGTGAAGAGGCAACCTTGTTAAAGGTTACAAACACATTGTTAGGTGTGACCTTGTTAGAGGATTTAAGACTAACAGTTATCATTCAACCAACATTCACTATAGGGTCAATAGGATAACAATGTACATTCATTGAATGACATAGGGGCATAACATAAGATGGGTAAGTCCACTCGGTTAAGAGATTTTTCTATATCAATGGTTAACTGAAATAGTAGTTGATCTGATTACAATACAACTTAATTTGTAGATGTTCAGATCTATTCTAAGCCCATACAAATCCTCTGATCAATATATCAATTTACTTCCTCAACTTACCTTCACTCGGTAATAGCTCTCTGACGCTCGGTATTGCTCTGCAGTTTGGTTCTCCTTCAACCAATCTGATCAGGCATGCATGAAATTGTATTCACGCGAAATATTTGCAGTCTTCTTTCTTTTGGCATGTTTCAATAGTGAAACTCATATCTTTTTTATAGACAGATAAATCATTTTCATATCAACCATCAAATTTTGCCACTTATTCTGCTTCATTGATTTTGCCTCTTAAACCTTCCTCGGCGGTTGTGTTAGTAACACATTTCAATTCCATCCTTTATATCTTCTCTGAATTTTGTCAACCATGGATCTTATAAAAAACTTTATCCTCAATCTCAAAATCATAACAATTTTGAGCTCATCAATTTCTGTCAGCTAAACTTAAGCATTTAATACTTTCATCCATACTCGGTTAACAAAGAAATGCGTCGGTGAACACAAGCTTGATTAATTATACTGTCGCTTGATATACACTACACTGGCTCGGTGTATACTAAAGTGCTTCATTTACCAACCACATTGCCTTGTACATTTTTCTTCCTCCATAATAGATTAATGCAACATAATCAAGTCAACAATATGAAGTCATAGACTTATCAATAAGTTACCCAAAGTATTCCTTATCCTCTATATACTAATAAAAGTATCTTCATAGGATTAAGGTTGAATCAATAAATGAAATAGTAACTAAATTAAACCATAATAGAGCAAATAATTAGCAAATCAATGATCAATTGAGCATCCTATGGCTCTCTAATTAATATTGTTAATGCAAAGCTCTCAGCAAGCTTCCATTAATGGCAGTCCTAGAATGAGAATGATAAGATAAACAAGTTAAAGCTAACAATTATATCAAAGTAAATTCTAATTAAGCTTTGAAATGCCTTTCTAAACTTAAATTTCAAGAGGTTCAATGCAATTCTCAGATGTGTGGTTGATAATTATGAAGGATTTAGGCCTTCCTTTTATAGATTTTCCAATGGTAGGGGGTGTAGTTGTGTTTGATCATGATTAAACCTTGGTTGAGTTCTTGGTTCCACCCTTTGAAGACAATGCAAAGTTTGTGTCCTCAAAGCTTGGGACAAGTAGACAAGATCAATGGTCAAGATTCTCTTTCACTTTGAGTGATTGAGATTGAATTTGGCTTGATCCATGTGAATGCCTTTCCTCAAATCTCATTGGTTGCCCGGATTTCCTCTCCTTTTGGGTTGTTGAGAGTAATTGAGATTTATTAATTGATTTAATTGAGTTATTTTAGCCATGTACCCCTTGAATGGGTTGAATTTAAATTAATCCAAGAAGTTATACAATTATTTGATTTAATTGTATTTCAATTTCATTGTATTTGATTAAAACACTCTCAATTTTGATTTATCTTGAATTAAGACTTGATTTTAATTTTGATTGGCTAATTATGTATTGTGGTTCAATTACTTCAATTTTTTCCTTGATTTGCTCTAATTTGACTTGATTTTCTTTGATTTTGTCTTTGTCCATTTTTAGGTAATTACAAATGCCCCTCTTTGAGTTGGCATGGGAAGCATGTCGATTCAAAGAATACTCTGATCTTGCTTGATGATAGGTCCTTGATTCATTGATGGTCAATCTTTGATGTTCATTTGATGTTTTTTTATGGTCGATCCTTGATTTCTGATATGAGATTGATGTAAATATGATCGATATGAAACTCTCAATTGATGTGGTTATGATGATCATTTTGATATGATGGTCCTTCTGATGATTAATCCCTGATATGATGTTTGATCCTGATGGAAAATCCTAATATGATACCTGATTTGATGATTGATTTTGATGTGATGCCCCATTCGTTTGATTAAGAAAAATTTCTTGATAAAAGCTTTCGCTTTGATTTGATGATCGGTCTCTTGATTTTTTATGATGTTACTGCTGATGTTGATCTAATTATCCAATGGTATGCCCCCTCAGAAATAAAACATATTGATACTTGATTTGAAAAATTTGATTGATTGATTGATCCAATATGTTTTCATTTCTGAAAAACATTGATGATATGCCATGATTCACAATTTGCCCCGGTTGAACTACTAGGTTAAAATAGGTCAAAGTCAAAATTTTACCTCTAAATTAGGTCAAATTAGCTTAAATAGGTTGAAAACCTTGATTTACTATTCATTTTCACTTTTGACTTTTGAGATTTTGCTTTGAGCTTCCTTTGATTTTTGAGATGGTTGTCCCTATCAGAGAGCATCGGTTCAAGAGATGTCGATGGTATCGGAGACCACCTCACTACGAACCTCCAGTGAGTCATTTTTAACTTCCTCATTGCATTTATTGCTCATTTATAGCATTTATTACATATTTTCAATGTTGTCATTTTAATTTTGCAAATTCATGCTTAGGATAGTTTAAATGTCGCCCTAGCCTTTAAAGTGTCGCATCCACACTTTTTACTCATGCCTCCGCGTAGTAAACTGTCACCTAACAATTTTTCATTCTCGCCTGAGAAGAATATGATTTCACGTAGCCTTAGGGTTTTAATGCCAATTTGCATATGTTTTTCCGCATGTGAAACCCTAGCTTTTCATTGTTGCCTAGGCTTTATTAGATGTTGCCTAGTGTTATAAAGTATCGTGTGGAACCTCAATTATCACCTAGGATAGATTAAGTGTTGCCTAACATCTTTTCTGCATCGTGTGAGATGAAAAGTCGTGTGGTATGTGTAAAATCACGCCTGAAAGTTTTTTGAAAATTGTTCACTTTGTACTTGATTTTTCCTGATGAAAAATTTGATAATTCCAGATGTTCAATTCCAATGATAAGATTAGGTCTGTTGTGTTTAAACAAAACAATTGATTAGGATATCAAGATAATGGCACCAATGAATGTGATTTGTCAATCTAATAGGATAAATCAATTAGTGTGAAAACTGATATGATTGATACTAATACTTTGTTCTCAGGATATAGAGACATGAACAAATAGCACTACTACATTTGGGGCCAAATTTCGACAGAATTTTTTGACGGGTAACTTTTTATTACAAATTTGATGTTTTTTTTTGTAATAGGCCCCTATGATGTCGGTATTCCGATGGGTGTTTAATTGACCATCAGAATTCTAACAGACTCAAGGTATAGATAAAATTAAAAAAAGTGAAACGACCTCATCATTTTTATTTTGATTGGATAGAGAAGGAGTGGGAGAAAAGGAGCGAAAGCTGAGCGTGGGAGAAGGTATGTTATTTCTTCATCTTTCAAGCCTCTAGCATCATATTTGAATGCCTTTCATTTTATTTGATCATGAATGCTCTCTTAAATGACCACATTCTACTGGTGTCATGCCCTAGCCAGTGCTTTATCTCTATAATTTGATGTTATTGGTGTTTGTGCTCAAGGATATCGATTCATTGTATTCAAATATTTGGATTCATGTTTGTTGATATTACTGGCATATATGTTTAATGATGCCATTGTATATTTCTATCACTTAAATGACCACATTCTACTAGTGTCGTGCCCTAGTCTGTGCTTTAACTCCATTATTTGATGTTATTAGTGCTTGTGCTCAAGGATATCCATTTTTTTGAAATGTTGACTGTGGTTATCAAATGGACAGCCCGTGAGCTTCTAGCTAGGTGCCATTTGTATTGATAGCTTAGGGCATCAAATATATTGTATCATTGATAGTTGAGACTTTGTTAAAAGGAAATAGGACAAAGAATGAGTTTTATTTAGTTTCTCTATTTTGATCCCTAAGTGGCTTACAACCCTAGAGAAGTATATGTAGATTTACGGATGCAGTTGCAGGATACATAGTAGCTAATAATTCACAAGAAATCCATGCATCTAATTTGAATAGCAATTAATACAAAGAACTAGGGTCCTCCAATGGCCCAATCATCCAAACCTTGACTGTCCCCTCAACCAGTGACCCTTCAAAATCAAGTTATCATGTAATTAGTGAGTGATCCTTCATTCTCCTGGTGAGCTTCTAGCTAGGTGCCATTTGTACATTTGATAGCTTAGGGAATCTAATGTATATTGTATCATTGATAGTTGAGACTTTGTTAAAAGGAAATAGGACAAAGAACGATTTTGATTTAGTCTCTATATTTTGATCCCTAAGTGGCTTACAACCCTAGAGAAGTATATGCAGATTTACGGATGCAGTTGTAGGATACATAGCAGCCGATAATTCACAAGAAATCCATGCATCCAATTTGAATAGAAATTAATACAAAGAAATAGGGTGCTATAATGGCACAATCATCCGGACCTTGGCTGTCCCCTCAATTAGTGACCCTTCAAAACCCGGTTATCATGCAATCAATGAGTGATCCTTCATTCTCCTGGTCTACCCTGCATCCAAACATATTGGAAATACACAATATAATGATAAGAAGTCTTTCACAATCCCCCTTCCCTCAAGTAACACTATCAACCATCCCTTCCACATAGCATTTCATTATTTTATGAGTGGATTGTGTAGGAACAGTTAACATTAAACAAGGAGCAAACTCCTCAACACATCTTGGAAACCATTGAATTCAATAATAAATGAAACCTAACACCAACACTATTCCTTCCATAGTTGTAGGATACATAGCAGTCGATAATTCACAAGAAATCCATGCATCAAATTTTTATAAGGATATCCTACTAATCAATAGGAATTTTCTTGAGATGACCAATGATTATGCATTTTGATGGTAGTATGCTAGTTCAAAAGGATAATATAAATCTGAAATAATTTTTTCTGATTTTCTCAAACTATAAATGTGGTTAAAGGGAAAATATTGTGTGGAAACCCCACAAACCAAGCTAGCAAATGATTTTACATCAAATTCTTCCTATATTCATTCAAGTATTTCTATGCTTCAACTACGTGACCTTTGAGCTTCATCAAGAGGAATGTGTAGCTTTAAGATAGAGTTACTTCTTGGGCCTTACAATAGGGTGGAATATGATCAAGATTTGTTTAGGCTATATCTTTGTTAGTCCCATTGTTAGGTTCTTATAGTTCATGATTTGAATCTATTATGGTTGTGTAAGGGATTTGTAGATGATTTTTCTAACATAATTATTGGACACCATGATTGGAACAACTAGTTGTTGGCTATTGTATAAATGAATCATATTTATCAATGGTTCTTTGTGTTCAAGAATTCGTTGATCAATCTTTAAGATTTATTGTCCCAGCTTTAAAAGAGTGATAAAAGATATAGTGAGTGCTATATTTTCCTAGTGTTTTGTGGGTGCCATTATCTTCTAAGAGTAATTACTAGAACCAAATTATGTTCTTTGCCTCTAGTAAATATTGCAGACACAACCATCTTCTTGGTGAAGGGTTTCTTCCATCCCCATGAGGCACTATTTCATGGTTTCCATTCCCTTGTAGTATAGTGAACCTAATTTAATACAAGTGTGCACTATTTTGGGATCCATAATTTATGGCCCCTACACTGTGGTTGTTAGCCTAATTAAGACAGGCCTACCTTTGCATATAATAAGAGGCCAACATGAAACAAACATCCAGAGGTTAGGGGGTTGTTCCCTATCCATAATTTATTATTTAAGTGCTAAGTGATGATGGGTATATCGTGTAATTCATACCTAGTGTGTCTCTTTCTTTCTGTCCACATTTCACATTAGGAGTATATGTTATAAAATACTAATGAAATCAACTATTGGTCAAATCTAATCAAAATTGCAATATAAAGATTAAAATAGATCTTGAAGAAATATGGGAACCATTTTTTACAGATATTGTACAAATGAAGAGAATACTCCAAAGAGGAAATGCTTCAATGTGGAACAATTGAAGGACAATATTTTACTTTTATATGCACATCTACAATGTTTTTGATATATTTCTAAGATAACAAAACCATAAAAAGAATAGCATATAGAAGAAAGTAAAGAATAATGATCATACTTTGAGATATTGTGGAAACTTAAAGGAAAGAATGCTTGGTGGGGTTATCATGCAATTAGTGAGTGATCCTTCATTCCCCTCTTCTAGTGACACCCTTCAAAACCAAGTTATCATGCAATCAATGAGTGATCCTTCATTCTCTTGGTCTGCCCTGCATCCAAACATATTGGAAATACATAATACAATGATAACAAGTCTTTCAAAATCCCCCTTCCCTCAAGGAACACTATCAACCATCCCTTCCACATAGCATTTCACTGTTGTATGAGTAGATTGTGCAGGAATAGTTAACATTAAACAAGAAGCAAACTCCTCAACACATCTTGGAAACCATTGAATTCAATAATAAATGAAACCTAACACCAACACTATTCCTTCCATTCACTTCTACCAAGAATAAAGCATTTAATTCATTCAACATTACATCTAATCATTAGACAGTTACATTTCCTAACTGTGTAGGGGAATAGTCATGACCAAAATGATCAAAACTACTTTCACCCTTACGCAAGCTATTCCAAACTTCAAGTAAAATGAGAAATATGCTATATCAAATCATTCATATTCACAGTAACCATTCGAAGGATCATTTTTTCAATGAACCCTCTAATTGTACCCCTGCGGTAGAGAAAGGAAACCTCAAAATAGAGAAAGGAAACTTAGTAAAACCAATCTATGTCAATGTTTGTGAGGGAAACTTAGTCATGACATCAAGTATCATCTCATCATGGTCTATTCACCATGTGTCAACACCCCATTCACTCTGATCTATTCAACTTACACCACTCTTCTTCTCTAGGACTCAAAGGCTTGAAATAGTATATGTGGTAAAAATTCATGAAATACTAAAGAAGACCTGCTATTTGTTAGACAAATCTTCATTTTCCCCCACAAAAAACTAAGTAATAACTACTCTACCCTTAATTTGTTTAACTATGCACCATATTAGATAAAGTAGGTTCTATCACACATGGCACGAACTCTCTTCAAACTCACAATACGTTGCATACGAAGTACAAAACTCATGAGATTCTAAAGAAGGCCTCACTCTTAATGAATTATAAACATGCCATTGTTTTAGTTTTGCTTGCGAGTTATGATAATTTTTGTAAACATGTCATTGGTTCAGTTTAGTGTATTCATTTTTGTCAGACAAATCTTCATTGTCTTCCGATTGTCTTCTTTATATAGTAGCATGTATTAATTGGCTGACAAATAAAGAAGCATTTAAACAATCAGAAGACAATGAAGATAATTTTAAATGCATCTAACACAATTTTTTTTTACAAAACTGAACCAATGGCATGTTTACAACAAAGAAATAGAGTGATAATAATATGTTGAAAATTGTATTTTCTTTAATACACGCCAAAGGACTAGTCCCAACAATTCTTAAACATACTTTATCTGATATGATGAATTCTGAAACAATTAAGGTTGGAGTAGACATAGTTTTTTTGTGTGGTACAAGGAAGATTTGGCTGATTAAGAGTGAGGCCTTCTTTAGAATCTCATATAAATTTGGCCGATTAAGATGAGAAGAAAAACATAATTCATTCATGTATTTTTCTCCTATTTATTAGGTGCATGAGTTGAAGGTTGAATGTAAGAGTCTTATAATGTTGCGTTACCTTTGGATCTTGAGTTTTTGATACTCCTATGATGATCTTTCTCAACAAGTATTTTATTCTATTATTGTTTTTTGAATAACATATTGGGCAAATACAAAATTGTGTACTTTTATAGGACAGTGAACACAAAATTGAAGCATCAAACAAGACTTGATCAAGTTGTAGGTGGAACATGCACTCAAATAGTAAGTAATGTAGAATAACAAAATAAGTAATCTGTCGTGTCTACATTTTATTATTTTCTGAGATTACATCCATGTTCTATATTCACAGAATGGTTCAAAATTGAAATTTACAATTCAATAAAAGTACTGATGGGTGTTGTTCCATGCACCCTCAATCAACAACTTGCCTCCATTTTATTTTGATTTACAAACTACTATATTATTTGAATATCTTTCTTTCTTGCCACAATAGGAAAGAGTTTGAGGTGGAAGACTATAATTATAGAAGTGTTTCAATTTGGTATACTATACTACAACATCATTTCATAACTAAGTTTTCAATTTCTATATATAATTAGGTTATAGATAATCTAAGTGAAGAAAGATCATGTCAGACAATCCAAGTGAAGAAGGTAATGGAGATGCAATCAATAGATTGTGGTCGAACTTGAAAAGAAAAGGTGATGGAAAATGTTATTGTCCCTGCAATAATTGTAAGGGCTTAAACATTAGAAGATTTCTAATCAAAATAGATAAGAGACATTGTAGGGATAATGGTCACATTGAATGAGGGTTTGATTATCATGAATTGGTAAGTTTTTCATTATATTTATTTAACAATTAATATATATATGAAATACACTTGATGATGAGATCATTATCATGGTTTATTTGTGTTCATCATTTTTATATAGGTCGACCTCCCTAGGGGAGTGCATGATATGGACCACGGAGGTGTGAATATTAAGAATATGGCTTTGGAAGTGGAGGATCATGGAGGTGCGAATATTGAAGCTGAAGATTATGATCCCATGGAAGATGACGATGATGCGCCAGATGATGGTACTAATACATTGATCCATGACATATTTGGTATTGGCACAACTAATGATGATGATTAGGATGATGTTGATGTCATCCATGATATACCTCTACTTGAGAAGGAAGCCACACCCCTTTACAAAGGCTCCCAAACAACTCTTCTCTCTGCTATATTGTTGTTGTTGAACTTGAAGGTTATGAATGGTTTATCCAACACAGCAATGTCACATATGCTAAGGTATGTCATATATGTCATTATAGTAATTAAACGGTGAAACATGTACCATAAATATTGTTAATATTAAAAACATATTTTTTTTCTATAGATTGATAGGTGAGTTCTTGTTACCACCATCGAATATTCTCCCTCGTTCATACTGAGAATTATGTGCCACTATGAAAGATATTGGAATAGAGTATCAAGCAATAGATGCTTGTCCCAATGATCATATTATTTATCATAAAGAACATGAATTTGCAACAGAATGCCCTAAATGTCATACGAGTAGATATCGAATAGATCAAATAACAAAAAAGGTGGCTCACAAGGTTCTTCATTACATCCTCATTATACCATGTTTGCAAAGATTATTCAGGTGTAGTAGCTTGGCACAATTTATGGATTACCATGCATGCAATAGGAGTCAAGATGACATTATTCGAATGCCTATGGATGGTTCTATATTTAAGGACATAGAGGAAAAGTGGCCGCACTTTATCGAAATCTAGATAAAATTGATTTAGAGTGGAAATCTCTTATTTTGGATGTGAATGAGAAAACTGAAGTAAAAAAATGAAATACACCACCAGAGAATAGAAGAAGGTATGTGATACTGTTAAGAATGTAATTGTGTACTAAATATTCTTCATATTTATATGAACTAACATATTTCAATCTCTTCATAGATTGCCTGACACATCAAAGGCAACAAAGGCAAGATTGCAAAAGCACGGGCAACACAATCTAGGCTTTGGCAGTTATTTGAAACTTGTTGCACGAGTTGTAAGTGTTAATATTGTCAGAATTGAATGAGGAAAAATACAATCTGTAGATGGCTTTTAACACTAAAAATAATTCTTTGATCTTTAAATATTTATTTATAATTTGAAATATTTTTTGTTTTGATGAAACAATAAAATAATATTTGACAATACCAAGCAAAAATACAGGGCGCAGAGCTCAATGTAAGTCTCACAAAAGAGGACAAGAGAATTAGCTTCCAACAAGGCTATAAAGTTGTGACAAAAAGAATAAGAAGTGCACAAGGTTCTACTGATGGATCTGTCATGGTAAGTAAGATAAATAGATGATATTTCAAATTTAATTATTTACCAATTAGTTTATTTGATGTTAAGTTCCAACATAAAGTGAGTAAATTTGTTTTAAGTAAGAAAATAATGATAAAATGAATGCGTATGAAATTGAAATGTAGCCTGTCGATTCTTGTCATACACAACCTATGCGTATTGATGACAATGAGGATGTGCATCAGAGTAATACAAGTAAACATCTTAAATTGATTGGTGTAGTAATACAAATTTAATTGCAATTAGTGTTTGGATTAATGTAACAATTTGTATTGCATTTGTAGAGAGTGTAGAGGCCACTGTTAATGAGCATGTTGAGGTTGAGGCCGAGGCCAAAAAAACTGACCTCGATGTTGATGATGTGACTAGATCAGGTAAAGAGCTATACGATTATGGCCTGTAAAGTACTGAAATACTTTAAAATGTTTTTAATGTTTTTAATTTAACCCTTTTATATGTTATTGTAGATGACCCCCCTTTGCATCAACAGAGAACTAGGTGTGCATTGAGATCTAATGAGAGGGTAGATGATCATCATGATGATATTGATACTCATCTTAACGATTACATCTTAAAAACTAGAAATCAAAAGAAAAAATGAAATGATTGTCATCTATGCACCTTAATTGATAATGACTGATTTTTATATGCCAATGAATTTAATTACGTGGTAGTGAATGTTCATAAATTTTATAATGTGTTAATGAATGTTATCCTGTGATAATTAATGAATGTCACATTTTATTAATGTGTGAATGAATGTTAATGAATGTTATCGTGTGATAATTAATGAATGTTACATTTTATTAGTGGATGAAATAATGAATGAATGTTAGATGTTAATGGGGAATTTAGAGTGATGTTAGGGGGGCGGGGGGGTGGATCCAAATGAGCTTCCACCTTCACATGGTTGGCCCTATTTAGTATAGAGTATAAAACTATTCTCGAAAAAAAGTGAAGCTCAATAAGTTTGTTCCTTATATAGGGTCTCAAGTGTAGCTTTTATCCCACTCTAAACATTGCAAGGCTTCAAGTGGTGTTCTGATATTGGTTTCTCCATCTCCCACTGACATCTTGTCTTTCTCCTAAGAACTCTCACCGAGCTCTGATACATGGATGAGTAGAAGATGTCCCTTGCAAGCTACACATATATAATATAGTAGATCTAGGGAACAAATATACTACAACATAGAATGAGTCAACTTGAATCTATAGTTTCTTCGTTCACAATGAGAATTCAAATTACAAGCCATATTTTAGATTTAATATTCATATTCATCTTCATCATGATCATAGCCATCATGGTCAGCATTTGGTTCAACTTCATTTGAACCACACTCCATGTCGGGTACCATTATAAGGCATGGAGTGTGGTCATACCCATGTTACCATAATAATGAGTTAGCCTATAAAATTATGAATAAAATACCTCATGTATCATATTTATAATATTGTAGGTGCACCTGGGATTGGCCTAGGCACCCAAGTTCCTACCAAAGGAACCCAAGTCAAACCCAGAGGAGAACAAAAGTAGAACCGAAACCTAGCCTCAAACAAAGAACCAGATAACTTGGCTTTTTTCTAATTCAAGTTTATTTCTGAATTCTTCTCCAATTCCAACCTGATTATTCCATATTTTGTTTTCCAATTTTCCTTCTTCCTCACTCCAAATTCAAGGATCACCACCCATGACTTATGTTGTTATTTCCTTATACTAATTGTGCTATTTCAAGGATCACCACCCATGACTTGGTTAAGATGATGAATGTTGTCAATGCCTTTATTACCAAGGAATCACCACTCGCCATTAATGAATATTAATGACCATTATTTGCTAAGGGTAATCGTTGTTTGTGTATGCTGATCACCCAAGTCTTTGGTTATGATTTGCATGCTATGAGGTTTGTCAAAAGTGGGGGTATGACATGCTAGTTGTATTATAACATATTGACACTTACACCATGAAGAAGACAAATGATTAAACAGAAAGAAAGTACCAACTGAACCATCTTGTGGTCAGTCTATATCAAATTGAGAAACAACATCAAGACTCGAGAATCAAAACAATAAAAAGTTTCTTCAAGACCATGAATGATCAACAACATTCCATCAGAAAACAAAACACTAATCTATATTATCATTAAGCCATAAAATATCTCTTTAAAGTTTAGAAGCATCACAAAAACTTTCAAGAAACATAGTACTATCCAAAATGAATATCCTCCAAATGATTATGATTATGTTGATGTTGATGTCTATAATTTATGTCTAATGATTATGATGATGTTCATGTTGATGTCTATAATTTATTTCACTTACTGATGCTTGCCTAGATTGAATTTTGAATTGCTAGGTTGGAGAATGCTTTCAAAGTTTAGGGTCTGTTCTACATGATACTCTTAGTTACAGCTCAAATGCAACTCAACATATTTTTGATGCTAGGAAACCCACTACTTAAACTCATCCGCCGGTGAAATTTAATGTTGTGAATCTTGGCATTGTTAATGTTATTACTTTTCCTCACATTTCATATTTGTGAAAATGTTTCTTGATGCTGATGTCTATAATTTATGTCTAATGATTATGATGATGTTCATGTTGATGTCTATAATTTATTTCAATGTTTCATATTATGATTATGTTGATGTTGATGTCTATAATTTATGTCTAATGATTATGATGATGTTCATGTTGATGTCTATAATTTATTTCACTTATTGATGCTTTCCTAGATTGAATTTTGAATTGCCAGGCTGGAGAACGCTTTCAAAGTTTAGGGTTTGTTCTACATGATACTCTTAGTTACAGCTCAAATGTAACTCAACATATTTTTGATGTTGGGCAACCGACAAAAACTCATCCACAAGTGAAATTTAATGCTATGAATCTTGGCATTGTTAATGTTATTACTTTTCCTCACGTTTCATATTTGTGAAAATGTTTCTTAACACTATCTTCTTTTTCAATTCCTATATTTGCAGCTTTTTAGATCATTAACTTAAGCATTACATGTCTTTGTTCAAATTTTATTCTAACACTATATTATATCTTATTCTTATTATAATGTTCTTTATTTTGGGGCAGGAGGTCAATCTTCATTGTCTTCATTGTGGGGGATAGTGAAGATTTCTCTAACAAATAGCAGGTATTCTTTAGTATATTATAATAATATGCTAAACTGATAAAGGTGTTATAGGCATTTAATCTACAATTACTAATACACTAGGCATATTATTACTATGCTTAATGTTCCATTTAAATGCATTTAACACAAAAAACAAATTTACAAAACTAAACCGATGGCATGTTTACAACAAAGATGTGTTGAGGAGTTTGCTCCTTGTTTAATGTTAATTGTTCCTACACAATCCACTCATACAATAGTGAAATGCTATGTGGAAGGGATGGTTGATAGTGTTCCTTGAGGGAAGGGGGATTGTGGAAGACTTGTTATCATTGTGTTGTGTATTTCCAATATGTTTGGTTGCAGGGCAGACTAGGAGAATGAAGGATCACTCACCAATTGCATGATAACCCAGTTTTGAAGGGTCACTGGTTGAGGGGACAATCAAGGTCCAGATGATTGAGCCATTGGAAGACCCTATTTCTTTGAATTAATTTCTATTCAAATTGGATGCATGGATTTCTTATGAATTATCAGCTGCTATGTATCCTGCAACTGCATCCGTAAATTTGCATATACTTCTCTAGGGTTGTAAGCCACTTAGAGATCAAAATAGAGAAACTAAATCAAAATCATCCTTTGTCCTATTTCCTTTTAACAAAGTCTCAAATATCAATGATACAATACATTTGATGCCCTAATCTATTAATACAAATGACACCTAGCTAGTGTAATACCCCAAAAATGGGCTATAGGTTCATTAACCTCTTACATCTACAATTCGAATGAAATCGACATCAAAGTCCTAACCTAAGGCACATTATTGATTCCTAATTGATTTTCTCCTAAATTTTGCATCGAGGAATATTCCTAGCAATATTTCATATTTATCCTAATTATCTTTAATTTAATGATTATTTGGCGATAAATCCTATTTATCCTAAAGTTTGATTAATTGAATATTTGAATATTTAATTAATTAGATTTAATATTGCCACTTAATTATTTAATTGAATTTAATTATATTTATTCCTAAATTGTATTATTTAATTTTGACAATAAATCTAAAATCTCATGACTAATTGATTAAATTCTTATTTAATTAATTAAAGTCAGTTGTCAATTTTTAATAATATAATTTTAGAATAAAGTTTGATTTAATAATTGATTAACCCATAAATCAATTTTTTTAATTCAAAAATTAGTTAAGTTGAGGATAAATCACTTTATTTATTTAATTAATTGATAATTAATTGTGCACATTCAAAGAGCAGTTAAACTAAAAATCAAGAAATCAATGCAAGTTGTTAACTTTTGGAAACTCAACATTCTATTTTGAGTTCAAAGCTGATCTAAACTTCTGATTTGAGTTAAAAAGTTGTTCTTGCATGCTTTTGCATGATTTTTGTGAGTTAATCATCTCTGATTTTCTGATAACTCAAAAATCAACCTGAGTTTTGTTGGACCACAACTGATTTGGAATCTAATTGAAGGATATGTGATTGCAAGATCACTGAGAAGTTGCTGATTAGATATGTAATATGATTAAATCAGTATTATGTTGTCATTGATGTCAACTAGTTTGACAGCACTTATCTTGTAAGTTACTATACCGGACATCTAAAGAAAAGTGGAAAAGAGATGAAGAACAGAGAATTCTACATGAGGAAAGATGTACATGACAGATGAGGATAAGGAACACATTGAGTAACTTATTGATGAGTCTATGACTTGATGATATTGACTTTATTATGTTGCATTCATCTATAATGAAGTATAGAGCTGAAAGACACAAAGTAATGCTGTCGGTAAATGAAGCATTTTTAGTATACACTGACAGAGTATAGTGTATACCAATCGTAGTATTAACCGAGTAGTGTACACCGACACATTCTTTGTTAACCGAGTAGAACAAAATGAATTAAATGATTAGCTTAAGCTGATAGGAATGATGAGCTAGCAAAATTATAACATCAAGGTAACAGATAATGTTTGTTACGCAGATCAACGGCTAACAAAATTTAAAGAAGATCTAACGAAGAAGATTGAAATGTGTTATTGACACAAGTACCGAGAAAGTTTTAAGTAGAAAAATCTATGAATGTGATTAAGCGAAAAAATCTGATGGTGGAGAAGAAAATGATCTACTCGTCTATATAAGAGAATAGAATTTCTTTAGTAAGATGTTGAAAAAGAAGAAGAAGCTACAGGAATTATGCATGAACAAGCTTTCATGCATTCTGATCATACTAGTTAGTGAGAACCGAGCTGCAGAACAATTACCGAGCTACAGAGAGCTACTACCGACGGATAGTAAGTTGATACAGTATTGAAACTGAAGTGAAATATTGATCAGAAGGATTTGTATGGACTAAATATTGATCTGTAATCTTCAGTTGAAGTTGTATTAAGGCGGGTCATTTTACTGTTACATATTTAACCATTGTATATAGTTCAAATCTCTTAACTGAGTGGACTCTGAAAGTCTTATGATGTATCATTCATAGAATGAACATTGTTATATTGTCAACCCCATAGTGAATGCTGGTTGGATGATAACTTCTAGTCTAAAATCCTCTAACAAGGTCACACCTGACAGTTTGTTTGTAACCTTTAACAGGGTTGGGTCTTAACTGACCTCACTTCAGAAGAGTGAACAATTTTGGGTTGTCGGTCCCAGGTGGTTTTTCCCTTTACAGGGTTTCCACGTTAAATATTTTGTGTTATGTGTTGATTGTGATATTTCTTTGTTATCATACTTTGCATGTTACATGGTAGATTTGATCGATAAACAGTTTTGTATTAGACTAGTAATCGATAAAAGCACAGACAGTGAGAGTTATTATTACTTACCGACGAGCAGAAAGTGAAGAAATTGTTTTGAATTATACATTTTGTTTTGGGATAGTGGATAATTGATTCACCCCCCTCTCAGTTATTCTAACAATTGGTATTAGAGCAGTGTTGCTTGCAATAGAGTTTTAAAGGACTTAAGCATAAAGGTCTCAAGCTGTATAAGAGGGAAGTACCAAAATTGAATAAAGAGAAGTTTGCAGTATGGCAAAGCAGAATGAAGTTGCACATATCTAGAATTGGGAACTTAGCACTAGAACTGATGGAGAATGGCTACATGCAACCACCCACTCATCCCCTAACTATTGATCAACTGAAGGATAAGCATGAACACAATGTTACCATGATGGAACTTGATGCTGCCTATACCAACGCTAAATTTGAAGATATCAAGACATGGACAATTGCCAAAGGAATGTGGGATAAGTTAGTACAAATCTACAATGGAGATCTGAATGTCAAAAGAGCCTGAGCTGAAAGTTTGAGAGGCAGATTTGATGATATGAGAATGAAAGAAGGTGAAAATATTGTCCAATATTCAAATAGACTCAAAGAGGTGGTACATGCTATTAGAGCATCTGATGGAGTAATTGATGATGAAAAAATGATAAGAAAGATTCTCAAAACTTTGCTACTAGTTTATGCAATCAAGATTTTTGCAATTCATGAAACAAGAGCTACATCTAACCTTACTCTTGACACTCTGATTGGCAAACTTACAACCTTTGAATTAAACAACTTTGATAATAGTGTTGTTCCTTCTATTGAATCCACTTTCATGTATTCTCTGAAGATTGGAAAGTCTAGCAGGAATGGTAAGAATTATGATAGTGATGACAATATCGATGATGAACTTGAAGAACTTGAAGCACTTATGGCCAGAAGATTGCCCAAAGGAAAAGGAAGGTATATAGGCAAGCTACCCTTAGAATGCTTTAACTGTAAAGAAGTCGATCACATTGCTACTAGATGTCCTCAGAAGAAAGATGATGATAGATCTAAAGACCGATCTAATGGAAGCTATGGAAGAAGAGTCAACAGAGGTTACCAACACAACAAAAGAGACAACCGAGATGAAAAAGGCAAAAAGGTATGTTACATAGCCGAAGACATTGAAACTGAATCCGATTCTGATGATGATATAGAAGTTGTATTTGTTGCTATGAAAGATGACTCAGAAGAGGAAGAGAAACATGAAGAGATAGCCCTGATCTCTAAAGTAAGTAGAAATGATACATGGATCATAGACAGTGGCTGCACACATCATATGACCGGTGATGTAGAGAAGTTTGATCATCTTGTTGAATATAATGGAGGATCTATGAGAATGGGAAATGATGCACCTTGTATGGTAAGAGGTAAAGGCTCATTGATGATCAATGACAGATTACAATGTGAAAATGCATATTGGGTAGATGGACTAAACTATAATCTGATAAGTGTGGCACAGTTAAATAATTCAGGCCACTGACTGGCTTTTGAGAGCAAAAAGGTGCAAATTTATAATGATGGAGGAAGACTTGTCAGAACTGATACACAATCCAGAGGTAATCTATTCTATCTTGATATGGATCAGTCTTCTTGTTTGCTAATAAAGGATGAAGATGCTTGGTTGTGGCACTGAAGGTTATGCCATGTGAACTTTGACAACATGATCAAGATTAGTAGAAAGAAGAGAGTTAGAGGACTGCCTAACTTAACAAAACCTGATCATGCTATGTGCCATGAATGTCAAAGAGGTAAGATGACTAAGTCTAGTTTTAAAAGCAAAGACTACTCAAGAAAGAAGATACTTGAGTTGGTTCATACCGACCTATGTGGTCCTATGAGAACTCAGAGTTGTTCTGGTGATAAATATTTTATTCTTTTTGTTGATGATTATACTAGACTGATGACTATTATGTTCTTGAAAGAGAAATCTAAAGCTTTCAAAATGTTTAAATGGTATAAAGCTAAGGTAGAGAAAGAAACTAAAAAAGAAATAAAATGTTTAAGATCTAATAGAGGAGGTGAATTCATCTTTGATGAATTTACTAACTTTTTCAATGAGCATGGAATCAAGAGGCGGGTATCTGCACCGAGGACACCTCAGCAAAATGGCATTGCTAAAAGAAGGAATAGGTCTATAATTGACTATGCTAGAACATTGATGATACAGAAGAATGCTTCTCAGACATATTGGAGGGAAGCTATCAGCACAACTGTATATGTTCTTAACCGAGTACAACTGAAGGACTCCAACCGAACACCTTATGAACTATGGTTTGGACACAAACCTACTGTAAGTTATTTCAGAATTTTTGGAAGTAAATGATTTATCTTGAAAGATGAAAGACATGGAAAATTTGATTCTAAAGGAGATGAAGGGATATTTTTGGGATATTCCACTACAAGTAAAGCATACAAATGTTCAAATAAGGCTATAAACAAGATTGTTGAAAGTACTAATGTTCATGTTGATGAATTTGATGATAAGTACACTAAGGAAAGTACAAAGGAACCAAAACACTATGGTAGATTCACTTACATTGAATATCTAGAGTATTTATTGACACCGCAGACAGTGTCAACCGGTCAGCAGGGAATCAATGCAGTACAATAGGCACCACAAATAGGTGAACATGAAGAAGTTGCCAAGCAAGAAAATGACCCTAAGCAGGATGAACAAGAAAGGAGAAATCAAGTCTTGGCTAGTTTTGTTAGAAGACATCATCTTGAAACACAAATCATTGGAGACAGACATGCTAGAATGGAAACCAGAAGCAAAACAAGACAAGGTACATGTTTAATTTGTGAATTTGAACCTAAGATTGTGAAAGTTGCATTAGAGAATGAAGAATGGGTTAATGCAATGAAGCAGGAAATAGAATAAATTGAAAAGAACAAAACCTGGTCCTTAGTACCCTGACCAAAAAATAAGAATGTTATCGGTACTAAGTGGATATACAGGAATAAATTGAATGAAAATGGTGAAGTCACAAGAAATAAAACTAGATTAGTATGCAAGGGATATGCACAGGAAGAAGGCATTGACTATGGTGAGACATTTGCACCTGTTGCTAGATTAGAAGGAGTTAGAATGCTACTTGCATATGCTACACATAAGAAATTCAAAGTCTATCAAATGGATGTGAAGTTGGCATTTTTAAATGGTATGCTTGAAGAAGAAGTCTACATTGAACAACCTGAAGGATTTGTTGATCCTGACAATAAAGACATGGTATGTAGATTACATAAAGCTTTATATGGACTAAAGCAAGCACTGAGAGCATGGTATGAAAGATTGCATACTTACTTGTTAAGCATTGGATTTGTTAGAACAAGTGAAAATAGCAATTTGTATGTGAAAGGTGATACCGATGACACCATTATCATTGCTAAAATATTTGTTGATGACATTATCTTTGGAGGCTTAGATCTTGTCTGCAAGGCATTTGCTGATGAAATGCAAAAGGAATTTGAAATGTCAATGTTCAGAGAGATTAAGTTCTTTCTTGGACTACAAGTGATTCAGCAGAGTGATGGGATATTCATCACACAATCTAAATACATAAAGGAAGTACTAAAGACATTTGGCATGGAAGATGCTAAACCTGTAGGAACACCGATGGCTACTGGATGCAAATTGACAAAGGAGGATGAAACTACCGAGGTAAACTAGACATTGTACTGATCCATGATTGGTAAGTTAATGTACATAGTTCACAGTAGGCCAGATATAGCACATGTTGTAGGAATTGTTGCAAGATTTTCTTCTAATCCTAGAGAATCACACATGATAGCTACAAAAAGGATCTTAAGATACTTGAAGAAAATAGAAAATTATGGATTATGTTATTCTAAGGAAGGGAAGTTTGAACTGAAAGTTTACACCAATGCTGATTGGGCTGAAAATGTGGATGATCAAAAAAGCACCACCGGAGAAGCATTTTTCTTTGGTGAAAGACTTATAACCTGGACAAGTAAAAAGAAGGCCTGTATTTCTCAGTCTATAGCTGAAGTAGAGTATGATGCTGCTGCTACTAACTATTCAAACATTGCATATATCAAACAAGTGTTGGAAGGAATGAATGAGGTAATCACTGACCCGATGATTATATACTGTGACAACACTAGTGCTATTAATATTTCAAAGAATCCTGTGATGCACTCTAAGACAAAGCATATATCTATTAAGTATCATTACTTGAGAGAAAAAGTGCAAGAGAAGCAAGTTAAGTTAGAATTTTTTACATCCAAAGAACAACTTGTAGATATTTTTACAAAACCCCTATCGAAGGACACATTTGAATACTTGAGGACTAGACTTGGGGTCTGTCCCCTATCTATCAGTCACTAAGGTGATCTAGTTGTTGCATCAGCCTACATCTATCAAAAGATCATTCATGTTGATGCAGCATAGCTCACACTTTGAATCTTGTTCAAGGTTGTGATTAAAGTTGAGAACTTGAACTGATGAGATATTAGTATACAGAGATACAAAGGAAGTATTGAACACCACAAAGAGTTACTTGGCTACTACAGAGCTAATTGTTTATTTATTTCTTCGGCATTGTTGTCAAAGGGAGAGATAAACAATATGAAATGAAAAAGGGAGAGATAAACTATAAAGGGGAGAGATTAAACCAAATATGAAAAGGAACAAGCACCGACGACAATTATCTAAGGGAGAGACAATCTGAATGAGATAGAGTACTGAAGATCAGTTACAAAGAATAGAAGCGGGAACAGGAGAACTGAAAAGATCACAACTATAGAAAGGTAAAGCTATATTACTTAATGATGGTTCAGTAACGTAGTGATTAAACATATTAAGTCTATTCGACTTACAACATTTGTTTACAAAGTTGTAGAATGTATGTTTGGTATGTGTATGGTACATTTCATATTATTTGAAGTTGCCATCAATGCCAAAGGGAGAGATTGTTGGACTACAACTGATTTGGAATCTGATTGAAGGATCTATTATTGCAAGATCACTAAGAAGTTGTTGATTAGATATGTAATATGATTAAATTAGTATTATGTTGTCATTGATGTCAACTAGTTTGACAGCACTTATCTTGTAAGTTACTATACCGAGACATCTGAAGAAAAGTGGAAAAGAGATGAAGAACAGAGAATTCTACATGAGAAAAGATGTACATGATAGATGAGGATAAGGAACACATTGAGTAACTTATTGATGAGTCTATGACTTGATGATATTGACTTTATTATGTTGCATTCATCTATAATGAAGTATAGAGCTGAAAGACACAAAGCAATGATGTCAATAAATGAAGCATTTTTAGTATACACTAACGGAGTATAGTGTATACTGATCATAGTATTAACCGAGCAGTGTACACCAACACATTCTTTGTTAACCGAGTGGAACAGAATGAATTAAATGATTAGTTTAAGCCGATAGGAATGATGAGCTGGCAAAAGTATAACATCGAGGTAACAGATAATGTTTGTTATGCAGATCAACAGCTAACAAAATTCAAAGAAGATCTAACGGAGAAGATTGAAATGTGTTATTGACACAAGTACCGAGAAAGTTTTAAGTAGAAAAATCTATGAATGTGATTAACCGGCAAAATCTGATGGTGGAGAAGAAAATGATCTACTCATCTATATAAGAGAATAGAATTTCTTTAGTAAGATGCTGAAAAAGAAGAAGAAGTTGTAGGAATTACGCATGAACAGGCTTTCATGCATTCTGATCATACTGGTTAGTGAGAATCGAGCTGCAGAATAATTATTGAGCTATAGAGAGCTACTACCGACGGACAGTAAGTTGATACAGTATTGAAACTGAAGTGAAATATTGATCAGAAGGATTTGTATGGACTAAATATTGATCTATAAATTGCAATTGAAGTTGTATCAAGGTAGGTCATTTTACTATTACATATTTAACCATTGTATACAGTTCAAATCTCTTAACCAAGTGGACTCTGAAAGTCTTACGATGTATCACTCATAGAATGAACATTGTTATCTTGTCAACCCCATAGTGAATGTGGTTGGATGATAAATTCTAGTCTAAAATCCTCTAACAAGGTCACACCTAAAAGTGTGTTTGTAACCTTTAACAGGGTTGGGTCTTAACCGACCTCACTTCAGAAGAGTGAACAATTTTGGGTTGCTGGTCCCAGGTGGTTTTTCCCTTTACAAGGTTTCCACATTAAATCTTTCATGTTATGTGTTGATTGTGATATTTATTTGTTATCATACTTTGCATGTTACATGGTAGATTTGATCAATAAACAGTTTAGTATTAGACTGGTAATCGGTAAAAGCATAGACAGTGAGAGTTATTATTGCTTACCGATGAGCAGAAAGTGAAGAAATTGTTTTAAATTATACATTTTGTTTTGGGACACTGGATAACTGATTCATCCCCCTCTCAGTTATTCTAACAAGTTTATCAAGAGTGATTTATGGATTTTCTCTTGCATCCTCAAAGCCCTGGATTTCTATAAAACCAAGGCTCGGCTCTTCATAATTATCAACACTCAAATTTGTACAATTACTCTAGTGAATTGGCGATTGAAGGATTCAGCACTTGTGACAGGCGATTTGTGAGATCTTTCATAGTCGATCATTAGCTTTTACATAGTTTCATACTCATTCATAGCATTTTTAGATCAAATCCGCATTCCAATTTCATTCATTATAGAATAATTTCATACAGTTTTCCATATTATTGCACAGATAATACAAAAATATAGAATAATCTGCATTCATAATATTTCATTCTTTGCATTCAAATCCTTCATTTAGGTGTTGCATTGTCACTGGTCTTGGTCTAATCTGAGAGTATCATACTTGCATCTACTAGGAGGCAGTAAATCATCTGGTTAGCATAGTTTCAAATTACTTGCAGATTTCAATTTTTGCTAACCTCTAATGTTTTACTGAAGTGTTATGTCGACAGCTAGGTACAAAATTCACACACACATTTCTGGCACCCACTGTGGGGCCCTGAAATGGGTTTCCATCACATTTCTATCAATTTCTTGTCATTTTCTAGTTAAAACTGTGATTTTTATTTTATGTCCATACATTTTTCATATGACTTTTGTCAAAAAGTTATTTCAGGAGGTACCCACTATCGTATGACAAGTTCAGATTTCAAGGCTCATATCAACAAGTACACACTATCATTTGGAAGCTCGATTGTTGTATGAGAAGACACCCACAGTCGTACGAGTTTCAAGACTGTCGTCTAGGAGGTGACCCACTGTCGTACTAGTTTTGACTCCAAAATTCAATTGTCATTTCAGCATTTTTTGGTAGTTTTTTAGATGTGATTTTCAGATTTGGACTAACAGCTAACCCTAACAATTGAAATCTTTTGTTTTTGACTGATACTTGTTGAATCTGATTGGAAAAAGCACAACTAAATTGCTAAAATAGGTAAAAATCTACTAAGTGCATTGCGAGGAATTTAGGTATTTCTCTCAAGCTGATAACATTTTGATTTGGATTAAAATGAACTCTCACGTGTTAGGCTTGTGTGATTTTCTTGCTTTCATATCACAGACTTTATTTTGGGCTATAAAACAAACATAGATTTGCTTTTTGCATATCTGTTGCACATAGTAAATAGGCCCTATGAACACTATTTGTGGATGATCTCAAGAGAGTGGGCTTCTTTCACTTGTTCTTGCATGCAAAGCTCTTCTTGAATAGGGGGTTACTGAGAGAGTCTCATGTTCTACTAGATTTGTGTGTCTTCAACTTTTGATTGATACATTCTCTCTTCGGAGGGGTTTATAGATCATAAGCAGTTGATGTCATAGATCTTTGTGAGATAATCTTGGTCTTAGCATGTCAAATTAATCTATCTGCTTTGTTTTGGTTGAAAGTGAAAAGCCTAGAGGACTATGCTCTACTCCCTTTTTGAGTAGTATCAAAAACTCGGATCCTTGAATCTGGAACAAGTCTCCATGTGGTATCTTTTGTGAGTCACCTTTAGAGAGGGTTAACCATAGTGGACATTCCCTTAATTGGGTCAACCATGTGGATGAAACCTCAAGCGGTAATAGCCATTTTCACCATGGTAGGAGTGGCCACTATATAAATGTCCTTATGGAGGAAATATTCATAGGTGTGATCTCTTGTTGGGCTATCAGATCTCCCTAGCAGCTCTTGATTGATTAATTTCTCAGATTGTGTCAAAACCCTAGTGTGCCTGGATTGGAGTTTGCCCTCTTGAGATCATAAAAGTTGCAGAGTCAAACCATTACTAAAAACTCTAGTGAGGCCAAGTTTTCATTTTTCTAGGAATATGTGCGTTATTGAAAAAAAATTTGGAACATACACAATTAGCACTCCTAGGGATTAGTACATTCAATCACTTGATTGTTCATGCACAGGGTTGCTTTGTCCCCTATTCATTGTTTGCGGACATGCTTGGAATCACTTGCTTGCTATTTTACGTGCTTGTTTATCTATTTGGCTACCAAAAATGAACGATCTTAGAATAATCTTCAAACCTGGACAGAGAAATTTGTGCACAAATCTGAAATTGAAAACCAAAAATTTGAAAAATTTGAAGTAAAAATCCTTTCTAGAGTCAAAAGTCATCCCATCAGGTCAGAAAGTCATACGAATTTTGGCATTTGTCATTTCAGAACCCCTGTATTGTCGTATGATAGCTTGTATAGTGTCATACGAGTTTTGCCACCAGTTAAAAATAAAAGTAAAAAATCCTACTATTAATTGTTGTACAAGTTTTGTAACTATTGTACAAGTTTGTCAATTTTCATTTCATAGCATACCCACTATCGTACGATTCTGTAGAAAGTCGTTTGAGAAAAATTGCTAGAAAGCGATCAGAATTGTCAAAAACTCAATTTTTACAACCTATTTCTAGAATCTGTTGGATAAATCACTGTGTCAAGAATAGAGCATAAACTAGAACAAATTCATTCATTTTCCTCAAGTGGGCCTTTGAGTTTGATTTTGCCTTCTGATTTATCAATTTGAGTCTTTTTCATCTTGTGTCAAAACCTTGTCAAAATTATCTTCAAAGTCAATCTTTTTACTAAACGGTTAAGTGTTGTGAGCTCATGCCTGCCATCTGTTGGGCATCTACCCACACTACTATGGCATAGTATCCTCCATTTATGTTTGATCTAATATTTAATCACTTCAATCTCGACAGGGTTGCGTCATTCGATCTTCTTGAATCAATTCATTCTTCAGTTGTCTCTATCTCATTCTTTTGCTTCACCCAAGGTTAATGGTGGAAACTAGAGCTTCATCACACAAGAAATCTGGAGAATCACTTAGCACCGCACCTTTGACTATTCACAAGGATCCCACTCTTGAGCAACTCTACAATTTTGGTCTTTACGAAGACGACGGTCTTGGCAATTTTTGATTGAAAACTGGTTACATACCCCCTCCATCAACTCACGAAGGTAATCAACAAACCCCTCCTCAATCTAATCCAGGGAGCCCTAAAACTCCTAACATGTCTCACAAAGGGACACAACATGGGTCTCAAGGACACCATTCTCAACATGGTGTGGATCAAGAACCTACACCTTTTGAAAGTGCTCAATATCAAAACGATGATGACTTCAAGAAAATGGTGAGGCATTTCTTGAAAGAAGATAGAGAGGCATACTTTCTAGAGTTAGCTCATCAAGGAGCTAAACTTCCTCCAAACTTTAATGTGGAAGATATCATTACACATGAGGAAGAAACTCCTATCATGGCTATGATGAAACAGATGCATGCCATGCAAGTCAAACTTAACAAACTTGAAAAAGAAAATGAACCTAAGGAGTTCTCCATGGAAGCTCTATGCCCTTTTCCATTTGATAAAGACTTGTACATGTCACCATTCCCTAAAAGAGTGGAGATGCCTAAATATGATAAGTATGATGGAAACTATGACCCTCAAGATCATGTCAGAGAATTATGTACTCAATCTTTGGAGTTTATGCATGAACCAACCTACTTAATGCATCTTTTCCCTCGATCTTTGTGAGGAGCAGCCATTCATTGGTTCTCTATAATGCCTCCTACTATCAAAAATTTTGAGGAGTTAATCAAATTGTTCTATCAATAATACTCCTACAATATTCAACATCTAGTCACCATGATCGACATCTGTAATCTGAAACAGTATCCAAGAGAACCATTCCTGACATTTCTCAAGAGGTGGAGGAAGAAATTTTCTCTATATGCTAGACCCATTCCAGAAACTAAGAAGTTGGAAATCTTCATCAACAATCTTGTTCCAGAAATCAACTACCCTTTACAAATGCAAAATCATACATCTTTTGATAAGATGGTAGATAATGCGATCAAAATTGAGAAAGTACTTGTGAAAAAAGGAGACATTACACTTCAAAAGGATAAGTATGAATCTAGATCTAGTTCTAAGGACAAGAACAAAAATTGGAACAAGAATAAAGGCATTGTCACAGATGGCATTGTTGATAATATCCATGCCCCATCTAGGGCACCTACTTTCAATCTCACTGTTGGTACCCAAGCCATCAAAGCTTCTGAAGCTAAAGCAACAGAGTCCAACAAAAACTAATCTGATTACAAACCTTGGGCTACAGATCCTAATCGTAAATTCACTCCTCTTGGAGAATCCTTGGAATCTGCCATGAAAACTCTATTGGAAAACAAAATCATCTACTTGCCTAAGACAAAATTCTTTGATCCTGAACCTAAACCAAAATGGTGGAGAGAGAATGATTTCTGTGAATTCCATCCCAATAAAGGTCGTAAGACTAATAACTACGTTCTCTTGAAGCATGTCATACAAGACAAAATTGATAATGGTGACATCATGATTGAAAATCATAAGAGTAATAATGATCATACAGCATTCATAGAACCATTTCCTAAACACTATAAAGAAGATTCTTCTTCTCAACCTAATATGGGTGCTAAAGTCAATTATGCATACTCTAGAAACAACGCTATCATCAATATGGTTGAACCATGTCTCTCTGAGTATTGCAATGTCATCACAATTGTAAGAAGATATAGAGAAAATCAATCAGCTAATGTAGTTACTCAATCATAAGCTCAGGAAAACCTACAAGGACAAATACCAGATTCATCCAATGTCCCTAAGGTGCCTTTCAATCTTTCATCTACTTCTAAATAGAAGGATACATCTAAATCTTCAAATCCTAAAGACACAAGGCCTACTTCATACAGTATTATTCAACAACTCCAACACACAAATGCTAAGATCTCCATGTTTGAGTTTCTTCAGATATCTCCAGCTCATAGAGCCATTCTGGACAAAGCTCTGCTCGGATCCAATGTTCCTGACGACCTTGATTTACATAGATTCCAGACTATGGTTGGTCATCTTACATCTCCATAGTACATTTCCTTTTCAAAGGAAGATCATAACTCCTTGAGTCATCTGCACAACCAGCCCTTGCATATTGAAGTCCTGATACAAAAATGTCGTGTCAAACCTGTGTTGATAGATGGGGGCACTGGCCTAAACATTTTTTCTTTCAACTTGATTACACAATTGGGATTTTCAGAAATGGCCATTGATCCTAGGAAGAAGATAACTATCAAAGCATATGATGAGCAAGAAAGATCTTCTAAGGGAACTATTATTTTACCTATCAGAGCAGGTCCTGTCATCAGAGATACTATATGTCAAGTTCTTGATCTACCTTTGGCTTACAATATCCTTCTAGGGAGACCTTGGATACATGAAATGAAAGCCATTCCCTCTACATACCATTAGTGTTTAAAATTTCCTTATGAAGGAGTAGAGGTGACAATTCCAACTGATCTGTATACAACTTGCAATACCTTGAAAGAGAGTGTTGATAAACTTGTTCCCAATAATAAAGAATCTTCCACGAAGCAAGCAGATGTAGCATCCATGTCCAAGATGGAAGACATTACTAAAGAGGTTAAGATCAAAGACAATGGTATGGGAGAATATACTATAGAGCCAATCTTATCTTTGACATCTCTCCCTATCTCTACTAAGTCTTATGGACAAACTCTAAAATAGTCTAAAAAGGAGTCTAAAGAACCCCTGGAAGCATATAAAGGAAATTTTGTTGCAAAACAAGTATCTAAATAGGAGTTTGAGGAAGATGAAGTTGTGCTTGCATGGCTATACAAAGATGAACCTAAATCTCAAGTGGTTCAAAAATGTGATGTTGAAACTCCTAAGAGCTCGTCTAAGTCATATGGCCCAGGTGACAAATTGATCACAAAAATGGGATATAAAGGAAAAGGACCTCTAGGACTACAAGGTAAGGGTCTTTTTTCACCTCTTGATCATTGCGGCTGAGCAAACAAGAATACAACAGGTCTAAGATACAAGAAGAAGCCTTTCTATCTTAGTAAGAACTCCCCACATGTCTTAGAACACGTTGAGCCTTCCACAACAAATCAACTAAAGGGAGAAACAATAGAACAATCTGATAGTGATGACTCAGACACCACCAAAGATCTCATTCCCTATGAGTGTTTTCCTAAAGAAATAAAAGACCTCCTTGAAGCTAAAGATGATCCAATAAAAAGAATTAATGTAGTAGAAACACAAGAACCTACTATAGAGAAAAAGATAGTTGCACCACAAGAACCAGCTAATCTCGAAGACAATCAAAAAGACAAAGAGGAAGGTGGTAGTTATTCTGAGACAGATTCCCATGAGTATGAATTCGAATCAGAATATGAGGGAAACCCTTCTTGGGGTATTCATCCTGACTTTACTCATGTTCTTAGATTTCCTAGAGGCATAGATGAAGAATCAAATGGCTATGAATGGGGAGTCATTCCAGAACCAGATGAACTTATTACAGAAAAGAATGTTGATGTTATTCACCAATATGCACCTAAACCCAACATAAGTCTAGAGTGAAATGATGAACTTATTGAGTCTGATCTACCGATGGCTAAAGTGGACTTCCACAATGACATTGAGCCTATTCATGAATTGAACATCTTAAGTTGTAATATCACCTTTAAACTCAAGCGTCAGGTTAGGACCAGTGATGATAGATCCATATCCATAAACACTCTTTCCCAATCTTTTAGCACTTTGACTATCCAACATCCTGACCTTCTTGACCAAACTTCCACAAATCTGAGCTATGGTATTTATACCTTCCCGAATGACTATACCCTTTCTTGCTACCTAAATGCAGTTGAGCCTATGAGGACTTCCATCAGTGAACCGAGTGTTAGCATGACGGAGTCAGACATCGAGTATCTTAGTCAGAAAAATAAAAATAAGAATAAAAAGAAAAGGATTTCTGAGGGTGAAAACCACTTTGTGGCAATCTCAGAACCTACAAAAGTAAAAATAAAAGATGTATCCAAAGGTGAAAACCTCTCTGAGGAACCTAAGGATGAGATATTTGATGTCCTTCTGAGTCATTTATAGGACAAATCTCCAGTTCTAATAAAGCCCACTCAATCTATCAACTTGGGAACAATAGAAGAACCACAATTGATCCATGTAGCACAATCCTTATCAAAAGAAGAAAAGAAAAAATTTACAACATTCTTAACAAAGAAAAAGATCATCTTTGCATGGAAATATTTAGATATGCTAGGATTGGATCCTGATCTTATAATGCACCATTTATCTATAGCTCCAAAAGTTAAACCTGTTAAACAGAAATTGAGAAAGATGCATCCACATGTTGCACTCTTGGTAAAAGCTGAATTAGAGAAGCTCCTAAAAGTTGGATTTATCTGAGTTATTGATTATGCAGAATGGATCTCTAATATTGTACCTATTGCAAAAAAAGACAATTAAATAAGAGTATGCACAAATTTTAGAGAGGTAAACAAGGCATGCCCTAAGGATGATTTTCCATTACCTAACATTGATATGATAGTGGACATGGCCGTGGGCTTTGAGATGTATTCTTTAATGGATGGTTTTTTTGGATATAATCAAATAAAAATTGCTCCAGAATATCAAGAGAAAACTACTTTCACATGTGCATGGGGTACCTTCTGCTAGAATTTCATGCCATTTGGGCTTAAGAATGTTGGTGCTACATATCAGAGAGCTATGACATCTATTTTTCATGACATGATGCATCGAACTATGAAGGATTATGTTGATGATAATTTAGCCAAATCTATGATTACAGCTAAACATCTAAATGACTTGAGCAAGATATTAGACAGAATGGAAAAATTTAGTCTTAGACTAAATCCTAAGAAGTGTGCTTTTGGTGTCACTTCTGGAAAGATCTTAGGATATATAGTTTCAAAGAAGGGCATTGATGTTAATCCAGCTAAAGTTAAAGCTATCACGGAGATGCAACCTCCCAAGAACATCAGTCAAATGAGAACATTGCAAGGGAGAGTTCAATCTATCAGATGCTTCATATCTCAATTAGCAGACATATCACAACCTTTTACAAAGACATTACATAAAGGTGTGACCTTTGCATGGAGCGAGGAATGTTAGAAGAATTTTAATCATATCAAGAAATATCTATCAAATCCTCCTATCTTGATGCCTCCCATTCAAGGGAAGCCTTTGATCTTATATGGCTCTGCTACAGATACATCACTGGGGGCATTGCTTGCACAGCATGATGAGAATGAGAAGGAAAGAGCTATATACTATATCAGTAGAACATTGGTGGCATATGAAAAGAACTATTCTATGATTGAAAAGGCTTTTCTAGCTGTGATCTTTGTGTTAGAGAAATTGAGACATTATATGTTGGCTCATACCAGGCATTTAATAGCTAAGATAGATCCACTAAAGTACCTACTAAGCAAAGTTGCCCTCATGGGTAGATTAGCCAAATGGGTCATGCTCTTAAGTGAATTTGACATTGAATATGTTGAAAGAAAAGCTATTAAAGGCCAAGTTATTGTTGATCAGTTAGCAGATGCACCTTTGTTTGATGACACACCAATGCAAATGGAATTTCCAGATTCCTGTATCATGAATCTTTCTTCTAGAGAATGGCAATTGTTCTTTGATGGCTCCTATACATAGAATGGATCTGGAGCAAGTATCTTGTTTATCACTCCTCAAGGATACTCCATTCCTAAGGCATTTAGAATTAAATTTCCTTGTATAAATAATATTGCTAAATATGAAGCCCTTTTGAATGGTATGAAAATAGCGATTGAGTGGAGGGTAACAGAATTACACATTCATGGAGACTCACAACTTGTAATCCATCAAGTCAATGATGTGTATCAAACAAAGGATGAAAAGCTCATTCCATACAAGAGAATGGTAGATGATCTAAAGAAATATTTCATATCTATCACATTTGAGCAAATACCTAGAACAGAGAATAAGGTTTTTGATGCAATGGCAACATTATCTACTTTATTACAGTAGCCTGAACATGAGCTACGCTACGAGTTCTTGGTGGAAGCACTATCCTGCATATGACTCCCCTGATACCCGCATGATTTGCACTATTGTAGGTCATGATTCATCCTGCTATAAAAACCTATTCTCATATCTCAAAGACCAAATCATTCTTGATACCTTTAACCATCATGAAAAGAGATACCTTATCCGTAATGCCTCCTGATATGTCATCATTGGTCATGATCTATACAAACAAGGTCTACATGGTACGCTACTTAGATTTTTAGAACAGGAAGAGTCTCAACGTGCATTAGAGGAAGTCCTTGATGGTATTTATGGGTCACACTCGAACGGTTTAACACTAGCCCAAAAACTTATTAGGGCTGGGTACTATTGGCCAGAAATGGAGAAAGAGTCTATCAAGTTTGCTAAGAACTATCAAAAGTGCCAAGTGCATGGCAACTTAATTCATGCTCTGGGGAGAGATCTAATCCCTTTCACTACACAATGGCCTTTTTATCAATGGGAATTTGACCTTATAGGAGCCATACATCCTTGATTTTCTAATGGACATACCCACATTATTACAGCTATAGATTATTTCATAAAATGGGTAGAAGCAATCCCTTTAACACAAGCAACTGGAAAACAAATATCTATGTTCATCTTGAACTACATCATATGTCGGTATGGTATTCCACATTCTATAGTCACAGATAATGGTGGACAATTTAAGAACAAAGACTTGGATGATCTATGTGCCAAATTCAATATTACACAACATTGTTCATCTATCTACTATCCTCAAGGGAATGGACAAGTAGAGGCGTCAAACAAGAATCTATTGAAAATCTTGCACCGTACAGTTAATAAAATAGGAAGAGACTAGCATCTCATGATCAATCCAGCTCTCTGGGCCTACAGAACAAGTATTAGAATGCCCACTAGGGATACACCATTCACTTTAGTTTATGGGTCTGAAGCAGTACTGCCTATTGAGGTTGAAATCCCATCACTAAGAATCAGAATGCATGGTCTAGTAACTAATGATGACTACAGAGTGTCTAGGGTGCAAGAACTTGAACTACTAGCAGATAAGCAACATATGATCATCTTAGAGTATATCAGAAGAGAATGTCTTGAGGTTACAACAAGAAAGTCAAACAAAGAGAATTTTAGGTTGGTGATCTAGTCTTGAGAGAGAATCCTAAAAATCAATCACATAGAGAGCGCAAGGGGAAGTTTGAACCCAACTGGCTGGGTCCCTTTGTTATCACTGCTACTTTTGGCTCTAGTGCCTATCAACTCTCAATAACTAAAGGAGAATAGCTCTGAGAACTAATCAACATTCTCTGTCTGAAGAAATTCTATGCCTAAGGCATTCAGTCTATGGTAAAATGTCTTGAAAAAATCTTAAAATTTGGAAAAAGTCCTAAAAAAAAATGAACATCTTAGTGAAAACCTAGCAATGGGCGCCTTGATGATTCACAAAAAAAAAATTGAAAAATATCAAAAGTACAAAAAAATTGGAAAAAGGGAAAATACAAAAAAAAAAATGAGAAAAAGAAAAGTGCCTTGGTGAAAACCTGGAAACAGGCGCCTTGGTAGCAAAAATAGAATCTCTGCCAAGATGGTGAAAACCTAGCAAATGGGTGCCACTTGTTTCAAAATGCTCCATCTATCAACGCAATCTTGGTCTTTCCCAACTTTCGATCTTGCTTTAGTTTGTTCATATCTCTTGGTTTGTTCCCGCATTCCTATTTTCAATAAAGTCAGTATGTACACCAATCGGTTCAGGCGTCTGTATCCTATCAATGTTCAAACTTGGGGGCAATCAATGTCATATCCTATGGCCTCCAATGTATCTTAGATGTGTCATATCTAGTCAGAGTCCTTTGAAGCTTCATTTGAGTCAGTTAGTCAGTCTCATCTCTAGAAAGGAATTTTGCATCTACAACAACACAATCAAACACAAACTGAAAAGAATCTATGCTTTTTACATGTTTTTATCTCCTTGTATGCTTATTGATTCACATTGAGATTTTTGCATATTGTGTCCTTTCGATCTCTTCGATGAGGTCCTTTACAAGATTTTAGAGAGTGATGACTGGGGGCATAATCTTTTGTTTCTTTTTTTCTTGTATGTGAAAATCTAACAACTTTGGAAATTCTAGATTGAAATGGTGTCCGTCTATAAGAGCCTCTATCTCATATTGGATGGCCATGAGTACCTCGACCATTGATACCCAAAAAATTCAAGGAAGTTTGATCTAACTATTATCTTTTTGAGTGATTTCTTTCTCCTATTGTGAAATGTGATCTTACCTAAGGATGTGAACGATAAAGGGTCACTACAGGTAATTCACATTGGATTTAGAATGATCTCTTGACTGCTTGATGTGTTTGTTTCAGCAAGGCGTATTTTGGTCATCACAACATTTATGTTCTGATGCTTATACAAATTGCTCTATCAAAATGGACATGATATTTAGGTCATCCTGGCATTTGTGCCTTGGTGCTTATATCTAATCTAACATTCCAAAAACAAAATCAATATTCATATGTCCATGGTTGTATGACTAGTGGGCATTGTATTGATTCTTGAGCATACAAATCAATATTCATATGTTCATAGTTTCATAACTAGTGGATGTTGTATTGTTTTATCTAGTTACCTAAAAAAAACTCAATGATGACAAATGATAGACACATGATCAGGGACTAGGTCCTAGGTCTTAGGTTGCATTTCATTTTGCATGTCATTTTACACATTGCATGATTGCATGATTGCATGACCTCACAAATTGCTTGAAAATCTTCAAACAATCCTTCTAAAAATTATACTTAAACTTAAACATGAAGAGCTAAATCTCATACAAAGGTCTTCTCATAGAAATGCAAGTCGTCACAATCCTGGGTTAAACATCCTTTTTGACATAAGACTGAGTACTTGTCTTCATCAATACTTGCAAAACATATCATGTGTATCATTGCACTTACATTACATATTCATAATCATTCATTCCATCTATTGCATACATTTCCATACATACACTTTCCATAATCAAGTACATTTGCATAACATTCATACATATGAAAGAAAATCATTGCATCGCATGAATCCATACATACATTCTACTCTACTCATAGCATTTACATCACATGATATCATCATACATCAAAAACATGATAAGTACAAATGAAGTCACAACCAAAAGGGTCGATCTCATATATATATCATAAAAATTGAAATAGTTAGGGGTGCACTACTGGCACAATGTACAAAAAAATGAGCTCGTGTGAGCTATCAAAAGTCAGAATAGTATCAAAAGAGCAACAAAAATATCTAAATATCATGACAGATCAACTGTCAGCCTGATCCTCTTTGTCTGGTGGAGGTGGTGGTGGTGCATATGGTACTGCCTCAACTCTAGGTTCTCTCACTCCCTCTGATGCTATCATATACTGAGAGTACGAAGGAACTCTCTGAGTAAGTGGTACCACAGTGTAGTATGCAGAAACATAATAAGTAGATCTAGAGGTCTGATGAATAACCACTGCCTATAATCTCTAAACCTCACCACGAAGCTCAGCATGCTATCTATCTGCCTCTAGAAACCTCTCCTCCTAGTGAGCATTGCGAACCTTCAGGTCCCAAACCTATAATCTAAGTCTCCTCACAATCTCCTGTGTAGACAGTGGAACACTAGGATTAGATTCTACAGCTGGCATATCAGTATCTATAGCAGGCTGCTCTATAGTCTCTGCTCTCTGCACCTTATGGCATCTAACCTCTGCACCAAGATCAAAACTAGTATCCTCCTATAAGGGATCAGAATCACCACCTACAACCTGCTCAACTACCAATACCTCCTCAGTAGTATTAACACTACCTAAAGTACCGCCCTCTCCCCTCGTCCATCTTTGTGCACCTGTCGGCCTACCTGCTGTGGAACTAGTGGGATGAGGGGGCCTCATCTGTCTTGATGGTCTCTATGGGGGAGCCATCACTCTTGGTCTCAAGGGTGTGGGGTGCACAATCAGAACCTATGTGGGTCTCGAACCCTATCTCATTAGAGCTTTAGTAACATCCATCACCTCCTCCATGGAAGGTATCAGCTCTGTGGGGTCAGAGAATCTATAGACCGAATGATCAACAGGCCATATGATAAAACCATCTGTCACTTCAGCATCAACAACCCAGTCTCTACCAATAATACCATTGTACTCCTATGAACACAAGGCATAAGAAAGCCTCGGGGTCCATCCAAGTCTAAGTTCATAGGCTATTCGAGCATAAATGGCATAATCCTGAGGTGCATCCTGCACTCGTCCATACTATCACCACACCCTGGTAATAATAAATCTCTCCGGTATAAAAGACGATCATCCTATCAACACCCAGCTCTGAAAGAAGAAACTAAACTACTCTCGTGCAGTAGGCCAAGGCTCAATATCTACATAGGGCCTCCATCGTACAAATGTTATGTCATCAAGACACCATCTCCAATACTCTACATGGCCCATGTGCCCTTGTATGACATATCCAACATAAATCTAAATCATAGGCTCCTGTGGTTGTTGTTGTGACTGACACACTGGTCTCAAAATTGGGATATGCTCCCATGCCTAGATCTGTAAAACTAAAGCACCAACAGCAAAAGATTTTTTCCCCTGATACACTACCTCATGCATCTTGGAGAACATGTGGGCTAGAAGACACTGACCCCAGGCTAACTCGGAAGGAGTCACCATCAGACGTGCAACCATTGGGGCCCAGCCCATCAGAAGACCATTCTCCTAATGGTCAGACATGATAATACCTCCTATCATCCCAGCAAGGATGCACTCTAATCTATGGGTCTGACCATAGTGTTGTACCAAGGTCTCCCAGGAAATAGAACCAATCAACTGAGTGTCATATCTAAAAAGATATTTGAATGCTAGTAATCCAGAGTTCCCCAAACTCACATAAGTTGGACGTTGACCTGAATGGAAGGGAATGCATAGTATCTGATATACATCCTTTGGTGTCACAGTGATCTCCTCGGTCAATAGGTGGAATGTCTGGGTCTCAGAATGAAATCTCTCTATCAACGCAGTCAAGAGTCCATGATTTACACTAATCTCAAGTAAATGGATTAGATACTCAAATCCACATGAAGCAAGATGCACTCTCATAGGATCAGATAAGGAAACACAGAGTCTCTGAGTGGCTGGATGTGAGATACGTACATGAACATAAGGATATGTGACCTACACAGCATAGAAACAAGGAATCCTATTAGTACTTTGGTTGAAAAATAGGCATCCTATTAGTACTTTGGTTGAAAAATAGGCTACAAATACAGGAATTGAATAGTTTGCTATTTTAGAAGGTAGATCAAGGACTCAGTAATCAAGCTAAAAGATTAGAAAATTCAAAATTTTGCCCTAGAAATAAGTTTTGGGCTCACTATTTTCCAAACGATAAAGCAGACTAGCATTAAAACTTGTACAAGTTTTCACTGGTTACCATACAACAAACAATGATGATACGACATTGTATATCTCCTTGTATGAGTTAGGAGGGACCCGACGAAATGTCGTACGACTCTTGGGTCCCTCTCATACGAGTCTTGGGGGTTAATGATACAACAACCTAGCTAGAATTGAAAAGTCATACGAGCCTAGAAGAACAATCATACGAGTTTCTATGCATGCAAAAATTAAAAATTGAAAACATATGAAAAATATGCTAAAAATGCTATAAACAAAGAAAAATTGAATTTTCAGAGAAGCACAGAGGTCCACCTACTGGATGTCCATACTGTCGAGGTCTTTAATGCCTCTGATTGTGCTCAAAATAGTGAGAAGACACAGGTACCTTCATTTCTATCATTTTCTCGCTCAGAGGACTCCACAAGGTTTTCAAAAGTCAACGATGAAAATGAATTGAAAATGACCCTTCTGGCCTTTATATAGCTTTTGACCTAATTTTTAAAAGTGCTCCATTTTTCATGAAAATTGCACCCCAAGCTAATTTTGACGTTCTGAACTCATTTTTGGGACAAAAATTGAAATCTGAGATCATTTACTATGTCAAAATCATGATTTAAAATTTTCAAACCCAGAATGTCAACTGCTTGCATATTTGACCTTCAATCATCATAAAAATCCAGTATTCAACTTAACTGATTATCTTACATCAAACTATCAAAATTTCAACTTGGTCAACTCATGGTTTAACCTAGTCAAACTTGGCCTCCATGACCTCCAAACGATGCAAAAGTCATTCTCAAATGTGTATAACCACTTCTCAAATCAATTAACATGCTTCTAAACTATAACGCTGACTTTTCTTGTCAAATTTCAATTTTCATCCCGAAGGGGGCATGGTATTGCATATCATTCAAAATTTGTAATCTAAATCTGTCAATCAAATCTTTCCTCAGAATCAAGACAACAACCATGTCTACTTGTTGATTCATCTAAAGTCCTCGTCGCTTGGGGAAAATCTATCATGTCTTGGGGCATATCAGATTTATCGAGATCCATATCAATCTGGTATCCTAAATCTATCTTGTAAACTATATCAGCTTTTGTAACTATCAAATTCATTAGCGTCATTTCCTTGGTTCTTCGTAACTGATGGGTTCAAGATGTGATACCAATATGATTCATATAAGGACATTGAGGTCTGGAATGGGTCACTCACTTCTTCCCAATCATAAGGTTCAGAATCAGGCATTTTGATACTTTTTCGTAATCACCGGTTCATTATTGATATAGCTAGCATCATCTCGATTCCTAGTCATTCTGGGCCTGGGTCAGTATCTATTTTTTTAATCTTTCAATCAGTTTCCATCTCGGAATTGATTAATCTTTCAAATCAAATCAGTTCCATACATCTTTATCATACATAGACTATTCTTTGAACCACTACGCTTTGCACAGTGATTCAAAGAGGGGCAAAATGTAATACCCCAAAAATGGGCTATAGGTTCATTAACCTCTTACATCTACAATTCGAACGAAATCGACATCAAAGTCCCAACCTAAGGCACATTATTGAATCCTAATTGATTTTATCTTAAATTCTACATCGGGGAATATTCCTAGCAATATTTCCTATTTATCCTAATTATCTTTAATTTAATGATTATTTGGCGATAAATCCTATTTATCCTAAAGTTTGATTAATTGAATATTATGAATATTTAATTAATTAGATTTAATACTGCCACTTAATTATTTGATTGAATTTAATTATATTTATTCCTAAATTGTATTATTTAATTTTGACAATAAATCTAAAATCTCATGACTAATTGATTAAATTCTTATTTAATTAATTAAAGTTAGTTGTCAATTTTTAATAATATAATTTTACAATAAAGTTTGATTTAATAATTGATTAACCCATAAATCAATTGTTTTAATTTAAAAATCAGTTAAGTTGAGGATAAATCACTTTATTTATTTAATTAATTCATAATTAATTGTGCACATTCAAAGAGCAGTTAAACTCAAAATCAAGAAATCAATGCAAGTTGTTAACTTTTGGAAACTCAACATTCTATTTTGAGTTCAAAGCTAATCTAAACTTCTGATTTGAGTTAAAAAGTTGTTCTTGCATGCTTTTGCATGATTTTTGTGAGTTAATCATCTCTAATTTCCTGATAACTCAAAAATCAACCTGAGTTTATCAAGAGTGATTTATGGCTTTTCTCTTGCATCCTCAAAGCCCTGGATTTCTATAAAACCAAGGCTCGGCTCTTCATAATTATCAACACTCAAATTTGCACAATTACTCTAGTGAATTGGCGATTGAAGGATTCAGCACTTGTGACAGGCGATTTGTGAGATCTTTCATAGTCAATCATTAGCTTTTACATAGTTTCATACTCATTCATAGCATTTTTAGATCAAATCCGAATTCCAATTTCATTCATTATAGAATAATTTCATACAGTTTTCCATATTATTCCACAGATAATACAAAAATATAGAATAATCTACATTCATAATATTTCATTCTTTGCATTCAAATCCTTCGTTTAGGTGTTGCATTGTCACTGGTCTCGGTCTGATCTGAGAGTATCATACTCGCATCTACTAGGAGGCAGTAAATTGCCTGGTTAGCATAGTTTCAAATTACTTGTAGATTTCAATTTTTGCTAACCTTTAATGTTTTACTGAAGTGTTGTGTATACAGCTAGGTACAAAATTTACACACATAGCTAGAAGCTCACGGGCTATCCATTTGATAACCACAATCAACATTTCAAAAAAATGGATATCCAAACATTTGAAAACCAATGGTATGCTTACAACAAAGGTCTAATAGAACTCCCAATAATTCTTAAACATACTTTATCTGATATGATAAATTCTTAAACAATTAAGGTTGGAGTAGATAGAATTAGACCTTTATTAACAATTGATCATATCAGATAACTAGTATGTTTAAGAATTGTTGGGACTGGTCCTTTGGTGTGTATTAAATAGAATAGAATTTTCAGCATATTATTATCATTCTATTTCTTTGTTGTAAACATGTCATCGGTTTAGTTTTGTAACTTCACTGTTGTATGAGTGGATTGTGCAGGAACAGTTAACATTAAACAAGGAGCAAACTCCTCAACACATCTTGGAAACCACTGAATTCAATAATAAATGAAACCTAACACCAACACTATTCCTTCCATTCACTTCTACCAAGAATAAAGCATTTAATCCATTCAACATTACATATAATCATTAGATAGTTACATTTCCTGACTGTGTACTAGAGGAACAGTCACGACCAAAATGATCCAAACATTTGAAAATAGTGAATCAATATCCTTGAGCATAAGCACCAATAACATCAAATAATGGAGATAAAGCATGGGCTAGGGCACGACACTAGTAGAATGTGGTCATTTCAGAGAGCATTCGTGATCAAATAAAATGCAATGCATTTGAAATTTGTGGTTGAATATGATGCTAGATGCTCAAAAGATGAAGAAATCACATACCTTCTCTTGCGCTTAGCTTTCGGTCCTCTATCCAATCAAAATAAAAATGATGAGGTTGTTTCACTTTTTTTTTCATAGCCAAATCTTCCTTGTACCACACGAAGAACATGCCATTGGTTCAGTTTTGTAAATTTATTTTTTGTGTAATTAGTAATTGGAAGATTAAATGCAAATAACACCTTTTATCAATTTAATTAGCATGTTATTATCATATCAGATAAAGTATGTTTAAGAATTATTGGGACTGGTCATTTTGCATGTATTAAACATAATAAAATTTTCAACATATTATTATCAATCTATTTCTTTGTTCTAAACATGCCATTGGTTCAGTTTTGTAGATTTGTTTTTGTTAGAAGTATAATCTTTCCTTGGTGAATATATTATAAACCAAGGTAGTTTAGTTTAGTTTATTTATTATGTAAGTAGGAGATTCCTATAGAATCCCTACATGAACACTTGTCCTCTTTTCCATGTGTGAGGACATAATATTTATTTGTAATTTCCTTTTATTCCTAGATTCCTCCTTAAGAGGAAATAGCACAAGTGGCTCACACACTTATGAATGTGGCTTACATGCACATGGGAGTTAATTTTTGAACTCCTTCACTTATCTCTACATATAGAGATATTTCTCCACACACTCATCAATCTTTTCTCACAACTCTCTCAATTTATCTCTTTCATAGTTCTATCATATTGTATTGAGCTAAGTGCTCATATTCTCTCTCTCTCTTTAGGCTTTTCATGCCTCATTCATAATTCACAAGGGGTTTTCTTAGCTTTCCCCTTTCAAATTCTTGTCTCCTCTTTACCTTGTTGGTGTATGCTCCTAGTTATTGTGCAAATTCATGGTATTGTTTCCTAACTCCTTGCTCTTGGATTAAACAATTTCCTATTTGTTCTTTATCATTTTTAACAGTTTTTTGTGTAAATGCATTTTTTGTGAGGAGGGCTCTTATTCTAAGGAGATTGATGAAGATTTTGCACCTCAAAAACCAATTCATAAGGTACCAATCATGTTTCCTATTTGCTTATATTTTTGGATTGGTAAATCTCCTTATAAGTTTCAAGTCCTTTTTTTTTATTACTATGGATGAGATATATATCTTACATTTAACATTCAATTTATTTACATTTTAGAACATGTAGTGTGTTTTTTGAGGATTTTACCAAATCAACTTTTAACATAAACCAAAAACACCAAACTGATATCTTACCCTTTCAACTTGACAAAATATTTGCATTTGACCAATAACTGCAAGCAACTGAATGATAAATCACATACCTGTATCTTTGTAAAATACCTGGAACATCACAAAGATGGCTAAGTGGTTGCCGCCATGATTTTTATCTACTGAATATGCAAAAAAAAATCACCCAAAGGAATCGAATAGAAAACATGATTGGTCATTTCAGAGAGCATTCATGATCAAATAAAATGCAATTCCTTCTCTCGCACTTGATCAGCTTTCACCCACTCATTTTCTCCCACTCCTTTTCTCTACAATCGAAATAAAAATGATTTGGCCCTTTCAAAATAGTTAATTGATATCCTTGAGCACAAGCACCAATAACATCAACTATTTTGATCTGTGGGTACCCTAATGTTGGCAAGAGTTCTTTTATTAATAAGATTACTTTGCAAGCTTGAAGAAGCGATATATTTTGGCAAATGAAGAGTGGAAAGATGATGATATTCCTGAGATCATGGATGGACACAATGTTGTAGACAGAATGGGAAGACATCTTTCTAGCCTAGCCCTAGATCCTTTGATAATTGGGGTAGGATCCAGACCCAGGCTAAAAAGATGTCTTCCTTTCTATTGTGGAATTATCCCTAACATAGCTCAAGAGACCATCATAGGTTGTCTCGTTCTTCAGTCTATATTATTGACAAAATATTTTACCTTTCATTAGCTCATCAAATTCAAGGATTTGAAAGAATTTAATAGAATATTTTCATGACAATGTATATATTATTTAAGTTGACGTTGCACAAATTTATCTACTTCGTGCACTTGTAGACTATGAGGACAGCGATAAAGAAGCATCTCCTCCCATGGCCATGCTTCTTTTTTGCCGTCCTCATAGTCTACAAGTGGGCAAAGTAGATATATTTGTGCCACATCAACTTAAATAATATACGTTGTCATGAAAATATTCTATTAAATTCTTTCAAATCCCCAGATTTGATGAGCTCATGAAAGGTAAAACATTCTGTCAATAATATAGACCAAAGAAAGAGACACCTATGATGGTCTCTTGAGCTATGTTATCTTTAATATGCATATCCATCAATTTTTTGACACTTTATAATTCATTCTGATAAAAGTGCTATAAATCTGACAGATACAATGTCAGAGAAAAATACTTTATGACAATTCTTGCGACAGTAATGCTATACGTCCGACAGGACAACCTGTCAGAGATATGGTGCACTACTGTCGCTCTTCCGATAGTTAAAATGTCATAGATATCAAATTTTTGACAGAATCATCCGATAGTAATGCTATGTCACCAACAGGTGTATCTGTCAAAAGCTAGTAGCAGATCTGTCACTATTCCAACAGTTGTAATGTTGAAAATGATATCTTTTCAATAGTTAGTTTCGACAACGATTGTATATTTCTAATATGTCTTTGTGTTGGAATTTTGATAGATGGGCTGTAGGAAATGCCATAACAAAGATGTTATCATGTGCAAGTTTCCAATGTAAAGCAGTGTCAGTAAACTGACATATGTCTCTTCTATCACAATTTCCAATGCAAAAACTATGACCGACACACGTGTCGAAATGCTGACAAATTAGCATTGCAAATCTAATAAATGGCCGTCAAAATTTGACCTCAAATGTACTAGTGTAGTACTGGGTGTGATTGCTTGATAATTTTGATGAAATTGATTTACTTTAGATGATTCCTTGATATGGTATGCTGATATGATTCCTTTGTTTTTCCAAATAGGCACACTTCCCTGTTCTTTACATACAGTCTATTGCATCATGGGTTATTGATCTTGGTCAGGCTCTGACTCCGATAGAGTATCATATTGTTGAGATGTCCGGCCTCAATTTTCTTCTTGACATGTCACGGTTCCAGCTGAACCATGGTCTTCTAACTGTTGTGGCAGAGATATGGCACTCTGACCACAATACTTTCCACCTTCCTTTTGGAGAGATGACTATCACTCTGGAGGGTGTGTATAGACTATTATGCATTCCTTGTCGAGGAGAGTTAATATACTATGATTCTATTTATGATAGCATAGTTTGTACATGAGTGTTTGGAGACAACACTATAGATGATGATACTATTACTTGGCCATGGTTTGCTTCTTTCCCAACATTACCAGCAGTTCTTGGTGCTCTTATCAGTGGATTCCTACTTCCCGACCGGTGAAGTCATGGTTTCTCAGTTGGATGGGGCAAGATACTCGAGGATTTACTTGCTCAACCTTGATGTTTTGATTGGGGTTCCTATTTTCTTGCTCAGTTGTATCATGATTTACATGAGGTTGTCTATAGAGAGAGCGTTGCTTTTTCTGCAAGTGCAGTGAATCTACAGTTGTGGGTATGGGAGCATCTTCCCATTACTAGGCCTATTTCCAATAGGATTCATGGTCGAGGATTTTTTTATGCTTTTCTGTATAGCAGCATGGTTGTACAGCATCATCTAGGCAAGCTTGATTATTGGCATCGGTAGATTGATGATCTTGATCAGGTTCAGTGGTGACCATATATAGGATGTGAGCGATGGAGGGAGGATGATGATGAGCTTCCCTATATGTTTCCTCCTCGATGGATGATCAGAAAGTCTACTAGTGTTGTTAATCATTTCTACTTTGGTAAAGTTTCTTGCTAGTATGGTAGAGTATAAGATATGCCTCAGGGTGCAGCGTTATATGCTCATGTATAGGCAGAGCAATTGATGTGGGGTCCTCTGATTGATTATCAATTTGCATGTGATCAGATTGTTGGTTTGGGATATTGCAGATGGGAGATGCTTGTAGGTGTTGCTAATGTTGGGATGTCATGTGAGTATCAGGACTGGTGGGCTCATAATAGGTTTCCTTGATTTACTGATCCAGCAAAGCATATCCCAGACTAGGATGAGAGAGATGATGGTGGCGGTGGTGATGATGGTGGTGATAGTGGTGGTAGGAGACATCAAAGATGGCGAGGATAGAGAGAGTCTCAAGTTATTGGTAGAGTAGGAGATGGACCACGAGTGAGAGGTGGACATGTCCAAGATAGGGCTAGAGCTAGAGGATAGGATGATGTAGCTGAGGTACGCCCTAGAGTAGCAGCAGATAGACAGCATAGAGCTCATCGACAATAGAGATAGTAGAGACACGTACATATAGATACTACTTGACAAATTCTTGGTGGATAGGATCCCTTAGTTGAGTTACAGAGGGTTGCTTTACCATAGCAGGATGAGGTTCCAGCACAGCAGGTGCCTCCATAGGTTCAGCAGTCATAGGATATGGGTAGAGTTCACAGTCTACTCCTAGTATTGATAGTGTAGCACGGGATGTTTAGTCATTAAGGATAGATATATCTACTGTTGTAGGAAGACTAGACTAGGTAGCTCTTTTGATGCAGTAATTTATGACTCATGTGATTCAGAGACCTAGTATGGCTAGCACTTCTCAGGCTCCTCCTTCACAGGATAGATAGGATGACAGGGGTCCAGATGGATCAGGTGCTAGGGATGGTTCGGGTGCTGCTATGGGATCTTAATGATTTGACAGAGTTACTCATTGTTGATGTCACTTGTATCATGTTTTCATGATTTTTTATTGATTGAAACACTTGATGTATCACTTTCATGACATTTGTATCTTGATATACTGATGTACTAGATCATTTGATGAACACTTATATGATGATATACTTCCTTGATTCTCTTGATGTATTTTGTTATGAGATTATCTTTATATGCCACTATATGATGTTTATGATGCATTTACTTGTGACTATGCTATGGATGCAATGTATCTTATTTTATGATATATATAGATGAATGCATTGATGTATGGATTTATGACATGCTTTTCTCTATTTTCAATGTATGAATGCAAAGTTTTTTATGGAAATATGAATGTGAATGTTCCTATGTTTTGGGGTTGATGTATGCAGTTATATCTTTAATTACATGTATGCAAATGATGGATGAGTAATGATTATTTTTCTCTTTTTTCGATATATGGATAATGAATAATGATTAATGCTATGCATGAATGCAAAAGATAATCTCACTTTGTTGATTGAAATCAAGGATAAGACATTTGAATTGAACCCCCCATCTCTTTAATGCTTTGATTAACCAAGATTATTGATATACCCTCTTGCAAATTAAGCTACAAAAGGAAAAATAATATATACAATGCACTTAATCTAAGATGTATACAGCTAACTGTCATTATTCAAAATTTGGAGCTTATAATCATCATTGAGCATTTTTGGAAACCTGTTCTAGTACAACCATCACTAGTTTAACTATGATGGTATGAATACTTTTTGCACCTCTTTGTTTTCTTTCCCGTCTCTCTTCAGTATGACTATCACTGATTGAAGCCCATCATGAGAATGTGAATACTGATTTTGTCAAATTCTATGTTGCAAGTGGAATTTGGTATTATGATATTGAAGATCAAAATAGCCAAGGCATTTATTTGCATAAACAAGCAGAAATCTCTGTTTTATCTTATGTACAAGTCCTCAATGATTCTTTGATGATCACATCCTTAGACAAATAATACATGATTTAAAACTTTGATTTTAATACAGTCATTCAGAAATCAAGAAAAATATCATCCTTTCATCATAGCTTGTCTAGTCTAAAACTTTCATCGATTTGCTAGAAAGACATGATTTCATCAATTGAGTTAACACTTAGAAAAATTTCTTCCAATGTTTTTCAAATCCATATTTCAAGTGTAGTTCCATCCATTTCATACTTTTAATCCTGATAAAGGTAAGGTCATTTCAGTTCTTGGATCAAATTTTGTGTTTTACGCTCAAATTGGATTGGGATGTAGATTTGATTAAGTGTTCCTCTTTCGAGTTTGATGAATTGATTCTCTGATTGAATAATGCTTGCTTTGATGAATCCTTTTTCCTCTTGAGTAGATTGCCCCCAGTTTGATATTGATTTCATTTGTGGGACTTAGGACAATTTGTAGATTAGGTGACCAAAATCTTGAGCTACTTGCAAATGCAACTATGGGGTTTTATTATGCAATATATACAAATGTTGGCGAATGCAATATTTACAAGGTGACCTTCTAAGTATGCGACTGACTTGGACTTTCAATGGTGCCTATTTACCAAGTTTTCACCGATTGAATGAATCTAGCTCTTTTTTCTATTTTTAAAGCTTTTTCTCTTTTTTTTGCTACCAAGGTGCCTATTTGCTAGGTTTTCACCAAGGCACTTTTCTTCTTTTTTTATTTTTTTTTATTTTTCCTTTTTTCAATTTTTTTTCATATCATCGAGGTGCCTATTTGCTAGGTTTTCACCAAGACAACATCTTTTTGAGGATCATATATGAATGTTTTTGCTTTCTTCATGCTCAATTTTCCACTGTTTTTGATCTTTTCTACTTTTCAAATGTTTTTGGTATTTTCAAGATCTCTTTTGACTATGTACAATAAATATAATGCTCCTCATCTGATACTCTTTATACTCTTTTGTCTACCTCATGTATAGAACCTTTTGAGATGTATTCTATTGATTAGCTCTTGTAGTTCCTCGCCATCACAATCTAGTAGTTTCTAGGTGCCGGTCCCAAAGTTTTCAACAATGAGAAATGGTCCTAACCAGCTTGCTTCCCATTTTCCTTTCTTTTCCCTTTCTGCTTGGTTCTTGGGATTTTCTTGCAAAACTAGGTCACCTATTTGAAATGTTCTTGGCTTGATGTGTTTATTGTAAGCCCTTGACATCCTATTTTGGTACACCTTCAAATGATCAAATGCTTGCTTCTGTTTCTCATCTAAGAGTTCTAGTTCTTGCAATCTTGCCACCCTATAGTCTTCCTCATTTATCAAACCATGCATAGATATCCTCAAAGATGGAAGTTCTACCTCCAAAGGCAAAACTACTTATGTTCCAAAGACTAAGGAAAAGGGGCAGCTCCTGTTGGCATTCTTATGCTTATTCTATAAGCCCACAAGGTCAGGTTTATTTTAATGTGCCAATCTCTACCTGAATCATCCACAATTATCTTCAAAATTTTCAAGATGTTTTTATTTTTTGCTTCGGCTTGTCCATTACCTTGGGGGTAATAGATTGAAGAAGAATGATGAATCATGTGAAATTTTGTGCATAATTCCGTTAGGTCTTTATTTTTTAAATGCTTTACATTATCCGTTATGATAGCATGAGGTATTCCATATCTAAAAATAATATGATTGAGGATAAACAAAGATATCTTCTTTTCTATTGTAGTTGATAAGGGTACAACTTCCACCCACTTAGTAAAGTACTCAGTTGTTGTGATGATGAATTTATGACCATTTGAGGATGGTGGATAAATCATGCCTATTAGGCCTAGACCCCATTGATAGAATGACCAAGGTGTTGTCATAGGATGAAGCTCTTGTGTGGGCACATGTATCAAGTTTCCATGGAATTGACACTATGCACAAGTTTTTATAAAGTTACAAGCGTCTTTCTCCATCGTAGGCCAAAAATATCCTATCCTAAGAAGTTTCTTAGCTAGGGTTAATCCGTTTGAGTGTGATCCACAAATTCCTTCGTGGATTTCTTGTAAGGCTATGTTTGATTCTTCTTCTTCTAAACATCTAAGGAGCATTCCATCTAGACTTTTTTGATACAATGTTTTAGAAATTATGGTGTATCGGGCTGCTTGGAAAATGAAGCTTTTCTTTTGATTCCTGGTTTGGTCTATGGGAAGAATTTGATCTTTCAAGTAAGTGTAAATAGGTCCATACCAAGGTGATTCATTTGTAGTTAACAAGAAAATGGTGTAAGGGTGGGTGGTGTCAAATGTGCGTTGAACCACTTCTTCTACCAAGAACTCATATCTGGTACTCTGATCAAGCATCTGTAAAAGTGAAGCCAAAGTTGCCATTGCATCCATTACTTTGTTCTTTTTTCTTGGCACTTGTTCAAATGTGATAAGTATGAAATACTTCTTTAGACTTTGCACCATGTTTTTGTAGGGAACCAATTTGTCATCTTTTGTCTAATATTTCTCATTGACTTGATTTATGACTAATTGTGAATCCCCGTAAACCTTTAATTCTGTCACTTTCCACTCTAATGCCAACTTGATTCCCATAACCAAGGCTTCATATTCTGCTATATTATTGGTGCATGGGAATAGAAATTTGTAAGACTTAGGGATAGTAGAGCCTTGAGGAGTGAAGAGAAGTATGCCAGGTCCTGATCCATGATGAGTATAGGAACCATCAAAATAAAGTTGCCATGTTTTTGCCTCCACCTTCACAATCTCTAAATCCAAGAATTCCACTTGGATGGGATGATCATCTTGAAGTGGTACTTCTTCTAATTGGTCAACAATGACTTGTCCTTTGATTGATTTTCTATCAACATATTCTATGTTGAATTCACTTATTACCATCACGCACTTTGCTAGCCTTCCATTCAATGTTGTTTTACTAAGTAGATACTTTAAAGGGTCAATTTTGGCAATGAGCCTTATCTTGTGGGCTAGCATATAATGGTGTAATTTTTGGGAAGCAAAAACCACAGCCAAGCATGCCCTTTCCATGAATGTATAGTTAAGCTCGTATTTGACCAAGGTTCTACTAATGTAGTAAATTGCCTTTTCTTTTCCGGTTTCATCCTCTTGTGCTAAAAGTGCCCCTAATGAATTCTCTGTTGCTGAAATGTATAGGATCAAGGGCTTGCCTCTGATAGGTGGCATCAAGATTGGTAGATTCATGAGATATTTCCTCAATAGATTAAAGGCTTCTTCACATTTTTCATCCCATTTGAAAATTGTATCCTTATGCAAAAGTTGGGTGAAATTATGACATTTTTCAGCTAATTGGGAGATAAATCTCCTAATGGATTGAATCCTTCCTTGTAAAGATCTCATCTGACTAATATTTTTAGGTGCTTCTATTTCCATAATAGCCTTCACTTTAGTGGGATCCATCTATATCCCTTTTGCAGATACAATATAGCCTAGTAGTTTGTCCGATTGGACTCCAAATGCACATTTCTTTGGGTTAAGTCTTACTTTGAATTCTTCTAGCCTTTCAAAAAAATTTGCCAAAATTGGAAGGTGCTCTTTTCTTGAATGGGATTTGGCTAATATATCATCCACATAGTCCTCCATGAACTTATGCATCATATCATGAAATATTGTGGTCATTGCTCTTTGATAGGTCGCTCCTGCATTCTTTAACCCAAATGGCATGATGTTCCAGCAAAAAGTACCCCATGCACATGTAAAAGTAGTCTTATCTTGGTCTTCTAGTGCTATCTTTATCTAGTTATGTCTGCTAAATCCATCCATGAGTGAAAACATAGAGTGCCCTACAGTTAAGTCCAGAATGGCATCAATGCTCGGAAGTGGGAAGTCATCTTTAGGACATGCCAAGTTTAAGTCTCTAAAGTCCATGTAGATTCTGATAGATTTCTCTACTTTTGATACTGGCACTATATTTAAGATCCATTGTGCATAATCAATGGCCCTTATAAATCCCACCTTCAATAGTTTTTCTAACTCCACTTTGACAAGTAGTGCTATATGAGGATGCATCTTCCTTAGCTTTTTCTTAACAGGTTTGGCTCCTTCCTTGATATTTAGATGATGCATTATCAGATTTGGGTCTAAACTTAGCATATCATCATAAGACTATGTGAAATTGACTTGTCTTTCCTTAAATAACTTAATGAACTCTGTCCTTTCTTTGCTAGATAGTGATGCCGCTAGGTGGATGATCTTCGGCTCTATTTCTGATCCAATATTTATCTTTTCTATTGGATCAATTAAGATCAGAGATATTTCTTCATAATGTTCTGGTAGAGCATCCAAACTCCCTTCCTTAGGTGCATCAGTTGGGTTTTCACCTTTGGAAACATCCTTTATTTCTTTATTTTTTTCTTGATCTAATGTTGCCACAATGTGGTTTTCAACACTTCTTTTCCTTTTTTATTTTTTTCATTTTTTCTCGGATTGAAAGTTTGGATGCTCCCTTTGATCAATTCTTCTTGATATTTGCTGATAGAAGAGGGTTCAATCGCGTTAAGGTATTGGGACACCATGTTGTCATTCAAGAAAATTGGAAGGGTAGTTGGTTCAATGGAACTCCATTCAATTAAGTTTGGGTGTATGAGGGTTAATGGGTCAACACTTAGGTTTGTTTCAATTGGGTTTAAGGTGTGTATCTCATTATTAGAGGGTTCATACATTGTATCTTGAAAATCTCAAACATGGGCTTCCTCTAAATGTTCTAAAGAAGAAGGATCAAAGTCCTCCTCACTAGACTCCTCTTGGGTTTCCATTGGATAAAATTCATGTGGATTAAACCTAATTTTTGATTCTTCCATTGTAGGTCTCCATGAAGGTACACCTACCCATTGATTTATCTCTATTTCTATGCTTGGCACATCATTTAGGATCACTTGACTAGAACTAGATGCTTGATTTGAAGTTGATTCTATTATTGGTCCTTTACCTTTGGTATAAGCATAGGTATGAATGACATCAATACCCTTATCATGGCATGACTCATCTGATAGGGTCTCCCATTCCCATTCATTAGAATCCTCATCACTATGAGATTCTAATTGTAATATTTGGCTATAAAGTTTGGGATAATGTTTTTGAGTGTATCCTTCCTCTCAAGATACCCTACTCCTATTTTCTCCTTGGAATCTCACCATGTACTTTCTATGGGTCCAACGATCCCTTCATTCTTTGTGCCTAAAGTTCCTTGACCTTTGTACCCCATCTTTTGCATGATTGAAAACCCTTTCCCATATTCATGTGTGGGAATGGCTATATTTTGAATATGTTTGACATGTGCACTTGATTCTTCATCTTTATATAACCAATTTAGGATCTCATTATCTTCTTCATCCATGGTAGATGATGTACTTTCCCTCACAAAGTTCTCATTATATCTGTGGGGTAGATTTGAGGGTCTTCCAAAGGACTTGGGAGATAAGGGTAGGTCCATCATAGATAAGGAGTATTCACCTATGCCTTTTTGCTTGATCTTGCATTGCTTATCAAAATTCTTCATTATTTGGTCCATTTTTTGATAATGGGCCTCTTTAGTGTACACTTGGGTAGCTTTGGTATGATCTTCTTTTGATTCTTCAATAATGTTGTCCTCATTAACCTTCTCTTTTCCTTTAGTCAATGTAGTTAGGTTAATGAGTTTTGGTGTATCTTGAATAACAACCTCTTCTTCCATTTTTTATTTTCCCTTCAACAAAGGGATGTCCTTAGAACTTTGACCTTGTTCCATTTGATTAGGTGTAGACCCTTCATTATTGTGTGGAACCAAGGAATCATTGATAGGCTTGACATTATTACAATATTGGAATGTGTTTAGATCTCCACTTATCATTATCTCTTGCCCTAGATATAGGAATTTTAGGCATTGGTGATAAGTTGAAGGAACGGCTTGCATTTCATGGATCCATGGCCTTCCTAAAAAGATATTGTAATTCAACTTTAGATCCAACACTTGACATATGGTCTCCTTTTGCATAGGACCAACTCTTATGGGTAATACTATGGCTCCTTTTGAGGCTCTTTCTTCATCATCGTAGGCTTTTATGGTTATCTTTTTCTTAGGGTCAATAGCCTCCTCAAAAAATCCTAGGGCTTTCACCAAGCTAAGGGTAAAAATGTTTAGGCCAGCTCCTCCATCTATAAGGACTCTTTTCACCCTATGCTTATGAATCAACACTTCTATGTGCAAGGGCAGATTTTGAGGATGATTAAGGGACATGTCATCTTGTTCAAAAAATGATAGGAAATGAGGTGCAATTAAGTGCCCTACCATATTTTGGAATTTTTCTACCTGCAAATTTAGAGGCACATTGGTTTCCATTAAGGCCTTCTCCAAGATATCCTTGTGAATTGGTGATAATTTGAGCAGCTCAAGAATAGAGATTTGAGTGGGAGTTCTTTGTAATTGATCAACCAAGTTATATTGTTTTGATGATGATGTTGAAGCTTGATTTGATATCACCACTTTAGGAGCATTGGTAGGTAGGATAATTTTTTATGCTTGCCCCCTAGTGACAACATTTGATGATACTTCCCTTGACTTATCTTTCACTATGATAACATTTATGGTTTGATCGTCTTCTCTTAGATTATTTATCATGTTATCATAAGTATGAGAAAAGTTCACCTTCTCATTGCCTTTTTTTATTTTGATTAGCATTAGATGACTCACCCTTTTCATGATTCAAAAAGGGGTTTTTGAAGGCCATATGATCTCCATTATTTTGAGGCCCCTTAATTTGAATGGTTCCCTTGTCAATTAAATCTTGCACCAAGTGTTTCAACCTCATGCATTCATTGTTGGGTGACCTCTATTTGGATGATATTCACAATGATGGGCATCATTCCACCAATAAGGTTTAACTTCAGGTTCATAATCTTTCATATCGGGTAATGTGATGATATTATTGGCAACCAAGGTCTTTAATACATTCTCCAAAGGTTCACCTAAGTAGGTGAATTTCTTTTTATTATAATTGGAGTAGGAAGATTTTGATTTGTTCCCATTAGCATTATTGTTGGAATTGTTATTGGAATTATTGGCATTATATGGAGCTTTGTTTGATTGACTAACATTATTTGAAGAATTAGCTCCATATGGTAGGATAAAAGGGGTTGACTTCAAGTTGTGGGCCTCCACAACTCCATCATTCACAAGGTTTTTGTTGTTATTCTTTATCCATGATTTAGATTTATCATTGTTATTGTTGTACCCTTGATTATTGAAATACTTAGGCACATAATTATTGTTATTGTTGTTATTATTGTTGTTGTTGTTGGATTTGTTATCTTTAAATAATTTGATTTCACCTCTCTTAACCAAAACATCTTCAATCTTGATCCCATTTTCGATGAGTTTTTCAAATGTTGGGGGACATTGAAGTTGTAATCTATAATTCATTTCTATGGTCAAATTGTTAGTGAAGATTTCCATCTTCTCTTTCTCGGGGATACTTCATGGATACCTTGCAAAAATGGTCCTCCACCTTTATAGGAATCCTAAGGACTCTCCATCTTTCAGTTTGGTATCACACAACTTGAGCATTGTGATTTCATGCTCAATCTTATAAGAGTAATGGGTTATGGACATGGAGGCTAGCTCCTCAAAGGTCTTTATTCCTGGGGGTAGTTTTGAAAACCACTCCATTGCGGGACCTCCTAAGCTTCTAGGAAAAAGTCTCATTAGATATGTATCATTGTGCATGAACTCTATGCTTAGGGTGCAAAACTCTCTTAGATGATCCTGTGGGTTTGTTTTACCCATGTACTTATTGTATTTAGGAAAAATGGTATTGAAAGGAAAAGATACCAAAGCTAAGCTTTTGTCGAAAGGGAAAGGACACAAAGCTTCTATGGAAAAGGCTTTAGGTTCAGCTGCCTTCTTCATGGAATTAGTTTGTTCTTGGAAGGCCTTTATCTACCTAGTCATAACATTCATGGGGTCATCTTGGTGTTGGTCTTTCTTGAGTTGGTCAATATCAAAATCATAAGGCAACTTTACTCCCTTTTGGGCTAGGTTTAGGAAAAAGTTCTCCTTATCCTTGTCTATCAATTTCTCCATAACCTCTAGGAATTATAGGTCTTGGGAAGCTCTCTCAATCTTTTCTTCAAGTGTTTCTTTAGAATTATGATTGACATTGTTGGTATTGTGATTATGATATACCAAATTTCTATCCATCCCTCCAACTCTTTGTTCAAATAGGTTTGGAAAAATTTCTTCTTGATTAGGATCTTTGTAAAGACTTTGGTATTCCACTTCTTGCCCTTTGTTTGCAACAAGAGTGCTATCTCCTTGTAATGATACCCTATATGTGTGGGACCATGTGGAAACTGGCATCCAACAAGGGTTTGATTGGGAATGATCCTTGGTTCAAGAATTGTTGATTTTATATTGAAGAGATTTAAAAATATAAGATGATTTTTCAATGGATATATCTCTCACTTGTTTATGTATTTCAAACACAACAATCATGCATTCACTTGTCTCTTTTTACCCACTTAACACAAAATGTTTGATTTGAAGAATGTTATCACAGGTTTTGCACAAAAAGACACTTCAAGCACCTACCTAGCACAAGATTTGGTTCGTAAACATGGCTCTAAAAGGTGGTCTTACTATTTTATCAAGGATATAATATTGATTCCGTTCAAATAGACTTTAAAATTTCATCCCCCAAGTATGTTAAGGGGCTTCCCACATGCAAAAAGGTATGATTTGGTGCAATCCGTGAGGACTACTAGAGGAAGTTCGAAAAATTTAAAATCCATTTGTCACACACCCCATTAAGGATGCATGCATTTCATTTTAGAGTGGGTTGGATTCCTGCAGCAAAAGCGAGTGTATCCCACTTTGGGCTATCCCTCTCACTGGCCTCGTTAAGGCAAAACTCGAGAGGCGAGCCCACTAATTCTCTAGCATGTTCATTCAAAATAATGAAAATGGAATTAAGGTCAAACTTTTGGGAATTTGGTTCACCAAAAGGTGAAGAGCATATCCCTAACTTTTCCTTTAGTTCCCAAACACAATAGACAATGTTGTTCAATTTATTTCACCCACTAACTATAGGGATTTTAGTATTTCCACTCTCTTCCACCAACAAAGGGCTTTGATTAAGTGTTTGGTTTATTCCTTTAAGCTATCCAAATTACTAGATTTTGATTGAAAGAACAATGCCACAATTTAAGCACACAAATCACCAAGTTTTAAGGCTTACCTCTCGTTGTAGCTAACCAAAGTTAGGGGCATTTTTGTGTGATTTCATCATTTTTAACATTACCTTGGCAATAGCTCCTTCCGAATGTGCTTTTCCACTAGTAAGTTAGTCAACACAACCAATCACAATGAAGGCAACCAAATCAAAATTGAAGAAGCAAAGAATTATGTAATGAACCTTAAGCACCTTATTTGCAAATTTTTAAGGAAAACTTGAACTAAGGAGTAAAAATCCAATTAAGAGATACAAATTTTGTTTTGTAAGCTTCTATAATTGCAAGATAATTTTGATATACCCAGTTCTCCTCCTCTTTTGATTCCTCGAGAACCGCTTTAATATGCTCAAAGTTCTCCCTCTTGATCTTCTTAGCCAAAGCTTTGCCTTCTTGATTAAATTTACTCTCTGGTTTCTGGACCTTTCTGTGCCTTCTCATTTACAGTAAAAACATATAGACAGAGAGTTAGATAATTGAATTGATCAATCTGACAGCAAATTAAGATAACAGACAGTAAGCGACATTGTCTAGCTAATAAGCGTGATAAAATTGTTATCAGGCGTAACTTTAATGATAGCAAGCGTCACTTTCTAGTGACATAGGTGACATTGAAAGTTAATCAAGCGTAAACAATTTATTGCTAAGCGTAAATAGTATTGAAAATTGTGTAAAATGATTTACTTAAAGTGAGAATTTAACAAATACTAAGCATGAATTAGCAAATACTAGGCAGGACTGTCTATGTAAGTGTGTAGCAAAGGTTTGTCACAAGCGATAACAAATAGTAGATCTGCGACACTTCTTAAGTCATAGGCGTGACTTTACGAGCAAAGGTTGAACAATTTATCTCATAGGTGTGAGCATCTATCTCGCAAATGACTAGAAATAATTTAAGACAGAAGAGAAGTGATCGACCAAGCATGAGTTATCAGCTTATAGGTGTCAAAACAGTGATTTTAAGCATCATCAAAATGACTATAGGCATGACTAAATCATTTGTATGCGTGACTTTACCTATTTTCTACAGACAATTCATGAAAAAGTGAAAATACAAGCATACAAAATATGATGAAATGAGGCTTAGAGCCCCATGGTGGGCGCCATTTTGTATACTAATAAAAGTGTCTTCATAGGATTAAGGTTGAATCAATAAATGAAATAGTAACTAAATTAAACCACCATAGAGCAACTATTTAGCAAATCAATGATCAATTGAGCATCCTATGGCTCTCTAACTAAGATTGTTAATGCAAAGCTCTCAGCAAGCTTCCATTAATGACAGTCCTAGAATGAGAATGATAAGATAAACAAGTTAAAGCTAACAATTATATCAAAGTAAATGCTAATTAAGCTCTCAAATGCCTTTCTAAACTCAAATTGCAAGAGGTTCAATGCAATTCTCAGATGTGTGGTTGATAATTATGAAGGATTTAGGCCTTCCTTTTATAGATTTTCCAATAGTAGGGGGTGTAGTTGTGTTTGATCATGATTAAACCTTGGTTGAGTTCTTGGTTCCACCCTTTGAAGACAATGCAAAGTTTGTGTCCTCAAAGCTTGGGACAAGTAGACAAGATCAATGGTCAAGATTCTCTTTCACTTTGAGTGATTGAGATTGAATTTGGCTTGATCCATGTGAATGCCTTTCCTCAAATCTCATTGGTTGCCCGGATTTCCTCTCCTTTTGGGTTGTTGAGAGTAATTTTGATTTATAAATTGATTTAATTGATTTATTTTAGCCATGTACCCCTTGAATGGGTTGAATTTAAATTAATCCAAGCCTATACAATTATTTCATTTAATTGTATTTTAATTTGATTGTATTTGATTAAAACACTCTCAATTTTGATTTATCTTGAATTAAGACTTGATTTTAATTTTGATTGGCTAATTATGCATTGTGGTTCAATTACTTCAATTTTGTCCTTGATTTGCTCTGATTTGACTTGATTTTCTTTGATTTGATCTTTGTCCATTTTTAGGTGATTACATCCTCATCTGTCATAGCCATCTTTCTCTATGTAGATATATCAGTTCTTCATCTCTTCTCTCCTCTTTACAGATGTTTAGATATTTGCAAACACCATGATAAGTAATGTCAAAACTAATTGACATCAATGACAACAAAATGACTGATTCAATTATCTTACATATCATTTTAGTACTTGGTGATCTCTAATCACTGATCTTCAAGTTATTCAAGTATTCAATTAGTTGTAGTTCATCAATCTCTCCCTTTGGAATTGATGGCAAGACAAGCAATATGAAATATGACATGCACATACCAAACATGTATTCTACAACTATGTAAGTAAATATTGTAGCTCGTTAAACTCTCCCTAGCTTGATATTTAATATGTTTAATCACTACGTTTCATGACAACATTATAAGTGCAGACTTTCCTCTATGGATTTGATCTTTTCAGCTCTCAGATTCCTTCTATTCTCAGCAACAAATCTTCAAAAATCTCCCTGACTTTCTCAGATTATCTCTCCCTTAGATAGATATAATCTCTCTATTTATCATATTATTTATCTCTCCCTTTGACAACAATGCCAAAGAAAAACATAAAACATACAAATCTACAATAGCCAAATGACTCTCTATTGTTCAGTGCAGACAATGTATCTCGATATACTGATATGCCAATTCTTTGATCTAGTTCCTCAAATCTTTCACAACCTTAAACATAAGCCAAAGTTTGAACTATGTTGTATCAACATGAATGATCTTCTGATAAGATTAGGCTAATGCAACCTCGAGATCACATTAGTGACTGGCAGACAGGGGACGGACCCCAAGTCTAGTCCTCAAGTATTCAAAAGTGTCCTTTAGTAGAGGCTTGGTAAAAATATCAGCAAGTTGCTCCTTTGATGTAACATATTCCAGTTTGACTTGCTTCTCCTGTACTTGTTCTCTTAAGTAGTGATACTTAATAGAAATTTTATTTTTCTTTGAATGCATTACAAGATTCTTAGAAATATTTATTACACTAGTGTTGTCACAATATATAATCACCGACTCAGTGATTACCTCACTCATTCCTTCCAACACTTGTTTGATATAAGCAATGTTTGAATAGTTTGTAGTAGTAGCAACATACTCTGCTTCGACAAGAGACTGAGAAATACAAGGTTGTTTGTTACTTGTCCAAGTAACAAGTCTTTCACCAAAGAAAAATGCTCCTCCGGTTGTGCTCTTTATATCATCTATATTTCCAATCCAATCCGCATCGATGTATACTCTTAGTTCAAATTTTCCTTCCTTAGGATACCATAAGCCATATTCCTATGTTTTCTTCAGGTATCTCAAGATTCTTTTCACTGAAACCATATGTGAATCCTTTGGATTTGCAGAAAATCTAGCAACAATCCCCACTGCATGTGCAATATCTGGCCTACTTTTTACTATATACATCAGTTTACCAATCATAGATCAGTACAATGTCTGGTTTACCTCTGTAGATTCATCATCTTTTGTTAATTTGTAGCATGTGACCATTGGTGTTCCAACTGGTTTAGCATCTTCCATGCCAAATGTTCTCAATACTTCCTTTATGTACTTTGATTGTGTGATGAAAATTCCATCATTCTGTTGAATAACCTACAAGCCTAGAAAGAATTTAATCTCTCCAAACATAGACATTTCAAATTATTTTCTCATCTCATAAGCAAATGATTTACAGATATGATCTTGTCCTCCAAAAATTATATCATCCACAAATATTTTAGCAATCAAAATACTATCATCAGATCTTCCTTTCATATACAAATTGTTGTTTTCACTAGTTCTTACAAAACCAATACTTAAAAGATAAGTATGCAACCTTTCATACTAGGCTCTTGGTTCTTTCTTTAAACCATATAAAGCTTTGTGTAGTCTACATACCATGTCTTTCTGATTTGGATCAACAAACCCTTACGGTTGTTCTATGTAGACCTCCTCTTCTAGTATTCCATTCAGAAAAGCAGACTTAACATCCATTTGATAGACTTTAAATTTCTTATGTGCAACATATGAAAGTAACATGCGGACTCCTTCCAATCTAGCAATAGGTGAAAAAGTTTCACCATAATCAATACCTTCTTCCTATGCATATCCCTTGCAAACAAGTCTAGCTTTGTTCCTTGTAACCTCTCCATTTTTATTTAGCTTATTTTTGAAAATCCATTTAGTACCGATAACATTCTTATCTTTTGGTCTAGGTACTAAAGTCCATGTCTTTTTTTTCTCAATTTGTTCTATCTCTTCATTCATAGCATTTATCCATTCATCATTCTCAAGTGCAACCTTAACATTCTTCAGTTCAAATTCACAGACTAGGCATACATTTTGTCTTAACTTACTTCTTGTCAGTATCCCAGCTTGCCTATCTCCAATGATTTGGTTCTCAGGATAATACCTTCTAACAATCTCGCTAGCACTTGATCTCTCCTTTGTTCTTCATTCTATTTTGGTTCATTTCCTTGCTCGGTAGCTTCTTCATGTTCCTCAATTTCCCTTTTATGTTCCTCGGTGTTATTTTCATGATGCTCAGTCAACTCAGCCTATGGCTTTGGTAGGTACTTTGGATGCTCAATATAAGTGAATCTACCATAGTCTTCTAGCTCCTTAGCACTTTCTTCATCATTTTTATCATCAAATTTATCAACTCTGACATTAGCACTTTCAATCATCTTATTAGTAACCTTATTCTGACACTTGTAAACTTTTCTTTTAGTAGAATGTCCATGAAATATTCCCTCATCCCCTTTAGAGTCAAATTTTCAGTTCCTATCATTTTTCAGAATAAAACATTTGCTACCAAAAATTATGAAGTAACTTACACGCGGTGCGTAACCAAACCATAACTCGTAGGGTGTTTTGTTTGTGTCTTTCTTCAATTTTACTCGGTTCAGAACATATATAGTTGTGCTAACTACCTCTCTCCAGTATACTTGTACAACATTCTTTTCTATCATCAATGTCCTCTCACAATCAACAATTGATCTGTTTCTCCTTTCAACAATCCCATTCTACTGCGGTATTCTCAGTGCAGAAACATGTCTTTTTATGCCATGCTCATTACAATAGTTAGTGAATTCATCATAAATAAACTCACCACCTCTATTAGACCTATACAGTTGTGCTAACTACCTCTCTCCAGTATACGTGTACAACATTCTTTTCTATCATCAATGTCCTCTCACAATCAATAATTGATCTGTTTCTCCTTTCAACAATCCCATTCTACTGCGGTGTTCTTAGTGCAAAAACCTATCTTTTTATGCCATGCTCATTACAATAGTTAGTGAATTCATCATAAATAAACTCACCACCTCTATTAGACCTCAAGCATTTTAGTTATTTCCCAGTTTCTTTTTCTACTTTTTCTTTGTACCATTTAAACATTTTAAATACCTCAGATTTCTCTTTTAAAAACATTACAGTCATCAATCTAGTGTAATCATCAACAAACAGAATAAAGTATCTATCTCCATAGTATCTTTGAGTTCTCATGGGACCACATAGGTTGGTGTGAACTAACTCCAAAGATTATTTTTGTTGAATAGTCTTTACTCTTAAAACTAGATTTTGTCATTTTCCTCTTTTGACATTCATGACACATAACATGATCAGGCTTTGTTAGGGTAGGCAGACCTCTAACCTTTTTCTTTCTACTGATCTTAATCATGTTATCAAAATTTACATGACATAACTGATGCAGGAGCATCCTGGGTGTAAGAGAAATCTTGCATCACCCAGAAATATTTTTGGTTTCTTTTCAATAAGGGTTATCTTGTGTAGAGCTGCTATTTATGAAAACTTATTATTTTTAGTAAGTTGGTCATATGATCTCGGAATGTTCTGATTTCATAGTTGGAGGTTCATCTTAGTCATATCAGCCTACCAGTTGAGTTTCATTGTCACATCATCTATATTGGTGAAGTTATTGAGGTTTTTGGGTACGAAATCTTTCAGGTCAATTTTGAAGGCCTTAGAGGCTCCGGATCATGATCAACCCCTAATTAATTAGAGCTTGCACAAATTAGGAACTGTAGATCAGGTCTTGCCATTTCAAAAAAGTGGTTACAATTGAAAAATGGAGCTATGGTTAGAAAGTTATAGCCTCTAGAAGTTGGGCTATCTAAAAACATATTTTGTAATTATTTGGAGCCGACCCTATGTAAAAAGAAAAGAAAATAAAATAATTCTTAGGATAGTCGGTCTTAAGGGCTAAATTTCTAGAACCTTCTTGGGCAGTGGAAATTGCCTATATAAGAAAGGTTTGTAGTGTTGTCTAGGGCAGTTCTGGGTAGATCTAGGTAATAATTCAAGGTTTTGTCCTATAGAATATTGTAAGGGAAATGTCCATGTGGCTTTGCATATTGTAATTCTAAAATTTGTAATTCCACATTTATGGAGATAATCATAAGCTTATTTTTTGTTCTTGCAAATTATTGTTGTTCTCTATTTCTGTTATGTATTTGTTTGATTAAGGGGAGCACCCTTCATCAAGTGGTATTAGAGCAAGAGTTCCTAAGTGTGTAGACAAACCGCTGACTGTGAGGCAGTTTGCACCATGACCATAGTTTAGGGTTTTAGCAAGCAGCACGAAAATGCCTCCACGAAGGGAACGTGGCAGAAGAGCTAGTGGTGTGACACCTAAGGTTAGAGCGCTCCAGAGACAAGTGTGAGCATTACAAGAAGAGATTCACAGAGGAATGAATCTTAATGTCAGAGATGAAAGAGAGGATGAAGTTGAAGAAGGAAATTCTAATCAAGAAGGAGAAGGCAAAATTATGAACCAAGAGGAAGAAAGACTTTTTCGGGCCATATCCAAGATCAGGAAAAGACCTAAGATTGAGGTTCCTGCATTTTCAGGAAATCTTAACCCAGAGGAGTTGATCGACTAGATCAATGAATTAGAAGAATATTTTGAGTATAAAGACATTGAGGATCCTGATCGAGTCAAGTTTGTGAAGGCTAGACTGAAGGGTCATGTGAAGATCTGGTGGGAAGAGATTCAATTGGAGTGAAATAGAACAAGAAAGGATAAAATCACAAGATGAAATCAGATGGTGGATAAATTGAAGTGACAGTTCATTCTTGTTGATTATGAATTTGATCTACTGAAGAAAATGCAAAGTTTGAAGCAAGTGGGAAGATCTGTTCAAGAGTATACGGAGAAGTTCTATCGAATCCTCATTAGAACAGGCCATGTAGAAGCTGATAAGGAGAAAGTTGCCCATTATCTTAATGGGTTGAGGCTGAGTATTCAAGAGGAGTTGAATCCAGTTCGAATGAACAATATTGAAGAGGCATGCCAATTTTCCCTAAAAGTAGAGGAAAATTTGAACAAAAAGTTTGAGGGTAGACAAAACGGAAGAGGTTGTGGTGGATGGTCTATGGAGGCTGAAATGAAGATCTGAAAAAGAAGGATGAGGCTAGTAGCAGTCAAAATTAGAGAGGAAACAATTCCAATCATTTCCATGATCAGAATAATAGAGATCAAAGAGGAAGAGGAAGAGGACAAGGTTTAGGAAGAGGAGGCTTCCATGGAACATGTTTTCACTGTGGAGAAGAAGGTCATAGGGCATATGAATGTCCTCAACACCAAGGAAGGACAGATAGGAGAATTGAAGGCAAGGCTAGAGTTGCACATGTAGATGAAAATTCTAGATCATCACATTTTGAAGATGCTGAAAGAGGAGAAATGCTAATTAATAGAAGAGTCCTACTGAGTGGTGAGAATGAACTTGAGCAAAGGAGGATCCTATTTTGCACCAGGTGCAAGTGTGAAGATAAGTGTTGTGACGTGATTATTGATAGTGGAAGCAATGACAATTTGGTGTCAGAAGAGATGGTCAAAAAGTTGAAGCTCAAGAGATAGAAACACCCACATCCATATCGGATTTCCTGGGTATAGGATGACCACAAGGTCATGGTCAGTGAACAGTGCCTAGTAAAGTTCAAGATTGGTGGATACCATGAGGAGGTACTATGTCATATCATACCTATGGATGCATGTCATATGTTGTTGGGTAGACTATGGCAGTTTGATAGGTGTGTTGTACATGATGGTCATGCGAATACCTATTCCCTGATGAAGGATGGAGTGTGACATAAGCTAAAGCCATTGAGGGACACAGAGTAAAAGGTATGTGGTAATGCAAGGATAACTTTTGTTGATGGAAGAAAATTCCTAGAGGGTATGAGGCATGAGCATATGTATTTGATGCAAAGTGGGAAGCGGAAGGTGTGGTTTAGCACTAAATTTGACTTACAAACCTCTGAAGGTTGGAAATGCACTCAAAATCCTATTTTCCCCTGCTGGTGTGTACCTTTCAACTTTCTTCACAAGGTGCTAAAGGTGGTTTAACTTGAGGTTATCACAACCCCAAAACCGAATACTCAATCACTGAGTCCCTAATCAACCAATCACTAGTCAATAACAAGACAAATAGGGTACTTCACACAATCTAAGTTTAATGTAAATGGACTCCAAGGTATACTTACAAATGTTTTGTGTCCCACACAGAATATTATTGTGACAGACAAGTAATATGCACTCAGTAAGATACCATATGGAGAACAAACTAAATGGAAGAGTCCTCGGCTTGAAACATTCTGCACAATACTACTAGCAACCAGAAATAGAGTACATAAAATGTTTTTACTAAGATATTAATTGGCATGTCGGTTTGACCTTAAGGAATAATGAAAGTTGTGTTACCCCTCTCAAGTTTTAGGAAAAACACAATGCAATAGTGAATACTCATGTTGATACATTCAATCCTCGAGCACAAAAAAAACTTAGGCTCAAAGCCTTTCAAAATAGAATGTTGAATTTTAAATGCCGACAATTTCAACTATTCACAACACCACTTCATTATTTCATTGTATGCAAACTTATACTGACAAACTCTTACCAGGCTTCGGGGGTCACTTGTCTGAAGTTCTATGTACCTCTACTAGACATAGACTGGCGAACAGAGAGTAGTGTTCAACCACACTGTTGATACATTTGGTCATTAAATGGACCAAACCCCATGCGACAATTCTGCAAACAGATAGCATGTATCCCGATTCAACAGCCCACACACTCGAGCGGTTGTGCTACCATCTTTGACACCTTGATAAATAAGGAACAAATCAATATGAACTCGGAATACGTTAATGGAAAATGACTGTCGCCAAACCGCACTTTACTCGTTGTAGAAGAATAGGCTAGAACGACTGCAAACCCATCACCCGTGCATCACCTTGACGCCGAGACTCCCAAATACTATTTGGACAAAGTAAGGGGGTTGAATAAAACATAAAGGTCCCGATCCCGAGCCGTGACAGTCAATAACTTCCGAAATGTGTGTGGATCGTTGTCTTTAAATCGAATGCACAAATGGTTATGTGCATTTAGGCCATCAATAAACTCTCAACTCCCTACAACCCTACGACTCCAGACTTGCAAAAACTGAAAAGAAACATTTCAAATGTGAATTCCACCAGAGGATTTCAGATTCCCATGGTGGAATATGAACTCACGCTCGGTTCTAATAAGAACCTGAATTAGGGCACAAAACCCGTCACCCCCATAGTCTCCTCTGATTGTGAACCAGGCTATTTTAATGCATAACCTGAATGCCACAATAAAATTAGGAATGTAGACTGAACAAAATGTCACAGAGGATGTCTTCAGATCATCTCGCACGCTTGTATTGTACCAGGGAGTACTGCTTGGAATGATGAAACGAACAGTAGGAAACATAAATCTAAAGAGTGTTCTAATGCTAAGGTTCAGGATTACCCACTAACCATTAGCTACCTTAGGGCTTATAGACACCAATCCTAGGGCTAGGTCTTATAGATGGTATCCATGATAGAACCTTTATTACATTCAAACTCTTATACTAACTAGGGTGTTCCTACACCAGTATTTTTCTTTAATTCCAAAAGTTGGTAAAGAGGAAGTAGAAAATGTACCTGTAGAAGTTGCAGATCTGTTGAATGAGTTTCAGGATATTGTATTCGATAATGTTCTAGATGGATTACCATTGGTAAGGAAGATCAGTCATCGGATGGACTTGATTCTAGGAGCCAGTTTGCCAAATAAGGTAGCACACAAAATGACACCAATAGAAAGTGAAGAGTTGAACAGAAGATTACATGAATTGTTATAGAAAGGGTTGATTTGGGAGAGCCTGAGTCCATGAGTTGTACCAGCAGTAGTAGCACCAAAGAAGAATGGAGAATGGAGGATGTGTACAGATTCCAGAGCAATAAACAAGATCACAACCAAGTATAGGTTTTCATTGCCATGTATGGATGATATTATGGACTATTTGAGTGGAGCTATGTATTTTCAAATATAGATTTGAAGAGTGGATATCATCATATTCAAATCAGAGAAGGAGATGAATGGAAGATTTCTTTCAAGATGAAGGAAGGACTGTATGAGTGGTTAGTCATGCCTTTTGGGCTAACCAATGAATCGAGCACTTTCATGCGGCTCATGAACCAAGTTTTGAAAGAATTTCTAGGTAAGTTTGTCATTGTTTACTTAGATGATATTTTGATCTTTACTAAGACGTTAGAGGAACATATGATGCATATTCGTATGGTGTTTGAGAAGTTAAGAGAAGAAAAATTGTTGATTAATTTGAAGAAGTGTAGTTTTGTGAAGAAAGAGTTAGTGTGTCTGGGATTTGTAGTTTTGGTAGAAGGTCTAAAAATAGACCCAGAGAAAGTACAAGCTATCCTTGAATGGCCTACTCCAAGGAGTGCTACTGATGTAAGATCTTTTCATGGTTTGGCTAGCATTTATGGAAATTTTATCAGGAGTTTTAGCAGTATTTGTGGACCCTTGACTAAAACAATGAGAGGGGATAGAAAAGATTTTAAGTGGACTACTGAGGAAAATAAGAGTTTTAAACCGTTGAAACATAAAGTTACAGAACAACCTATTTTAGCACTTCTAGATTTTAATAAGGTGTTTCAAGTAGACTGTGATGCTAGTGGTACTGCAATAGGAGCTGTTATGAGTCAAGAAGGTAAACTTGTTGCTTATTTTAGTGAGAAGTTAAATGATGCCAAGAGAAAGTATTATGTTTATGATCAGAAATTTTATGCTATAGTTCAAGCATTAAAGAAGTGGAGACACTATCTGCTTCCTAAGGAGTTTGTTTTGTATACCGATCATCAAGCTTTGCAATATTTGAATAGTCAAGGAAAGTTAAATCAAAGGCATTTGAAATGGGTTGAGTTTTTGCAGAGTTATAAATTTGTTTTGAAACACAAGAGTGGAAAGTCTAATAGGGCTATAGATGCACTTAGGAGAAGGAAACTATTGCTGACAGAGATACAGATTGAGGTGGTTGGGTTCAAGGAACTCAAGAGTTTGTATCCAAAGGATCCTGATTTTGATGAAGCTTGAAAAGCTTGTAAAGAACCTGTTACTCTAGACATAACAAAGTGGTTGGATTTCATCATTCGGGATGATATGCTATTCAAAGGGAGTTAGTTGTGCATTCCACAAAGTTCTATGAGGGAGAATCTCATCAAGGAGAAGCATAGCGGAAGATTGGCTGGACATTTTGGTCATGATAAAACCCTTGCTTTGGTTAGTGAGAATTATTATTAGCCATAGTTGTAGAAAGATGTCAAGAAGTTTGTACAGAGTTGTAGAGTGTGTCAGATGGAAAAGGGAGTAAAGTAGAATATAGGGTTGTATTAGCCATTACCTGTACCAAAGAATCCTTGGGAGGATATCAATATGGATTTTGTTCTTAGTTTACCAAGGACTCAATGGGGACATGATTCAATTTTTGTGGTAGTTGACAGATTTTTTAAGATGGCACATTTCATTCCCTGCAAGAAGACTAATGATGTTGTTCATGTAGCAGAATTGTTTTTCATAGAAGTGGTGAGACTACATGGTTTGCCAAAGAGTATAGTTTTAGATCAAGACACTAAGTTTGTTGGATATTTCTAGCGTACATTGTGGAAGAAGTTGAAGATAGATTTGAAGTTTAGTTCATCACATCATCCACAAACTGATGGACAAATAGAGGTGGTGAATAGGAGTTTGGGGAATTTGTTGAGATGTTTGGTTAGAGATAAGCCAACAGGATGGGATTTGATTTTACCACAGGTGGAATTTGCATACAATAATTCTATCAATAGGAGCACTAGTAAATCACCATTCCAGATTGTATATGGAAGTAGTCCCAGAAATGCATCTGAGTTGAGGAAGATAGAAAAAGGAGAGATAAGTAGTGCTGAAGTTGAGGATTTTATAGAATATTTGAAGAACATCCATGAGGAAGTGAGGAAGCACATTACCAAGATGAATGCGTAGTATAAGGCTAAGGAAGATGAGAAAAGGAGGCATAAGGAATTTTAGGTTGGAGATGAAGTCATGGTTCATTTGCGGAAGGAGAAATTTCCAGTTGGTACATATAGCAAGTTGAAAATGAAGAAGTTTGGGCCATGTAAGATACTGAAGAAGCATGATTCAGGAAATGCCTATGAGGTAGAATTGCCTACTGAGCTGAATATTTCACCAGTATTTAACATTTCAAGTTTGACAGAGTATCATGAAGGGGGTGTTGAAAATGAGATCACAGAAGCACAGTGGAGTATTCCAACAACTAGTTCAGATACCAAGGAGATTGAGGATATATTAGATAGTCATGTTGGCAGAAGCACAAGGAACAGGACATATGAAGAATATCTGGTCAAATGGATAGGATGATCTGTTGAAGATTCATCATGGCCGACAAAGGAGGAGGTTAACCATCTTGGTTTTCCTCTTCACACTTGAGTCGTGACAGGGTCACTTCTCAAATTACCCCGGGTGTCTGATGCAGGAGCATCCTGGGTGTAAGAGCAATCTTGAATCACCCAGAAATATTTTTGGTTTCTTTTCAATAAGGTCTATCTTGTACAGAGCTGCTATTTATGAAAACTTACTATTTTTAGTAAGTTGGTCATATGATCTCAGAATGTTCTAATTTCACAGTTGGAGGTTCATCTTAGTCATATCAGCCTACCAGTTGAGTTTCATTGCCACATCGTCTATATTGGTGAAGTTATTGAGGTTTTTGGGTATGAAATCTTTCAGGTCAATTTTGAAGGCCTTAGAGGCTCTGGATTGCGATCAACTGCCAGCTGACTGGAGCTTGCAGGAGTCAATCACTGTGGATCAGGTCTTGTCATTTCTCAAAAGTGGTTACAATTGAAAAACGGAGCTATGATTAGAAATTTATGGCCTTCGAAAGTTGGGCTACCTAAAAACATATTTTGTAATTATTTGGAGCCGACCCTATGTAAAAAGAGAAGAAAAGAAAATAATTCTTAGGATAGTCGGCCTTAAGGGATAAATTTATGGAACCTTCTCGAGCGGTGGAAATTGCCTATATAAGAAAGGTCTGTAGTGTTGTCTAGGGCAGTTCTGGGTAGATCTGGGTAATAATTCGAGGCTTTGTCCTACAAAATATTGTAAGGGAAATGCCCATGTGGCTTTCCATATTGTAATTTTGAAATTTGTAATTCCACATTTGTGGAGATAATAAGAAGCCCATTTTTTGTTCTTGCAAATTGTTGTTGTTCTCTATTTCTGTTATGTATTTATCGTATTAAGGGGAGCACCCTTCATCAATAACCTTTTATGCCATAACCATGCATCCTCATTTTTTACCAATAAACAAGAAGTCTTAGCATTTTCAAGATAAAATCAGTTACCTTTTGATTGTCCTCTTGTTCTGACAAGATTTCCACTTTCATCAAATATCTTTACCTTCTTGCTTTCAAAAGCTACTCGATGACTTGAGTTGTTAAGTTGTGCCACACTTAGAAAATTTTAATTCAGTCATTTTACCCAATAAGCATTATCACATTTGATTTTATCATTTATGAATAAAGATCCTTTTCCTCTAACCATACATGGTGCATCATTACCCATTCTTACTAATCCTCCATTATAATGCTCAAGATGATCAAACTTTTCTTCATCACCAGTCATGTGATGTGTACAGCCACTATCAATGATCCAAGTATCATTTTTACTAACTTTAGAAATGAGTTATGTTTCTACATACCTTTCTTCTTCCTTAGAATCATCCTTCATCGCAACAAATACTACTTCAACATCATCATCTGTGTCGGTATCAGTATCATTCTCTTCAACAAAGTAACATACCTTTTTGCCCTTATCTTTGTGATCTTGGTTGTCTCTATTGTAGTGTTGGTAACTTATGATCATGAGTTGATGGGTTGATGGATGCCTTATTCACTAGCTCCTAATCGTATTCTATGATATCCCATATTCTCTATAATAGGGTATGCTTTGGAATATTTAGATTTAGGGATTTTGACAAGTTGATTATCTTCTTCTTTATATAGTCAAGCAGTGAAATCTTCTTCAATGTTTTCTCCATCAAGAGGACCCCAATGTTGGAATGTTGTGACTTTAACTTGAATAACTAACTTTTCCTTGATATATATAAAAAAAAATTGACCATATGTTTTAGGATATAATAGGATTTGGCCTACATATTGTGCATTTTGTGAGGTATGTTCTCCAGGACCTTTGGAAACTATCTTAACCTTTATTTGGGAAGGATTGGATGAAAAGACAATATTGCTAGGTCAACATGTTGGGTGACGGGATTATTGAGAGGACAACAGTTGGTATGTTTCCCTTCAAGGATTTTATAATACTTGAAGGATTTGGGTGTTGGGATAGAAAAGATAAAGTACTGAAACGGGAGGGGTGAATCAGTATCCTCAATTTTTTTTACTAAATCAACAATCTGCAATAGTAGTGTCTATCTAACCAAATAATTCCATTGTTTGCAACATACATTCAAATAACTTGTAAATATAAAGTGCATCAAAAACAAACAATAAATCATTCATGAAATATAACACATGACACAAGTATTTTGGTTATGCAAAAACCCTTATTAGAAGGTAAAATTGTGGTGGGGATGACACCCACAAATTTTTCACTACTACAGTAAATAAAGTATGTCAGTTAAGGATACAAGTGTGATCACTTTTGGTGATCTTACCCTATTAGGAGTAACTTAATATTGATTAGATCTACCTTGTAAAATGATTTCAGCAACACCAAATAAGTGTGCACTCGGTTAGGAGATTTACAACAGATGGTTAAGTCTACTCTGTTAAGAGATTTTCAATCCTACTATAATGGTTAAAAGATAATAAAAAATATCTGCAATTGAAAAATTCAACTTGTATGAATTAGATCTATGAAATGCTAAATAGATTTCACCTTGATGTGTAGCATATTACTCTCTATCCTGCTTAGTAGCCTTGTAAGTTTCTGATAAAACTGAATATTGTTTCTGATAACTGCTCATTCATGTTAAACCCTTGTCTGAATTCTGATGTCATGTAGGTGGCTACTCCTTCATCAACTCCTTTTCATGTCCTTTTCCTTACTTATGTCAAAATAACATCAATTACAATTATATAGCAAATTGCTTTGACCTAATTAGGTTTACAACATCTTAGAAAACCTAAGATCTATGGTGTACAAAAATTAATGATTACATCCAAAATAAATGTGCCTTGATCTTTGTAAAACATTTGTAGATCTGTGTAAACCGTTTGCATAGAGACATGTGTCATTACTGATTACTATGTTGTTTCCTAAACAACTCAATAAACACTGCATTCTCTGTTCGGTGAATAACTTGATGCTCGGTATGTAGATTGCTCGGTGTTCACTGACTTGGTGCTCGGTGCTCAATATACTCTGACACTCAGTAAATATACTCAGTTAAACCTGTATCCATTTAACTTTTGATTCTACCTTGTGATTGCTCAGTATGAAGGCTTTGTAAGTTCAACTGACTAGCTTCTATAGCTTCTTATTTCATCTTTTACCGACTAATCTTAGTTGATACTAATGACAACACTTAATGCTCAAATAGAGATGACATTGGCATCTTAGAGAATTGTGATTCCATTACCATTGTAAGGAAACTTATTGCATTGATGGAACAAGGAAGGAATGGCTTGCATGGTCTAAATCCATGGTCTCCCAAGGAAGAGATTGTATGGAAGATCAAGGTCTAAGATTATACATGTTGTTTCAACCACTTTTGGGCCTACTTGGAGAGGTAACTTGATGATGCCTTTGGACTCTCTTTAAGCATCATCATTGGATATTATTGTAATTATATTAAGTGGTCCAATGACCTCTTTTGTATAACCCAATTTATTTATTAGCCTTAATGTACAAAATTTAAGCTAGAGATCTGCCATCTATGAGGACTCTTTTGATTTTATGGTGATGGATGAAAGCTTCAATGTGCAAGGGCTTATTATGGGATGAGTCTGGTGTTTTGATGTATTTGGTTGTAAACATGAGGTATTGTTGCATTGTGATATTTCTAACCATGGCTTAGAATTATGATGCATGGATGTTATCAAGAATGTAGGATTCAAGGAGTGCTTATTCAAGGATTTCCTTATGGAAGGGAGATGGTCTTAGAATCTCAAGAATGGAAATTTGTGCAAGAGATTTTCCTAGGTGATCAAGGATGTTGTATTGTGGGGTTAGGAAAGTGGTGGGGTGAGTAAGAGAGGCAAAAGAAGATGAAGCTCCTTGAATTGTAACCCTTTCTCTCTAGATAGTAGCATTACAATCCACCTCTAACAATAATAGTGTTAACATGGGAATCAAATTTTTCAATGCGGTCGACAAGGGAATCAAATAAACATATGGTATTATTATAATCATAGGTTATGGAAGAATTTTCCTTTATCATGCTTTTGGAATGGTTTCATGTAAATATTAAGTTGATCATTGGAGGAATGCAACGTGGGTCCCTCTACTTCAATTTCACTCCTATCAATAAGGTCTTGGATATAGTATAGTTTTTCAAGTTCATGCATTTATTAGTATTATGACCTTTGACTCTATGGTAGACACAATATTAATTGTCTTTAAACCAAGAAAGTTTGGGTCTATTTTTGTCATATGGTCTAGTGATAGACCAAGTTATTTGGTTTTCTTCGACAAGTTGATTGAAGATGAAATCAATGGATTAAACAAGGGGTGTATAGTCACATCTAAGTCTATTGTCTTTATTGGTTTTTTATCATGGTGGTCAACATAAGATAGTGAAATTTTTGGTTTGATTACAATTGAGGTGGTGGTGGATTAGATTGATTTGATTGATTAGGTTTGTCGGTTTGATTGGATGGTTCTTGTGTAATGTTTTGAGGATCTGATGGTCTTATGGCTGAAAAATGCAATTGGCAACTACCCAACTACAAAGACCAAATTGGTGGGATACAAACTAGTCTGTACGAATGAGGATCATAAGGTGATCCTATTATCTGTATAGTAGGGGGACGTATGGTGAGGACAAAATGTCATATGGTGGTTTTGGGTGAAATATTGTATGGTGTCAAGAACAACTAGTTATCATACATTATCAAGTGTGTTGTACAGTGGTGGTAGGACATGTTATGTCATACAGTGATGTGCGGTGTTGTATGATGCAACTCCAACTACCTTTGTGCAGTTCGGTGGCCAACAAGGAGATGTTCAATTTTTACCAATATTGTATTGCCAAATGCGAATATGGAATAATGGTATGAAAGCACAATAGTATCACACCAAAGAGGGTTCGCATATAACAATAACACATATGATGATATATTTTATACAAGAAGTAACATGAGATGATAGTAGCCTAAACAACAATGACATAGAAGTAATAATATTCAAATAATAATATCACTTTAGATTTTCTAGGTTTGAAAAGAGATAGAACATAATAGAATAGGGTGGAGTTACTCCCACTGAAACTGCATTTTCTAAGTAGGGAAGGTTTTTCACTTCCGAAATGGAAACACTAGAACTCCAAATGGAATTCTCAATATAATAAAATAATCCAAGATGTATGCTAACAACTACCAACATGTTGGTCATAAATACCCCTTTTGAAGAATCTTCCTGAGGGTTTACAAAAATTTCTGACACGACAAACACCTACAGACAATAAAATAAAAATGGGAACGAGAGATAATTAGATTAATTGTCGGGGCCAAATCTACAAAACATTATATTAATTTATTTTATGACGTCGGGGAAATCACAATCCTCCCCACCTAAAAGTTGCTTGCCCTCAAGAAATTACAGACTGGGATGCTCCATAATCTGCTTGCCTTCCCAAGTGGCATCCTTAACTGAAAGATCCTTTAATTACACAAGAAACTCCTTGATAGTGTGTGACCTTAGCTTCTTCTCTAGGACATTGATGATCTCAATAAACTCTAGAATTAGTTTCCCTTCTTCATCAATGGAAGGTAGTTCATTTGACACTAGGATACACTTCCTAATGACCTTCTTCAAATACAACACATGAAATATATTATGAATCTAACTCCCTATCGGAAGCTCCAATTCGTAGGAAACTTCACCTACTCTTTGAATCACTATGTAGGTGTTGTAGAAATGTGGCCTTAACTTCTCTTTACCACCCATATTCAGGGAGGATTTTCTGTATGGTTGAAGTCATAGGTATACCAGATCACCCACCTCAAAATTTCTCTCAACTTGGTGTCAGTCAGCATATATCTTCTACTAGTTTTGATCCCTTTGTAAGTTATCCTTGAGAGATCTCAGGATATCCAAACTCTCTTGTAGCCATCCTTTGGCCCTTGGTGTGTGACTGTCACCTAGTGCCAAACCCATGAATGATGAAGGTTCATAACTGTACAATGCTTTGAAAGGAGTTATGCCTATCAACATGTGATAGGTGGTATTGTAACAATGCTCACCCAAGTGTAGCCAACAAACCCAAGCCTTTTGTTGTGCCAAAACATAGTTTATGAGATATCCTTCCAACCATTTGTTCACAATCTTCATCTTTCCATCCATCCATTGGTGGTAGCTTGTGCTTGGAAAAACCCTTATCCCTACCAATTGAAATAAATAGGTATTGAGGAAATGACTATCTTTGTAGCTTACTATGTTCCACAAAAGATTGTGCAATCAGAAAACCTCACAAAAGAATAACTCTACCACTTGAGTTGTATGTTATCTAGAGGAGATGGTGAAGAAATTAGCATATTTTTTCAAGCGATCAACCACAACAAAAATACAATCCTTTCCTTTCACTTTGGGAAGCCCTATTACGAAATCTATCGAAATGTTATCCCCCTTCTAATCAGGGATTGGAAAAGGTTGAAGTAGTCCCACTAGTATGGTGTGCTCAGATTTATTCTACTAGTAAGTGGACCATTCCCTCATGTACTATAGGACATTATTCTTGAGGCCCTTCCATGAAAATTATTCATAGATTTGTTTGTAGGTCTTCAAGTATCCTGGGTGTCTAGCCAAGGGTGAATCATGCATCTCTTTTAAAATTCTTGCCTTCATCTTGGACTTGGGTACTAAATAGATTATGCCCTTGTAGTAGATGATGTCATCAACCACCTTATACCTATCATCCTACACTTGACCATCCATTAGCTGGTATACAATTGTGTTCTTGGAGTATTTAACCAATAGGTGTGCCTTCCAATTTACCAAATTCTGAGACAAAGAACATATTTTAGGACTTCTTGATAGAGCGTTAGCCACTATATTATTTTTACCCTTCACATACTCAATGTCAAAATCAAATACTTGGATTTTTCTCACCCACTTCTATTTTCATTTGTTCAAATCCATCTGCTCCAAAAAATCTCTCAGGTTGTTGTGGTTTATTTGCACGACAAAATTTTCTCCGATGAGGTACTGACAAAACTTCATCAGTGTGTGCATGATGGTGAGCATCTCTTTTTCATATATGGATTATAGTCACTCCTCTCTTGAGAGCTTCCAACTCTTGAAAGTAATGGGGGGGTCGGTCCTATATCAACACCACCCCGATGCCTTCTCTTGATGTATCGCACTCCAGGATGAAGAGTCGAGTGAAGTCAGGTAGTGTCATAAATGGACAAGAACTCATGACTTCCTTTAATGTGTTGAAGGTGTGTTGTGCTTACTCATTCCTATGGAAGGATCCCTTCTTCATTAGGTCTGTCAAAAGTGCATTGAGCTATGTGAATCCCTTCACAAATATGTTGTAATAACTGCATAGTCCAAATAATCCACATGAATCTAAGAGAGTCTTGGGAGGCAACCAATCCAAAATTGCTTGAATCTTCTCCTAGTGTACCTGAATCCCTCGGGAACTGATGATGCATCCCAAATATAATATCTATGTCATTCCAAACTCACATGTGGAATTCTTTGCAAATAATTACTATGACTCCATGATTCCCAAATCTTCATCCAAATGCCTCAAATGTTCCTCCCAAGTTTTGTTGTAGATGTGTATGTCATCGAAGAATAACAAGAGGAACTTGCATAATTGTATGTTGAAGATGTGATTCATGTAGGATTGGAAGGTAGCCATAACATTGATCAACCCAAATGACATGACTAAGAACTCATAGTGTCCAAGGAAAAGCCATTTTAGGAAAAACTAAGGGGTGATGAGATACCCAAATAAGAATCTCCTAGAAAAGTTATAAAAAATTATCTTACACCTAAGTTTACACTAGCACACAAGGGGGAAGGATACTTATGTGCTACCTTTTGGGTGCTAAGTCCAAACTAAGAAAAATGAGAAGTTTTGCAAGGAATGAACCTCTTGCAAAATCCCTCCAAACACATGAAATAAAGGTTAATTACCCACTAACTATTTTGGTGCAATTAATTTAACAAAAACACAAGAAATTGCAATCTAAACTAAAAAACCTACAAAACCATAGGTCGGTGGTCTCAAATGATGAACTACAACTGATTGAATACCTGAATGACTTGAAGATCAGTGATTAAAGATCACCGAGTACTGAAATGATATGTAAGATAATTAAATCAGTCATTATGTTTTCATTGATGTCAACTAGTTTGACAATACTTATCATGTTAGTTACAAACATCTAAACATCTATAAAGAGGAGAGAAGAGATGAAGAACTGAGATATCTACATAGAGAAAGATGGATATGATAGATGAGGATAAGGAATACTTTGGGTAACTTATTGATGCGTTTATGATTTCATATTGTTGACTTGATTATGTTGCATTAATCTATTATGAAGGAGGAAGCAAAATGTACAAGGTAATGTGGTTAGTAAATGAAGCACTTCAATATACACCGAGCCAGTGTAGTGTATACCGAGTGATAGTATTAACCGAGCTTGTGTTCGTTGACATATTTCTTTGTTAGTTGAGTATAGATGAAAGTATTAAATGCTTAAGTTTAGCCAACAAAAATTGATGAGCTAGAAATTGTTATGATTTTGAGATTGAGGATAAAGTTTGTTATAAGATCCACGGCTAACAAAATTCAAAGAAGATCTAAAGGATGGAAGTGAAACGTGTTACTGACACAACCGTTGAGGAAGGTTTAAGAGGCAAAATCTATGAAGGAGATTAAGTGGCAAAATCTGATGGATGATATAAAAATAATTTATCTTTCTATATAAGAGATATGAGTTTCATTGTTGAAACATGCCAGAAGAAAGAAGACTACAAAGATTTCACATGAATACAATTTCATGCATGCCTGATCAGACTGGTTGAAGGAGAACCAAACTGCAGAATAGTACCAAGCATCAAAGAGCTATTACCAAGTGAAAGTAAGTTGAGAAAGTAAATTGATATATTGATTAGAGGATTTGTATGGGCTTAGAATAGATCTGAACATCTACAAGATAAGTTTTATTGTAACCAGATCAACTATTGTTTCAGTTTAACCATTGATACAGAAAAATCTCTTAACCGAGTGGACTTAACTATCTTATGTTATGCCCCTATGTCATTCAATGAATGTACATTGTTATCCTATCAACCCCATAGTGAATGTTGGTTGAACGATAATTATTAGTCTTAAATCCTTTAACAAGGTCACACCTAACAGTGTGTTTGTAACCTTTAACAGGGTTGGCTCTTCACCGAGCTCACTTCAAAAGAGTGAAAATTATGTTGGGTTATCGGTCCCAGGTGGTTTTTCCCTTAACAGGGTTTCCATGTTAAATCATTGTGTTATGTGTTTTTGTGATGATTGCTTTATTATCATACTTTACATACTACATATTTGATTTGGTTAATAATCATTGTGAGTTAATTAACTGGTAATTAGTTAAGGCGCAGATAGTTTAAGAGTTTATGTTACCGAGCTGTCAAATTTGTTGAAATTGTTTTGAAAGTTACATCTTAAGATTTAGAACTATAGGATGACTGATCTAACTGATTCACCCCCCCTCCCTCTCAGTTATTCTAACAATTGGTATCAGAGCATTGGTTGCTTGGAACAGAGTTTTAAGGACTTCAATAGAAAGATCACAAGATGTATAAGAAGGAGGTGTCGAAGCTGAACAAGGACAACTTTACCATATGGAAAAGTCAAATGAAACTTCATATATCCATAATCGGAGATTTTGCCTTACATCTACTTGAAAATAGCTACTTACAACCAATGAATAGACCATTGACTCTTAATCAACTAAAAGATCAACATGAACACTATTAGGAATGAATGCTAAATATATCCTATGGGAGTATTGGTAGCCATTCTGTAGCATTTTTTTTTGCATTCATGACTATGATTGTCATTGATGTCAACACAGTGATCTACTGGAGATTAGCAGAGGAGTAGACAATGTTTTGATTAGTGCACGTGGGATATTGCAGATCAATCTATGTGATGTTGAGGATTTACTCTTGGATATGTTATATGTTTGTGGTTAAGAGCACAGATAGTAATTCAGTTATTCATGGAAGTTATGAGCATTTTGGTGGAAGCAGTATTCAGGCAGTGTTCTTGAGTAGTGGTTTATGGAAATTGGGTGATATCTCCTAATTGGGATGGAATCTGGTTTTGCGTAGTTAAAGGGAAGTTGAAGACATTTTGATAGTGACATGGATGACAATGCAAACTTTGAGGTTGCATGAGTGAAGAATTATTCTAATTGGAAGCTGACAGTTTTGTGTAAATTTGATGTAACGTGTGGAAACCTTTTATTTTGTAATTGGATGTTGACTCATTTGTAATTACTTGAGTGTGGTATATAGGAAGGAATGTTTTTCCTTGTTGTAATATGGTGGAATAGAGATGGAATACGTAATTGTGAAAGTGAATTTGTGAAGAGGATATGCGAGGTACAGAGATCTGAAATTGAGATCTGGTGTAGTAGTGGAGTGCGGTTTGGCACAGTCAGAGAAGAGGTAACATATTGTTGAGATCAGTAATGATTTGATATTATTCTATTGAATAATCTAGAGATCAATTGGACAGTGTGTTCAGTGATCTTGCCATTGAAGTTGTTTGGGCAGTGGGTCCTTCTGTCTTCCATAACTCCTAACAGAGTTAGAATCTTTTAGCAGGGATTCAAAATCTCCTAACCGGGATTCATATGTACTAAATGTATTTCATAAGGCTCCTAACCAAGTCCATCCTTTCACAAGGAATATTTATATTAATGCATCTTTTGTGGGCATCATTCCCACCAGGGTTTACTCTTTGATCTAGAGGTTCCCTAGTCAACATATATTGTGTCATTGTGTTATTGTGTGTGAATATCTTTCTATGGTTGGTAATTATATTGCTTACATGGTTAAACTTTGTTGAAGTTGATAAAATTTATAATTTTCAGATAACTAATTCACCCCCCTCCCCCCCCCCTCTTAGTTATCTTGGTGGAATTTACTTTCTAACAATTGGTATCAGAGTGGCAGGTCCTTGAAAGAAAAGTTTAACAGCTTAAGGAGATCCATGGTGAATTTTAGGAAAGAAAGCCCTAAGTTTGATGGAGTGAATTTTGATAGCTAGAAAGAAAAGATGAAGACACATCTACTGTGTTTAGGACCAGGTTATTGGTTGAATACAAAGAATGAGAAGACTATCATTGATGAGGATAATCTTGAAACATGTTCTAATGATGAGAGAGATCTATTCATGTGTAACACACTTTCCAGAGAAGCACTTTTGACAACCCTTTCGGGGAATGAGTATAGTTAGGTAAAATATTTGAAAACATCTCATGAAATTTGGAAAGCTTTACACTCTACTTTTGAAGGTGATGAACATGCAAAGAAAGTTAGATTACATAATTGGATATGTGCATTTGAAGATATAAGAATGATGGAAGATGAATTTGTTAGAAGCTATATTGGTAGAATGTCAAAAATTATTGCAGGCATAAAATCTTGTGGAGGAACAAAGATAGAAAATGAAGTTATATGGAAAATTCTAAGGACATTGACTCCTGCATTTAAGCAGACAACACATATGATTGAACAAGTTATACCTTTCACTTCAAACTTTACAAGAGAGACTCTTCTTGGAAGATTGGAAGTAGCAAAAATGAACCTGTGGTTATCAGGAGATTTTCCTAGAATGGAGACAGCATTCAGTGCTCTTAGTGTTTGCCCTACTTTGTCAAGAAGCATCAATTTGAGCAGAGATTATGCTGGTGGTAGCAGATATAGAAATGAAGAAGATAGGAAGATTGAAGAAGGTATTGCCTTACTTGTGAAGAGAGAACCAGACGGTAAGAAAATCTTTAAATGTTGGACTTGTCAAGAATATGGTCATTTTGCATCTAAATGTCCTAAGAGAGTTAAAAAGTATAGAAATAATTTCAAGCCTAGAAGATCTAAGGGATGTTATTATGCTAATGATGAAGATCTTGAAGCTAGTATAGAGAGAACTTTAAGTGAAAGTGATACTGAGAATAATGATGACATAGAATTTGTAGCAATGAAAGAAGAAAATCCTGAAACAGATGTTAAGGAAGAAAAAGCCCTAGTTTCTCAAGTTGAAAAGAAAGCTGATTGGATTATAGACAATGGTTGTTCACATCATATAACTAGAGACATGAAAAAATTTGTAAAGTTTAACAATTATGATGGTGGAGTTGTTAGAGTTGGAAACAATGCACCTTGTTTGATTAAAGGTATAAGATCTATTACTCTTGATGGAAAGACTAATACTAATGATGTTTAATTTGTGGATGGTTTGAAACATAATCTTTTGAGTGTTGGACAATTGGTTGATAAGGGATATCAAATTTGGTTTACTGAGAAAACTTGTGTGATAAAAGATAAAGATGGAAATCTGATTGGAACTGGATCTAGAACCAGAGGTAATGTATTTCAGTTGAATCCTACTGAGATGACATGTTTGATTACTAAGATAGATGACAGTTGGTTATGGCACAGAAGATTTTGTCATATAAATTTTGATAACATTGTGAAAATAAGTACTACACTTGCAATAAGAGATTTGCCTAAAATTATGAAGCCTACTAGCATGATTTGCAAGGAATGTGTGATGGCAAAACATAAGAGAAGTTCATTTCCTAGTAAGAAGTTTACATCTGCAAAGAAGTTGGAGATTGTTCATACAGATTTGAGCGGTCCTACAAGGACTAGAGGATTCTATGGAGAAAGGTATTTTATGATTATTGTTGATGATTTTACAAGAATGATGTGGATTGCATTTCTTAAAGAAAAGTATGAAGCATTTGATAAGTTTAAGGTCATTAAGAATAAAGTTGAGAATGAATCTGGAATGAAAATTAAATGTTTGAGATCTGATAGAGGTGGAGAATTTACTTCTAGAGATTTTAACACCTTTTGTGAAGTGAATGGTATTAAGAGACTATTTTCAGCCCCTAGAACAGCGGAACAAAATGGTATTGCAGAAAGGAGAAACATATCAGTGATTGAAGCAATAAGAATGTTTTTGGCCTATGCAACTTTTAAGAAATGGATGTGAAGTCAGCATTTTTTAATGGAGAATTGGAAGAAGTCTATATTGAGCAGCCTGAAGGTTTTCCTTTGACCCAAGAAGGAGATATGGTATGTAAACTGAAGAAAGCCTTATATGGACTAAAGCAAGCACCTAGAACTTGGTATGTAAGATTGGATAAGTATTTGTTGAAATTGGGATTTACAAAAGGAACAATTGATAGCAACCTGTACACAAAAGAAATTGAAAATGGTTTGTTGATTATAGTTATTTTTGTTGATGACATTATTTTTGGAGGAGAAGATGAAGCTAGTGATAAATTTGCTGATGAAATGAAAACTGAATTCAAAATGAGTATGATTGGTGAAATGAAATACTTTTTGGGATTACAGATAACACAGAATAGTGATGGTATCTTTGTAAGCCAGATAAAGTACTTGAATAATTTGTTAAAGAGATTTGGAATGGAGAACTGTAAACTAGTTGGAACACCTATGGTAACTAGACACAAATTATCTAGCATAGATGAGACTCCTACAGTTGAGTAGAAGTACAGATCTATGATTGGAGGATTGCAATACTTGACACATACAAGACCTGATATAGCACATTCAGTTGGAATTGTAGCAAGATTTCAAGATGAACCAAGAGAATCACATTATGCAGCAGTAAAGAGGATACTGAGATATTTAAGAGGCACAATTGAGTATGGATTGTGGTATGAAAAATCTAATGATTTTACCCTATGCGCATATATAGATGTTGATTGGGGAGGCAGTGTTGATGATAAAAAGAGCACCAGTGGTGGAGCATTTTTCCTTGGAGGAAGATTGGTTTCTTGGCTAAGCAAGAAGCTGAATTATTTTTCATAGAGCACAGTAGAAGAAGAATATGTAGTAGCATCAAACAATTGTAACCAGATAATTTGGATGAAGCAAATGCTGAAGGATATTGGAATAAAGTTTGTTGAACCTATTGTTATATATTGTGATAACACCAGCACAGTTAGTATGTCAAAGAACCCTATACTACATTCTAAAACAAAGCATATAGAGATTAAGTATCATGTAGTAAGAGAGAAATTTGCTGAGAAAGAAGTCAGACTTGAGTACATAAGCACAAAGGAGCAGATAGCAGACATATTTACAAAGCCTTTGCCTAAGGATACATTTGAGTATCTCAGAGGTATGCTTGGGGTTATGCCTCAACCTACTTTTGAGAAGTGATGTAGATTGGTTGCATCCATCTAGTGGTATATGAGCCTTATCTTTCTTCTGGATAAGATGTTGGTACTTCCTCTATGGGGGAGTATGTGTATCTGAGCTGAGTCATGAGGACTCTAGTGAATGTATTTTTCTGAACAGTGTCTTTTGACATTAGAGTTGTTGTTGACATAATGATAAAAATTTTGTCATTGATGTCAATGGGGGAGAAGTGTACATGAAAAAACCATTTGAACCATTTGTACCATCTATTGGAGAGAACTGAAAAGGAAAACAAAGCAAGATTTGATTGATGAAGAAGACTTGAAAGCATTTTCAGAGCAGCAGTGTTGTAGTATTGGATTCATGGAACATTGGATGTTTTTTCATCTATGTTGCCATCAATGCCGATGGGGGAGATTGTTAGGAATGAATGCTACATATATCCTATGGGAGTATTGGTAGCCATTCTATAGCAGTTGTTGTTGCATTCATGACTATGATTGTCATTAATGTCAACACAGTGATCTACTAGAGATTAGCAGAGGAGTAGACAGTGTTTTGATTAGCGAATGTGGGATATTGTAGATCAAGCTATGCGATGTTGAGGATTTACTCTTGGATATGTTATATGTGTGTGGTTAAGAGCATAGATAGTAATTCATTTATTCATGAAAGTTATGAGCATTTTGGTGGAAACAGTATTCCTGAGTAGCGGTTTGTGGAAATCGAATGATATCTCCTAATTGGGGTGGAATCTGGTTTTTCATAGTTAAAGGGAAGTTGAAGACATGTTGATAGTGATGTGGATGATAGCACAAACTTCTAGGTCACGTAAGTGAAGAATTATTCTAATTGGAAGCTGACAGTTTTGTGTAAATTTGATGTAACGTGTGGAAACCTTTTATTTTGTAATTGGATGCCGACTCATTTGTAGTTACTTGAGTGTGGTATATAGGAAGGAATTTTTTTCCTTGTTGTAATATGGTGGAATAGAGATGGAATATGTAATTTTGAAAGTGAATTTGTGAAGAGGATATGCGAGGTATAGAGATCTGAAATTGAGATCTGGTGTAGCAATGGAGTGCGGTTTGGCATAGTCAAAGAAGAGGTAACATATTGTTGAGATCAATAATGATTTGATATTATTCTATTGAATAATCTAGAGATTAGTTGGACAGTGTGTTCAGTGATCTTTCCATTGAAGCTATTTGGGCAGTGGGTCCTTCTGTCTTCCATAACTCCTAACAGAGTTAGAATCTTTTAGCAAGGATTCAAAATCTCCTAACCGGGATTCATATGTACTAAATGTATTTCATAAGGCTCCTAACTGAGTCCATCCTTTCACAAGGAATATTCATATTAGTGCATCTTTTGTGGGCATCATTCCCACCGGGGTTTGCTCTTTGATCAAGAGGTTCCCTAGTCAACATATCTTATGTCATTGTGTTATTGTGTATGAATATCTTTTTATGGTTGGTAATTATATTGCTTACATGGTTAAAATTTGTTGAAGTTGATAAAAGTTATAATTATTAGATAACTGATTCACCCCCGCCCCCCTCTCCCCTCTTAGTTATCTTGGTGGACTTTACTTTCTAATAGAACACAACATTACTATGATAGAGATTGTTGTTGCTCTATCTAATGCTAAATTTGAGGATGTCAAAGATTACACTAATGTAAAGGAAATGTGGGATAAACTTGCTCAAGTCTATGGTGGTGATGTTAATGTCAAGAGAGCCAGAGCTGAAAGCTTAAGAGGCAGGTTTGACGATATGAAAATGAAGGAAGGAGAAAACATAGTACAATATACAAACCGAATAAAGGAGGTAGTCAATGCTATCAGAGGATATGGTGGTGTCATTCATGAAGATACAATGGTAAGTAAAATTCTAAGAACCTTGTTGCCTGCTTATGCAATCAAAATATCTGCTATACATGAAATAAGGTCTACACCTGGAAATAATCTTACTCTTGATAGTCTGATTGGTAAGCTAACAACTTTTGAGTTGAATAATTTTGATAATAGTGTTGTACCATTTGTTGATTCTTCTTTCATGTCTTCTCTGAAGATCGGTAAGTCTAGCAGTAGACATAATATAAAGAATGATACTAATAGTAATACTGATGATGATCTTGGTGAACTTGAAGCTCTTATGGCTTGGAGATTACTTAAAGGTAAAGGTAGATATAAGGGTAAATTACCTTTAGCATGTTTTAACTGTAAAGAAGTTGGCCATATTGCTACTAGATGCCCGAATAGGAAAGAAGAAGATAGAAACAAAGATCGATCTAGTGAAGGAAGCTATGGAAGGAGAAATAACATAAGTTACCAACACTACAACAGAGACAATCAAGATCACAGAGATAAGGGCAAAAAGGTATGTTACTTTGCTGAAGAGAATGATACTGATACCGACACAGATGATGATGTTGAAGTAGTATTTGTTGCGATGAAGGATGATTTTGAGGAAGAAGAAAGGTGTGTAGAAACATCACTCATTTCTAAAGTTATTAAAAATGATACTTGGATCATTGATAGTGGTTGTACACATCACATGACTGGTGATGAAGAAAAAATTGATCATCTTGAGCATTATAATGGAGGATCAGTAAGAATGGGTAATGATACACCATGTATGGTTAGAGGAAAAGGATCTTTATTGATAAATGATAAAATCAAATGTGATAATGCTTATTGGGTAAAAGGACTGAATTAAAATTTTCTAAGTGTGGCACAACTTAACAACTCAGGTCACCGAGTAGCTTTTGAAAGTAAGAAGGTAAAGATATTTGATGAAAGTGGAAAGCTTGTTGGAATAGGAGCACAATCTAAAGGTAAATTATTTTATCTTGACAACGATGAGACTTCTTGTTTATTGATGAAAAATGAGGATGCATGGTTATGTCATGTAAATTTTGATAACATGATTAAGATCAATAGAAAGAAAAAGGTTAGAGGTCTACCTAGCTAGCCTAACAAAGCCTAATCATGTTATGTGTCATGAATGTCAAAAGGGGAAAATGACCAAATCTAGTTTTAAGAGTAAAAACTATTCAACAAAAAGAATATTGGAGTTATTTCACACCGACCTATGTGGTCCCATGAGAACTCATAGCTACTATGGAGATAGATATTTTATTCTGTTTGTTGATGATTACACTAGATTGATGACTGTAATGTTTTTAAAAGAGAAATCTAAGGCATTTAAAATGTTTAAATGGTGCAAAGAAAAAGTAGAAAAAGAAACCAGGCAAGAACTAAAATGCTTGAGGTCTGATAGAGGTGTTGAGTATATTTTTGATGAATTCACTAACTATTGTAATGAGCATGGCATAAAAAGATAGGTTTCTACACCGAGAACACCGCAGCAGAATGGGATTGCTTAAAGGAGAAACATATCAATTGTTGATTGTGTGAGGACACTATTGTTAGAAAAGAATGTTGCACAAGTATACTGGAGAGAGGTAGTTAGCACAGTTGTATATGTTCTGAACTGAGTACAATTGAAGAAAGACACAAATAAAACACCCTACGAGTATGGTTTGGTTACACACCGAGTGTAAGTTACTTCATAATTTTTGGTAGCAAATGTTTTATTCCAAAAGATGATAGGAACAGGAAATTTGACTCTAAAGGGGATGAGAGAATATTTCTTGGATATTCTACTAAAAGCAAAGCTTACAAGTGTCTGAATAAGGTTACTAATAAGATGATTGAAAGTGCTAATGTTAGAGTTGATGAATTTGATGATAAAAATGATGAAGAAAGCAATAAGGAGCTAGAAGAATATGGTAGATTTACTTATGTTGAGCATCTAGACTACCTACCAAAGCCACAGGTTGAGTTGACCAAGCATCAGGAAAATAACACCGAGGAACAAGAAGAAGCTACTGAGAAAGGAAATGAACCTGAAAAAAATGAAGAACAAAGGAGAGATCAAGTGCTAGCAAGATTTTCTCAGAAGGCATCATCCTGAGAACCAAATCATTGGAGACAAGCAAGCTGACATGCTGAAAAGAAGTAAGTTAAGACAAAACACATGCTTAGTTTGTGAGTTTAAATTGAAGAATGTTAAAGTTGCACTTGAGAATGATGAATGGATCAATGCAATGAATGAAGAAATAGAACAAATTGAGAAAAACAAGACATGGACTTTAGTACCTAAACCAAAACATAAGAATGTTATCGGTACTAAATGGATTTTCATAAATAAGCTGAATGAGAATGAAGAGGTTACAAGAAACAAAGCTAGACTAGTTTGCAAGGGATATGCACATGAAGAAGGTATTGATTATGGTGAAACTTTTGCACCTATTGCTAGATTGGAAGGAGTCTGCATGTTACTTGCATATGTTGCACATAAGAAATTTAAAGTCTATCAAATGGATGTTAAGTCTTCTTTTCTGAATGGAATACTAGAAGAAGAGGTCTACATAGAACAACCAGAAGGGTTTGTTGATCCAAATCAGAAAGACATGGTATGTAGACTACACAAAGATTTATATGGTTTAAAGAAAGCACCAAGAGCCTAGTATGAAAGGTTGCATACTTATCTTTGAAGTATTGGTTTTGTAAGAACTAGTAAAACAACAATTTGTATATGAAAGGAGGATCTGATGATACTAGTTTGATTGCTGAAATATTTGTGGATGATATAATCTTTGGAGGACAATATCATATTTGTAAATCATTTTCTGATGAGATGAGAAAAGAATTTGAAATGTCTATGTTTGGAGAGATTAAATTATTTCTAGGCTTGCAGGTTATTCAGCAAAATGATGGAATTTTCATCACACAATCAAAGTACATAAAGGAAGTATTGAGAACATTTGGCATGGAAGATGCTAAACCAGTTGGAACACTGATGGTCATAGGCTACAAACTAACTAAAGATGATGAATCTACAGAGGTAAACAAGACATTGTACTAATCTATGATTGGTAAACTGATGTATGTAGTATACAGTAGACCAGATATTGCACATGTAGTGGGGATTGTTGCTAGATTTTTTGCCAATCCAAAGGATTCACATATGGTTGCAATAAAAAGAATCTTGAGATACCTGAAGAAAATAGAGGAATATGGCTTATGGTATCCTAAGGAAGGAAAATTTGAACTAAGAGTCTACACCGATGCAGATTGGGCTGGAAATATAGATGATGAAAAGAGCACAATCTGAGGAGCATTTTTCTTTGGTGAAAGACTTGTTACTTGGATAAGTAAGAAACAACCTTGTATTTCTCAGTCTACTATCGAAGCAGAGTATGTTCTTGTTGCTACAAACTATTCAAACATTTCTTATATCAAACAAGTGTTGGAAGGGATGAATGAAGTAATCATTAAGCTAGTGACTATATATTGTGACAACACTAGTGCAATAAATATTTCTAAGAATCTTGTAATGCATTCAAAGAAAAAGCATATATCTATTAAGTATCACTACTCTAGAGAACAAGTACAGGAGAAGCAAGTCAAAATGGAATATGTTACATCAAAGGAGCAACTTGCTGATATTTTTACCCAACCTCTACTGAAGGACACTTTTGAATACTTGAGGACTAGACTTGGGGTTCATCCCCTGTCTACCGATCACTAATGTGATTTGGAGGTTGCATTAGCCTAATCTTATCAAAAGATCATTCATGTTAATGCAACATAGATCACACTTTGGATTATGTCTAAGGTTGTGAAATATTTGAGGAACTAGAACAAAGAATTGGCATATCAGTATACCGAGATACATTGTCTGCACCGAACAACACAGAGTCACTTGGCTATTGCAGAGTTGTATGTTTTATGTTTTTCTTTGGCATTGTTGTCAAAGGGAGAGATAAAAAATATGATAAACAAAGAGATCATATCTATCTAAGGGAGAGATAATCTAAGAAAGTCAGGGAGATTTTTGAAGAATTGTTGTTGAGAACAGAAGGAATCTGAAAGCTGAAAAGATCAAATCCGCAGAGGAAAGTCTACACTTGTAATGCTTCCATGTAACGTAGTGATTAAACATATTAAATATCAAGCTAGGGAGAGCTTACTGAGCTACATCATTTACTTACATAATTGTAGAATACATGTTTGGTATGTGTATGGCATATTTCATATTGCTTGTGTTTCCATCAATGCCAAAGGGAGAGATTGATGAACTACAACTGATTGAATACCTGAATGACTTGAAGATCAGTGATTAAAGATCACTGAGTACTGAAATGATATGTAAGATAATCAAATTAGTCATTATGTTGTCATTGATGTCAACTAGTTTGACAAAACTTATCATGTTAGTTACAAACATCTAAACATCTATAAAGAGGAGAGAAGAGATGAAGAACTAAGATATCTACATAGAGAAAGATGGATATGACAGATGAGGATAAGGAATACTTTGGGTAACTTATTGATGAGTCTATGATTTCATATTGTTGACTTGATTATGTTGCATTAATCTATTATGAAGGAGGAAGCAAAATGTACAAAGCAATGTGGTCGGTAAATGAAGCACTTCAGTATACACCAAGCCAGTGTAGTGTATATCAAGTGATAGTATTAACTAAGCTTGTGTTTGCCGATTGATTTCTTTGTTAACCACGTATGGATGAAAGTATTAAATGCTTAAGTTTAGCCGACAGAAATTGATGAGCTGGAAATTGTTATGATTTTGAGATTGAGGATAAAGTTTGTTATAAGATCCAAGACGCAAAATTCGAAGAAGATCTAAAGGATGGAAGTGAAATGTGTTACTGACACAACCGCTGAGGAAGGTTTAAGAGGAAAAATCTATGAAGGAGATTAAGCAGCAAAATCTGATGGATGATATGAAAATGGTTTATCTATCCATATAAGAGATATGAGTTTCATTGTTGAAACATGCCGAAAGAAAGAAGACTGTAGAGATTTTGCATGAATACATTTTCATGCATGCTTGATCAGAATGGTTGAAGGATAACCAAACTGCAGAACAGTACCAAGCGTCAGAGAGCTATTACCGAGTGAAAGTCAGTTGAGGAAGTAAATTGATATATTGATTAGAGGATTTGTATGGGCTTAGAATAGATCTGAACATCGACAAGATAAGTTGTATTGTAATCAGATCAACTATTGTTTCAGTTTAACCATTGATACAAAAAAATATCTTAACCAAGTGGACTTAACTGTCTTATGTTATGCCCCTATGTCATTCAATGAATGTACATTGTTATCCTATTGACCCCATAGTGAATGATGGTTGAATGATAATTGTTAGTCTTAAATACTCTAACAAGGTCACACTTAACAGTGTGTTTGCAACCTTTAACAGGGTTGGCTCTTCACCAAGCTCACTTCAGAAGAGTGAAAATTATTTTGGGTTACCGGTCCCAGGTGGTTTTTCCCTTAGCAGGGTTTCCATGTTAAATCAATGTTTTATGTGTTTTTGTGATGATTGCTTTATTGTCATACTTTACATACTACATATTTGATTTGGTCGGTAATCACTGTGAGTTAATTAATTGGTAATCGGTAAAGGCACTGACAATTTAAGAGTTTATGTTACCGAGCTACATAATTTGTTGAAATTGTTTTAAAAGTTACATCTTAAGATTTGGGACTGTAGGATAACTGATCTAACTGATTCACCCCCCCCCCCCCCCTCTCAATTATTCTAACATCAAATTGTCTTGGATGAATAAAAATACTTGAGAAAAAAAATTAGACCCACAAGTAGACCTAAAAAATAGTTTACTCAAGCATAGACACCAAACATAGGGTGCAGGTACCAAAACTTTGAGTGCAAGTGCTAAAAAAACAAACAAAACAAAAAAAGTTAGCAAACCAAAATGGACATTTCAAGGAAAAAAATAAACAAACTATTTTTTTTCTTTTTGGGTGTTTTGATATTAATTAGAAATAGCAAAAATGAAAATAAATAAGGAAAACTTAGGGAAGTTGAGGTGCTTAACACAAGATGCAAGCACGAAAAAGTGCATGCGCTAATCTACAGTCGAAGGGGCTAAAATACAGAGAACCTATAGAACCACTAGTTAATCACCTACAACCACTTATTAGGTTTTAAAATTTGCAAGTTATGAAAGCCTAAAAGTAGTAAAATAGATAATACATCAAACAAGTTAGTAGAAAATGTCAAAACAAGTTTGAAACTTGTAAAACAAAGAACAATCAATAAGCCTAGGTGAAGGTGCTAAAAATCGCAAGTGCTAAAACATAGACAAATGTGCTAAATCATGATTTGGATGTGAAAAACACACAATTTAAAAAAGTATATTTTGTTAGAAATTTAGAGATGTGGGTCTTTCCAGGTGTGCCAAAATGTGATTATGGAAATATGATTGCTAAATAAATGAAAAGAACAACAATTCAATCCAAACACAAGCATATGCCTTAATGCTAAGATGAACTAAATGGAAGCAACTAACTCCATTGATTTTCTCTTTGGATGGCAATGAAATGTGGAATGCTCTCATAATCAACACAAAATAGAATAAAAGGCTAAAATGATTTTAGCATGGTAATGATATGATAAGAGTTGATTGAGAAGGATTTTGGCACAATAAGTTTATGATAAAAGTGGATGATTTTCAAAGGGAGAAGGCTCCAATTTATAGAGTTGGAAGATGATGAATGGATAGTGAGGAAATGAGTTAGCTTGGATTCATGGCCTTGTGACATGTTGCAATACATTATGAAGAGCACTTGGCATGAGAAGTGCCCAAGGTGTGCTCACACATGTGTGACCAAACCTTGGGAGAAGTTGAGAAAGACATGTGGACACATTTTTAGCTAAGTGGAAGAGGTTTAGGGGATGGAAGGTGACAAGTGGATAGAATTTTTTTTTAGTATGGTGGCTATATGTGTGAGCACCAAATATTTTATTTTGTCACATTTTGAGTTGGAGGAATAAGGAGGCTAGGAAAGTGACAAGTGCATGGCACATGTAAGACAATGGAATTGAAAATCAGGATAAATGCTAATGCTATTAGGAATCATTAGGATTAACTAATTAAATAGGAATTAATTAGTTAATAGCGATTCAAGGGAATAGAAGACTTCGTCAAAGGTTTAATTTAATTAATTAGAATTAATCAGACTTTAGGAGGAATGGTAATGGGTTGTTTGATTAATTAAAATTGGTTACACATTAAAAGAATAGGGCGAATATAATATATTATTTAAATTAATTATATTGGGCAATGAGAATAATTAATTAACCCTTAGGCTAGAAGAACAATTAGCGACACAAATTTAGCTAATTCACATAGCCAAATTTAGGGTATCTACAAGTATGACTGAATAAGTAAGAATATGTGTAAATAGATGATAAAAAAACTTGGTGTATCTAAATTAAATAATATAATTTTAATTTTACTTTTACAATATTTTTTCCTTATCCAGGTGTAATGACCTTTCAATTTTAGATTGTCCATTTGATTTCTAACAAGGACATGCATGTGGTCACCCTTCATATTTCTTTGAAAATGGATAAATATACTTAACTCAAAGCTAATAAATAGAATTTCATGTATACTTCTCTTCACACAAGTTCATCAAGTTGTGGCATACATCTCATCTAGAATGAGCTTGCCAAATTAGATTAGTTCTGCTAAATAGAGTCTCGTGAGAAAACATCTCCACCACAAGTTTTTCCAACTTGTATGAGCTCACAAAATACATCTCTTGCACGAGTTTTTCCCAATTGGATGGATTTAGAGGCATACATCTCTCTTACAAATTTGCCTAAATTTGAATAGAGTTTTTGGTTCTCAAATGAAATAAAGTTCAACACATTGTTTGTTGTGTGTTTCACGATACCACCAACACCCAACTAAATATTATCCTCTGAACTCACAAAATAATTCAAATCAATGCATCAAAGTGGGTTTGGAATTCATTTGCCTAGTTCAATAATTTGTGTTAGTTATTTAAGATGTGGGATTTATCACTTACAAAATTACATGTTTTGTAGCCATTTTTTGTTGGAAGCATTTATTTTGCATTGGATCCACATTCTTTACACATTAAACAAGAAAAAATATTTTAAAGTTTTATTTGCAGTAATGGAAAACCTTTAGGATTTATATTAGTTTTTGTAGATAATAAGCAATTCTTGTAAATTGAGTTCTGATCAAAACAAAACAACATGATTATTTTTTGTACAAATTGACTTTGAATTCACATCAAAATTGCATCTTCTACATGTTGAGAAGAAAAATGCTTTTTGGGTTTTGAACACAATGTCAATTGTTTTTAGGTATTTGTTAGTTTTTTTTAATATAAAAATAGATTTTATGGAAACTAATTTAGAAACATCTCAAGTCATTATTCTTAGAAAAATAAAATATTATAATAATCTTTTATTGTTAACTCAAAATCAAGTACCATTTTCTTCAAAAGTACATATTTTTTCAGCCAATATTGTAACTATAACTATATAATTACTTTATTTGATGAAGTGAGTGCAGGCACATGCCACTCCTTCTGTTTCTATTGTTGAATTAGCATCAAGTGCAATATTATTTGATTTTATCATATCTACTTCATCCAATTGAAATCAATCATAATCTGCTAATGCTAAAGCACAACATCAAGAATAAAGTAGATAATGACCGAATGAGCTTTTTCCTAGGTTCTTCTCCTTATGAAACTTCTAACTATCCATTTGGTAGCTAAGCCATACCCCTGCATCTTGGGATCCAAGAGACATAGATTGCCTTTAGCTTTTGGTTGAATGCAATATAACCAAGAAATATATCTATATCCAACTTTTCCTTCACAACTAGACCACAAAAAATGGCAAAGAATTTTATTCAAATCTTCATACCCCTTCGCATAAGGCATCCAACAAGAGTAGTAATAGACATGAGAGGCACAAAATATCTTGTTCACAACCTGAATCTTTCCAACAAAGGATATAAATTTACTTCCCTAGGGTCAATAGTTAATTTATTATCTTTGAGATGAAGCATTATTTGCACTAGGTGCACTCGATCCAAGTTAGAGTATCCAAATTAAATAATATAATTTTAATTTTATAACAATTTTGTCCTCATCCAAGTGCACCAACCTTTCAATTTGAGATTGTCCAAGACATGGATGTGGTGACCTTTCCACTTTCTTTGAAAATGTATAAATGAGATTAATTCAAAGCTAATAAACAAAGTTGCAAGGATACATCTCTTCAAAGTTTGTCAAGTTGTGACATAATTCTTGTTTGATAAGTTTGTCAAATTGTATCGTCTCTTCCAAATAGAGTCCTATGGACATACATCTCTCCGACAAGTTTGTCCAACTTGTATGGACACAAGGCATACATCTCTCCCAAGAGTTTGCACAAATTGAATGGATTTAGGGGTATACATCTCTCTTATGAGTTTACCCAAATTTGTATGGATTTTTCATATTTTCAATGAAATGAAACTTTAGACATTATTTGTTGTGTATTTCCTAATACAACAACACCTCGCTAAGTATTGTCCTTCAAATTTACAAAATAATTTAGATCAATAAATCAAAATAATAAATTAAAAAATAAGACTAACTTCATACAATTTTACACTATTTATCAATACACCGATTATATTAAATCATTTTATTAAAATAAACAAAAAATAAGAAGAAAAAACATGGACATACAAATTCCTTAGAACTTCACACAATCATATTTTCATGGGTGTTAAAATGTGAGGAGTGAAAGCTTTTTTTTTTTTTAAAAGAAGAAAACTAAATTTATTTCAAAACCAGAATTTAAATTTCTATATGGGTATTATAGAAGATCCTCTCTAAAAGTGTTGAGTACCTAGTGCCCCTTTGTTTTCCACGATCTATTTTCGGCTCTTGCAAAGAACGAATCATGTGATTGAGATATCTTTTCGTGTAAATATAAAGACTTCACTAATAAAGATATATGTACCTAGGCTTCACGAATCAAAATGTACATTTATAACCTTCAGAAGGTATCGGCGAAAATCTCACACATGGGTTGCATGGGGATGTTATTTCCGTGAACCGTGGGCGTCTGAAGAAGTTTTTCCCGTCCAGTTTTCTGAAGAAGGTAGTTTTTCATCTCTCTACTTTTCCACTTTTTTTTAAAGATACAAAAGAGATTCTCGTAGTTTGGCCATGGTGAACACGGTTATGACAGAGGCGTAGATCTCAGGTATGCTAGTCTTAAATTGATGCCACTGTAAAAGGGTTTTGGACAAGTAAATTAAATAGAGATATTAGATCCGCATGATTTGCATTTGTAGACACCAATGGTTGCATATGATATCAGGTCTGCAGATGTCCACATGTGGAGAAAGAGGACTGTGACCAATCAGGCTTAGATTAAAAGGTTTGGGTGGATCTGTTTTGGATCTGTAATTGAACAAAGGAATAAATTCATTGCTGATCCTTGAGTTTGGGGTTTGGGAGACATGGGTACTGGTGGAATTGGTTCGTGGCCTAGAATTGGAGTATGGGTTTTGATTTTGCTGGGTATATTGGGAATCTTAGAGAATGCAGATGCATTCTATCTCCCTGGCAGTTACCCCCATACATATCTTGCAGGTTCAGATCTATCGGTGAAGGTCAATTCCCTGACCTCCGTTGAGACTGAGCTTCCCTATAGCTATTACAGCCTGCCCTTCTGTAAGCCCCAAGATGGTGTCAAGGACATGGCAGAGAATCTTGGTGAGCTTCTCATGGGGGACAGGATTGAGAGCTCTCCTTATAAATTCAAGATGAATATCAACGAATCTGAGATATTCATTTGCAATACCGATGTTCTTGGAGCTGAACAGATGAAAGTTTTGAAGCAGAGGATTGATGCCCTGTATCAGGTCAACCTGATGCTGGACAATCTTCCTGCTATTCGGTACACCAAGCAGGACAACTTCAGCCTTCGTTGGACTGGGTATCCTGTTGGGTTCCGTGTGGATAAAACACATTACATCTTCAACCACCTGAAATTCACAGTTCTAGTGCACAAGGATGAGGGTAATAGCGTTTCTAAGGTTATGGGAGCTGGTGATGGGCTTGATACCTTGCCGTCTGTGGGGGGAAGTGGTGAAGACATTGCACCTGGCTATATGGTTGTGGGTTTTGAGGTTGTTCCCTGCAGTTATCAGCACGATATAATTGCATCTGGAAAGCTTAAGATGTATCAGAAGTATCCATCAACGATTGATTGTAGCCCATCAGGCCGGGGACCTTATCAAGCAGTTAAGGAAGGGCATCCGGTTGCTTTCTCGTATGAAGTCGCATTTGTTGAGAGTGACATTAGATGGCCGTCAAGATGGGATGCTTATTTGAAGATGGAGGGAGCTAGGGTGCATTGGTTTTCAATTCTTAACTCACTCATGGTCATTGCTTTTCTTGCTGGAATAGTTCTTGTGATCCTCCTCCGTACTGTTAGGCGGGATTTGACCCGATATGAAGAGCTGGATAAGGAAGCTCAAGCCCAAATGAATGAAGAACTTTCTGGATGGAAGCTTGTTGTGGGTGATGTTTTCAGAGCTCCTGCACATTCACAGCTTCTCTGTATTATGGTTGGGGATGGAGTGCAGATACTGGGTATGGCTGTTGTGACTATCTTATTTGCTGCCTTTGGTTTTATGTCTCCGGCATCTCGAGGAGCTCTGATCACTGGCATGCTGTTTTTCTATCTTGTGCTTGGAATTGCTGCCGGATATGTGGCTGTAAGGTTGTGGAGAACCTTGGAAGGAGGAGATCACAAGGGCTGGAAATCAATTTCTTGGCGTGTTGCATGCTTCTTTCCTGGGATTGTTTTTCTGATTCTTACAGTGCTCAACTTTCTTCTTTGGGGAAGTCAAAGCACCGGCGCTATACCAATCTCTTTATTTGTCGTTCTTTTGGCTCTCTGGTTTTGCATATCAGTTCCTTTGACTCTGCTGGGTGGGTACTTCGGAGCCAAGGCATCTCACATTGAATACCCTGTACGCACCAATCAAATTCCTAGAGAGATTCCAGTACAGAAATACCCTTCTTGGTTGCTTGTTCTTGGTGCAGGAACACTTCCCTTTGGCACCCTCTTCATTGAGCTATTCTTCATCATGTCAAGCATCTGGCTGGGTCGAGTTTACTATGTGTTTGGATTCCTCTTTATCGTGTTGATTCTTCTTGTTGTGGTCTGCGCTGAGGTTTCTCTAGTTCTCACGTATATGCATTTGTGTGTTGAGGATTGGAAGTGGTGGTGGAAATCATTCTTTGCATCAGGCTCTGTGGCTATTTACATTTTTCTCTATTCGCTTAACTATCTGGTGTTTGATCTCCGAAGCCTTAGTGGGCCCGTGTCAGCTGCTTTATACATTGGTTACTCATTGCTTATGGCCTTCGCTATCATGCTCACTACAGGAACTATTGGATTTCTGGCATCATTCGGGTTTGTGCACTACCTGTTTTCTTCAGTTAAATTAGATTGATGCCTGAAATGCATACATGGAACCAGCAGATCGACTAAAGACCTTTTGCATACAAAGTTATCAAAAAACTTCTCAGATGACTTTAATGGGCATATCTGATTAGTAAGGCCTTGGATTACAGGTTTTATGTTCTTTCAAAAAGGTAGGAATATGAATAACTTGATAGCAATTTTGTTAGACTTGATGAGCTGATCATTTACAGCAATTCCTATTGTTGGTACTATTTATCTGGTGTAATAAGACCAACCAAAAGATCGCTTACCAAGTGCTTTGTTTATTAGGATTTTGAATTTAGTCTTTACTGCAATTAATTTTTAATTCTCAAATTCATTTTGGTTTTGCGCTTATGGCATTTTGATTTGTGTTTGGCTCTTGAAAATTCGGATTATGCATTCCTAGTAAGTTTACAAGAATATCTTTCATTGCTTTATTGAGCACATTAATATCTTAGAACTTCAAAAGGCTTGTCAATGCAGAACTTATTTGTTCGAGTGTCTAAGCTAGCATTATTAAGCTTTGTTGAGCAACGGGTCGTTCCAGTTCTATGATCACAGAATTTGATTCTAGTATGAATTTATTTACATTAGAAACTTAGCATTCCATAATTTGTTTTAACTTTATAGAGAAGTTGTAACCAATCTTACATAGCCTTTGATTTTCACTTTAAGAAACTGAATGGATACGATGCATGTGTCTAAATGTTCATGTTGATGGGAATGCGTTTCTGACGGACCTATGGCCATGGATAATTTCCCAATGCTCTTAGCAGCATTCTTAGCAGAAAATTATTGGAAACAAATTTATCATTGATTGTCTTGGGCATATATCTATAATTACCTATTGCATGTACAGAAAACACGTAACTTGAAATTGAGAAAGTTAAAGAGCTAGATGATAAGCTCTCTTGTTCGGCTATAACATTGCTCAAGATTTGACTATGTATCGGGTTCCTTTTTGATAATAGAGCGTTAAAAAATACAATGGTGCTGGAGTTCTCTTGTAAATGCATTTATCTACTTGGGCATGTTGAGGCATCCTATCTAGTCCGTTCACAAATCAATTATGAACAAACATAATTTTTCTAATGTGTTAAGTGGTCCTTGTTTTATTGGTGAACTTATAAAAAGCTTTCTTAAGATCGAGTTTTGCTTCATGCAAAGGCCTGGCCTTTTAAAGGGACGAGTCTAGGATCGTATTCTAAGCAATTTTGGTGGAAGGGATACACTTCAGGCCTTGGTGCTAAGGCAAAAGAAGTCATTTTTGACAAGCATACTCGTAATACCAACAGATATGTTACCAAAAATATTCAAAATGTTTTTTTTCTTTTTAAAAGAAAAATTCCACTGTTATGTTTATGTTGGAGATATGCTATAACATTTAATGGAATTCTCTATTTTTTAAAATTTAAGAAATAAATGTGCTTGATTTATTTGCAGAATCGTTATGATTGCATACACAAAGATGCATAGCAATGATATGTATTACAGTGCCTGCAATTTGCTAAGTTGATTACCATTCAAACTAATGTCTATCAGTGCATGCTTTTTTATGCCTATAGGCTTTCTGTAACAGAATAAGAATGAATTGATGATTTTAACGGTTAACAAAGAGCCTAACTATCTTTTTGCAGTATAATTTCGTTTTCTTTTGGTATAGACTATAGAACAAAGCTGATCACAAACGAATAGGCAGCCACAAAAGGAAAAGGCTACACAGAGGGATAACTTCAAACAAAACAGAAACCAGCCAATAAATCAAAAACAGAAACAGTAACAAAAATATAATCAAGTATGGCTGTATAACAGCATATAATCATTGTATCTAACGTAACAGCCTCTGGGTTTGTAATGAGCGCATCATTCTTTGATTGACTTGAACCTAAAGGATTTGCATTTTGAAAATATAAATAAGTATGGCTGTATGACAGCATGTAGAATCCAAGTCTAACAAGAATAATCGTTGCATCTAACACAACAGCCTTTTGTTTGTAATGAACGCAATGTATTCAGTGACCTCCATATTTCTCTGTAGCATTCAGCCTCTGTGTTTGCAATGAACACAATGCATTCAGCTGGAAGTTGACCTGCATAGATGTCGCTAGCATTGCCCCTAGTTGAGAATAAAAGGTGCGATTTGAAAGTCTTGGATTTACAGTTTCCTGGTGAAAATAACAATTAGATTAACCAACTAAACGTCCAGATTTTTTATAAATACAAGAAGATGAGGTGTCCAACCAAACACCATATCATTTTATGATGAGGAATCATTTTAAACAATTTTTGTTTCCAATTCAAATGATAACCAAGTACATGTCTCTAAAAATAGTAGTAAAAATTCATTTTCCATTTTTTCATTTGATTGACTAAATGGAATATCTGGATATTGGAAGGAGACGGATTTTTCTGGACAGGGAAAGCCAATCTTTTAAATAGAGTTGTAGTTCACAGCTTTGAACTGTTTAAATACAGTTGGAATTCACAGCTTTATTGTTGGTTGTAAGGGGCAACGAACAATAAGAAATTGCTTGTATTTACTTTTTTAAGTGTGACTATTCTTTAATGTCTTGCTAAGGAGACCAGCTAAGGAGACCAACTTAATGTAGCGAAATGTCTAATGTTATTGAGCTATAAAACCCCTTTCTTAAATAAGTAATTAAAGTTGTTCTTGATATTTTCCACATGGAGGAAGAAGCAGAATTATAGTCATGTTGTAATTAAGATTCTTTCCACTTTAGGAAGTGACAAATATGTCGGTAGGTCTTGTAAATGGATTGAAAGGAAAGGAAGCTTTCATCTAAAAGCATGCAATAAGAAAAATCTTTCCCAATCTGCTCACATACTTGCCCATTTTTCTTGAATAGTAGCTATATTAGTAATAAAAATCTTGCCCAATCAATTCACATATGACCATTTTCCTTTAATTGGAGCTCTATTAAGTCTTTGTTGCACTAGACTTGCCATGACACACTACAATGTTAAGGATATTCTTGATTCATAGGCATGATTGTACAAGTACATTTTATTTGCTAAAGTTGTCAGAGACAAACATAATGGTCCTCATAGGCTCACATTTGTCAATGGCAAACATGATTGCACAAGTGGAATACTTAACACCATTGGAAAAGACAACTTTCTTGGTAGCAACCAAACAAAAAGATTAAGTTTCTTGTATTACGATGCAAGGGTGCTCAGCAACTAACACCATTTTTTGTAACCAGGTAAAAATAAAGAATAAGACATTCTTTCCTATTTGAAGGAAATCGTAAGCACTATTTCATCTTACAATTCAACCTTGGACAATCAAATATTGAAAATCATATGGAAATCAAACAATAAGATTTCTCATCTATGAAGTAGACCACTTGAGCGATACAATATCTCACCTAATTGCACAAGAGGCTAGCCATAAAACATCGTCAAACTAAGTTGATGGGAAGACAAGGCAAACTCTAGAGAACAACTTTCCTTTAGGAAAAGTTTAAAAAAAGGGCAAAATTTGTTCACCATTGTAGAATCAACCCTTTGTTTAGAAGAAACCTTTGCGTATTCGTGAATGTCCTCACATTTTGAAGATCACCAAAGCATTTCTAGTTTTTAAAACTACTCTTATGTGAAATGCTTATCTTTGGTAGGGGATCAAACCTTTAATGCAAAGTTGGGTCATGTTTGATTGTTGACTCACATGTGGACATGTTTTAAGGTCCCTAAAAAGGTCATACATCATATTACACTCTTAGAGTTAAGATAATAACACCAAAAAGCATCTATAAATTGTACAAGCCACATTCCAATATACAACCAAGTCATTGTTAGTTAAAATAGTCTAGTATAGAACAAATCATAACTTCACTTTTATACAAACCTAAATTTAAATAAACAATGTTCAAAATCGAACAAAAGTAATTTTTTCATTTAATATTTGTTTAAAGTACTATTCACAAGTAAATACCCTTCTAACAATACAACCAAAAAAATAATGCTCAAGCACTCTCTAAACCTAAAGTATTGATATAAAAGTACATTACCAATGAATTACCCTTATCAAAGATAGTTTGAAAAAGTGTGGCAGTATGATGAATAAGTCACTTTTCAACTATAGTGTTAGATAAGCCTAAGTGACATAAAATGGACACTTCACAAAACATAAGATTTTATTCCAAAGCATAACAAACAACCATCACTAAATTCTTATGCATGATCTTGATATCCACACATATGGATGAAAGGTGACCCATTACAAGATAGATCAATAACCTATTACATCATAAATCAAAAAACATACAAATGATCTCACCACTCTATTTTTTCAATATACAAGAATGAAGAGCTACAACCAATACAAGAGTTGCTAGATCCTTTCCACTTTTAATAATGTTTGTCACAAAAGATTCAAGCAGCCACGAATGGTGATAAGTTTCAAATTTGATTGGATTTGTTTTGTATGAATTACTGAGAGAGAGAGAGAGAGAGAGAGAGAGAGAGAGAGAGAGAGAGAGAGAGAGAGAGACCATAATTAATTAAGGAATAAGTTTGGTATATTTAGGAAGTGTAGATTAATTATTGTCATCGTGTTGAATATTGTATACCTATTGAAGAATATTGGAGATATCCCCCTTGAAGTAGATTAGGAGGTTCGCCCCTCAAAGTGGCATATTATTATTCAACATTTTTTGCATATTTACTATTATACTATTCTTGAGACTACATATGCACTAATTTTCATTTATTGACCATTATACTATATGGCGAGGTATTTATTGCAAATCAATCACCACAAATATTAAGAACAAAACTTCATAAGACCAAAAATAATTTCACACTTGCCTTTATGACCATGCCATTACTTACTTGAAAATTTATACTTATTTATTGACATGATCATCTATTGTTAATTATTGACCTGAATTATGAAATCAGATTACAATACCTGGTGTGATACCTGCAGTATTGTTAAATTCAACATAAAAACTAAGAAGATTAATGTGATGCCCAAAAGTTGGGACAAAACACAACCAACAAATTTTTTAAAGTGATAAGTTTCAACACACAAGATGCGGGTTAATGAGTTCAACGACGAGGTTAAAATGAATCAGGTGAATAACCTCGACAATGTTGTCTATAAAGGATGCTAGAGGAAAATTAAAAAAAGTTAAATACGTCCATCTTCATGACGATCAAAATTATCGTTCGTCAACTAGAGATCTCAACGGTTGACTAAGAGGACATGAATGTCTAATGTTTACGTTATTCCATACGAAGGTCATTCAATTTACTAATGTTTAGATTAAGTCCAATCTGATCATGGAGCTTAATCGGTTGATCTGAAATACAGGATAAACACGATCTGATTCCTCAAACTTATTATTAAATTAGAAAATAAAAAACTATAAGTCTTAATCAATAATTATATTTAATTATTATATAATATTAATTAATAATTATAAAATATTAATTAAGTAATATTAACAACAAGATTGCAAGCCAAAAAGTAGTTCTATTTCATTCACAACCTAAAGTTTATACAAAGTATGGAGGATATGAAGGGTCACCAAAATCCCCTTCAAAATGAAATGAACAGTACATAATGTTTATTACAAAATAAAAATAAATTAAAAAAATAAAACTTTAAAAACTATTTTGAAATTTATGCCTACTTGTAGAAGGCATAACTTTCTACACATAGCTCGAAAAAGCACGTCGCTTACACCGTTGGAAAGATAATCCAATTATCTAGAGGCAATTTTAAGTTGTACAAGAATCCTGCAAGGAAGATGGACCTAGAAATGCTTCAAAGACCTCTGAAACTGCAAATTACTAAAACATAGCAAATACTGAAAAATTTCTGCCAGCCTCCTCGGAATCATCATCAATCTTGTCCTGATCAATTATTGCATGATATATTTATTTATCCAACTAGGGATATCTTATCTTATTATTAGTTGGTTATCCACTATTTATGATCCATGTCCTTTTCAACATTTGCACCCTATTGCATTATTTTTCCTATGTGGGGGCAATCATTTTGACATGCACTCTCATGATCACATTGTAGGCCATTGTACTTGCATGGCTAAACATGTTATAAGAGCTAACATGTCATATTAGGGGCATCATGCCTTCTCTCATCATAATATTCACACTTGACGTAACCCTTATGTCAAAGTTACATTGGGTGACACCAACCTTCCCTATTTTATTGGTTACATACAATACCATGTATCAAGATATTTATTACCACCCGAGGCCTATTGTCTTACCTCTTGCTCATGTAGCCCTGCTAGGTATATATGTCTTTTTTAGGTATTATGCTTTTACATGAATTTTTAAGGCTCACATCACCATTATCACTCTAGCATTGTTGTGTGGAATATTGTTCCTTGAAAATGTGATTTGTATGCTCACATGCTTAGCTTGAATTTATTTCCATGTATTGTTTTCCCCTTTACTCAAATTTCTTGGATCCAATAGACAAAACCAATTTACGAGGGCATATTTTATTCTTAACACTCTCATTTTAAGATAACAAGTAGTTATACATGTGTACATATGTACTCATGACCTTGACTAGACATATGATTACCACATGACATGCTAGTGCCCAAAATGCTATGTAATTCCATAATCACTAAGCAAGTTTTTCTATAGGCCAAATTTCTCCAACCTTTCTTTCTCCCTCCTATCACGTGCAATTTTCTTCATTTTTAATTGTATGACATAAGCTACTAATTGGGCACTTGTCTTCTATTTTGTTAGTTCCCATGTAGTGTGCATGTCAAAGGATGGACTTACACAAAGATGATATTCATTGGGTTCCAATACTTTAAATGGACTTGGGTACCTTCTATTTATGAATATTTACTTTGCATGCATACTTTTGAGTGCTACATAATTTGAGATATATGATTGTTCTAGGATTCGCATGCAACTCCTATTTATAGCAATTTGGAATGTGAAATATGTATGCCTATGTTGATTCCCATTTAATTTTATGCTTATTTTGAGAGAATGACTAATGACTTAATATAATTACATGTAAATAAATTGAATATTCTTGTATGAAGTTAGGTGTAATGTCCCCATTAAATGACACAATTAAATTAATTAATTAAGTGGTCCCAAATTTAATAATATCTTACAAACCCCCTTTAATTAATTAATTAATTAAATTATAAAATAAAAGTAATAAAATATGTCAGCCTATTTGTAACCTTTCGAGAAACTTCTTGGAACTCTTTATAAGGCTGTGGTTGGCATTGTAGGAAGACATGGTGAAGTTTATATTCCTTGTATTTTGATGATTCCATTTGGAATTGAATTTTTGTTGTAGTTGGAGGTTCAAGATCCTCCCTAGTTTGTATTCGTAATTTCAGTGGGAGTCATTCCTCAGCCTAGTCTACCGTTGGAAATATCATTTTGATATTTCACTTTGTGCTCCAAATTTGTGAAGTCTTCTTGTGAAAACAAATTTGTACATACAAATACAATCTTAGAATCCAAGTTTCAAATTAATAACAACTTATGGTTCTGTGTTGATTACACTTGCAATATTTAATTAAATCTAAATTGTATTTTGTGTTTTATTTGTGATTTCATTATTCCTCTGATCATCAGGTACTAAGGAATTTTTCCTAACATATATACTATCATATTTGGTACCTCTGACAATTGTCATATGGAATATAGGAGTTTTGTATGAGTACGGGAAAGGGAGGAAGCGTCGTCCATGTGAGACGACCTGCCAAATGTGACAACCTACCAAGTGTGAAGACTTTGACTGCACGGGTTGAACAGTTGTCCGCATAGAGATAAGATCTCTTCTCTACGTAGTGGTACATATAGGTGGAGGAGCAAGGGGACTGTACGAGTGAAGAATCAACTGTACGGGTAAGGGGTGAGAGGGGCCATATAGAGGAAATCATTGTACCATATGGGTGCAGTGTGAAGGGATTATCATATAGGTGAGGGAGTAAGTTGGGAGTGTTCTTGTCGTACGAAGTGAGAGTGGAAGTGTTGTACTGGCCATATTATTCTCTGGTACATTACAGTGGTATTAGAGCTAGTGATCTTGCTAGCCCATTGGGTAATGTTGGATGTAGACAATATCCCAATGAGTAGAAAAGATGGGGGAATCAAAAGCTAAAATGATGATATTACTATGGGAGCTAACAAGAGGACAACAACAACTCAGTGAGACCTTGGTGAACAGACAACAATAACTCGATGAGACTAAATGGCAAAGGGACAACAACAAACTGGTAAAATACTTCAACTTTTGGTGGAAGGGAGGATAAATGGAGATCATAAGTGGTGTGATGATAATTATATCAATGAGAAGTCCCATACACAATGTTCCCACACATGCCCAATGATGCTAATGTTTCCCCAAAGGACTGAATAATGTGAAGAACAAGAGCCTACCTTCTTATAGATGCAATATTAGTTTGATGCCAGATTTGGAGAAAAACTACCCTTCAAGGATTATGTGGATTTACAGAAGAAATATTGTAAGATCCATGGCTATCACAATAATGATGTCAAGCAAAAGATCGATAAGTTGAACCTATCTACTTTTGATGGGTTAAAAAAGACACTAGCTAGAGCATGGTTACAAAAAGTGGATACCTACTTCTAGCTCAATTAGATGCCCGAAGACAAAGCAATCATATTTGCAGCTCTGCACTTGGACGAGATTGCTCACAAATGGTGGCACCATGGGATGGTCACTGTTGGTCACTACCAAGTCACTTCATTTGCTGATTTCACAAGATTCATTGATCACTTTGATGGGAAGGATCCATAACTCAACTTCATGGAGTTGGCACAACTGAGACATACAAGACCCATGAACGATTATATCTTAGAATTTCAAAGACTATCAATGTTGGTTACTTAAGGTTTTGAGAGGAGACTTGTAGCATTGTTCATGGACAAATTGATGGAACCCCTCAAGGGTTGAGTCAAATATTTCAACCTCATCACACTCACTGTAGCTTCTTCTTCCAGGAGTTACACACATGCCAAACCACCACTCTCACGGAAGGAAAATGATAAGAAATTTCTCCTGAAGAATCCATTGTTGGATGAGGCTACAAAACAAGAGCTTAGGAGAAGAAATCTTCATTTTACATGCAAAGAACCTTGGAAACCATGTGTTGGTGCCCAAAAATGATGGATCACTTTTGGCCAACTGACAGGTACACACTAATACCTCTACAATTCTGGCTTAATCAAGCCAAGGCTGGTAGGCCTAAATTCACTTTAAACTATCAAATTTTCTATGTTGCACAACTGCGTACATAAATAAACAAAGTTCCTCCCAAGGTGGTGAATGATCCTTGGAGGAAAGAAACAAATCCTCTAATAATCTCTATTCTATAAATCTTAACTAAAGTGGATTAAACTAAGGACTCAAAAGTAATATTTTGAAATAATGATTATATAATCTACAAACCACAAAGTATGAACCAAATGACAATTTCCAAATTATAGCTAGATCAGTGCCTTCTAAATACTTGGGCTATAGAGTCATAAAACTTTCAATCCTATGTACAATTAGAGACGGTTTTAAGGTAACTCACTCCTGTAAAGAGAGACCATCACCCTACAAGCTTCTATTGAAACAAAATTTAAAACAACTTATACAATAGGTCCTATGGTTTTTAACTCAACTTAAGAGCCCGAAAGGAAACAGTAACAGGTTCTCAGACCATGCTACCATTATTCAAATTTTACAAATTAGTCATAAATGAATGCATCAAATAGAAAAACACAGTAGGATACCCTGGTTCATAGAGTAATCTGAAAGACTAATTGAAAACATATAACTTATAACCACAAATAAAAAAGAAGAGCACTTATCTTTATTAATGTTGAAAAAAATAGTACATTAAAGTTCATATTGTAGTTTTGATCGAATTATATCCTATGAAAATATATCTTGTATTGTATTGTCTCTCTTTACATTTTACATTATGTATATATACATGTTTGAGTGGCTTTCAAACCTCTTTAGGGTGAAAAGACACACCTTTATTACAAATTGTTTTGAAAAAATGATAAACTAACTAAAAAATAACTACCTAACTTTCGGATTTGGGCTTGGTTGAAAAACCAAAACACCTCGTGGAAAGTTAAGATTTTTCTTGGAGATAGGAAATTTGATTTTTCAAACTGGGTCTTTTTTAGATTTTTAAAATTCGACCATCTTCTACCTCTGTCGACATCATCTTTGTAGTAGGTCGAAATTCTAGCATTTTCTGAAGGCTTTGATCATAGAATTTTGATTGTTCTTGTCACAGAGCTTCCTTCCATAATATCTCAACTTTTTAATTGAAAATTAATGTAATATTTTATCCCATTTCATGTACTCCATCATTAATTATTGGGCATGGAGTTTAAGAGGCCATTTTTTAGGGTTTTATCACTATATAGGACTCCAAATTTTGCCCAAAATTTAGAGCTCCAATACCATGTCATAAATTTTTCTAGGTAAAGGAAAGATCCACTACATTGAGGTGGTGTTTGAAAGCGATGAGGATAATGAAGATTTTGAGCTCTAGGAAGAAGATGAGGCCAAAGAAGAAATGAATCATGTAGAGAGAATCACCACACTTGTACGAAGAGGAGACACCATTGTTGCACTAGATGACACTCCAAGGTGTAGTATGTTTAGGTTCATGTCACACTACAAGGACAACAAATGGTAGTCATGCTCGATAGTGGAACCACACTCAACTTCATCAACTCATCATTCATCGCCAAGAGGGGTTTGCGTAAGGAGGAGCATGAGGGGTTTGAAGTCAAGGTGGTAGGAGGAAATCTATTATCATGTACTCATCTAGTTCCACAACTCAACATCACCATGAGGAACTACACAGTGATAAATGATTTCTTTGTGGTATATTTTGATGACACATATTTCATCTTAAGAATTAAATGGATGGAGACCCTTGGCCAATACACATAGAGTTTTAAGAGGATGGAGTTCTCATTTGAGGTGGATGGAAAGAAGGTAGTGTTCAGAGGAATTTCTAATAGGGGCTCGAGGAAGATCTTAGCGAAGCGAATGGAAGCAATTTTTAGACATGATGAAGTCATTTAGGCAACACAATGTTTAGTTTCAACCAAACCTTTGAGATGACAACACACATACTACCATGATAATGAGCTTCAGGCATTGTTGGGCAAGCACAATGTGGTCTTTGCAGACATTCCACTAGGTATACCCCCACATAGAGGTTTTGAGCATACAGTTGAGTTGGAGAAAGGGCCCAAGCCAATTATCACTACTTCTTATTGCCATCCCAAGAAGTTCAAGGAAGAGATATAGAAGACAATCTAGGAGCTCCTCAAGAAGGGTTGGATCAGGCCTAGCTCTAGTCCCTTTGCATCTTCAATAGTTTTGGCGAAGAAGAAGGATGAAACTCTTTGGATGTGCATTGATTACTGAGCATTTAACAAGAATACAATCAAGAATAGATGCCCCATTTTGAGGATTGATGAGTTGCTAGATGAACTACATGAAGTAGTTTACTCTCCAATATTGATCTTTGTTTTGTGTATCATCATATCCACATAAGGGAGCAAGATGTCCAGAAGATAATATTTCGTTGCCACTACAAACACTAAGAGTTCTTGGTTATGCCATTTGGATTGACCAATGCTTTAGCCACTTTCCAATCTTACATGAACCACATCTTCAACAAAAAGTTGTATAAGTTTTTATTAGTGTTCTTTGATGACATACTTATTTATAGAAAGACATGGGAGGAGCATCTGAAGTATTTTGATGAGGTATTAGGAATCATGGAGTCATAGTCATTATTTGCAAAGAGGTCCAAGTGTGAGTTTGGGATGACCAAAATTTTATACTTGGCACAAGTCATTAACACTTGATGGGTTTAGGTGCATCAACAAAAGATTCATGCAATTCTTGAATGGCCCACCCCTAGGACACTCATGGAGTCGCGTGCATTCTTTGGACTATGTAGTTACTACAAGAGGTTTGTGAAAGGATTTTCATAGCTAGGGGAACCACTGACAGATCTCACGAAGAAGGGAGCATTTTATTGGGATGAGGAGACACAAGGAGCTTTTGATAGGTTGAAGGAAGTTATGACTACATGTCTAGTCTTGGGACTTCCAAACTTCACTAGACCCTTTGTCCTTGAGTGTGATGCATCAAGTGAAGACATTGGTGTAGTCTTGACACATGACCATCATGCCATCTCTTTTGAGATTCAAAAGATCTCAGGAGTTGAGCAATTGTACTTGATCTATGATGAAGAGATGCTAGCCATCATGCACACATTGGCCAAGTTTTGGCAGTACCTCATTGGGGCAAGATTTGTGGTGAGGACCAACCACAATAATTTGAGATATTTCTTGGAGCAAAAGGATTTGAACAAGAGCCAACATAAATAGGTGAGAAAAATCTAGGGATATGATTTTGATATTGAGTATGTGAAGGGGAAGAAGAATGTGGTGGTTAATGCATTGTCTAGAAGACCTGTCATATGTTCATTGTTGTAGATGTTAGCTGATTGGAAGGCTCCCTTGTTAGTCAAGTACTCCAAGAACACTTTTGCTTGTCAGTTATTGGATAGATAGATTCATGATGACATGTACAAGGTGGTGGAAGATGTCATCCACTAAAAGGATAGGATCTACTTGGTGCCAAAATCAAAGATGGAGGAGAGGATCTTGAGGGAGATTCATAATTTACCCTTGGCAGGACACCTAGGATACCTTAAGAAATATAGGAAGGTTCGTGAGATATTTTCTTGGAAAGGCCTCAAGGATGATCTTCTTTAGTATGTCAAGGAGTGTGCCACTTGTTAATAGAATAAATCTGAGCATACTCTTCCAACCAAGTTACTTCAGCATTTGTTGATTCCTAATCAGGAATGGTAGATTATCTTGATGGACTTCATCACTAGAATTCCCAAGGTATAGAGTAAGGATTGTATTTATGTTGTGGTAGATTGGTTGACCAAATATGCTCATTACTTTTCCATTTCGATGGAGTTTTGGGAAGTTCAAGAGGTAGAGTTATTCTTTTGAGAGGCATTCCACTTGCACGGCCTTCCGCAAAACATAGTCAGTGATAGAGATAGTTGTTTCCTCGTCACTTTCTAGATGAATTTTTTTTGGTAGGTACAAAGTTGTCACCAAGTACAAGCTACCACATGTAGATGAATGGTCAGATAGAGATTGTGAACAAGTGGTTGGAGGGCTACCTAAGGAACTATGTCATAATGCAACAAAAAATGTGGATCCATTGGCTTCATTTAGGAGAGCACTGCTACAACACTATCCACCACATGTCAAAAGGTATGTCACCCTTCAAGGCACTTTATGGATACGAGGCCTCATCATTCATGGATCTAGCATTAGGTGTGAGTCATGCACCAAGGGCCAAGGACTAGATGTAAGAGAGTTTGGATATACTTTGATCTTCAAGGATAACCTATAATTGGCTCAAAATCAACATAATATGTACACTCATGGGCACAAGATTGAGTGAATTTTTAAAGTAGGAGATCTGGTCTACCTCAGATTATAGTCGTATATATAATCTTCCTTGAAGAAAAGTGGTGTTGAGAAGTTGAAACCTCACTTCTATGGACCATATAGAGTGGTATAGAGTGGGAAGTTGCCTATGAGTCAGAGCTTCTAGAAGGGAGTTAGATTCATTATGTGTTTCATATTTCATGCCTCAAGAAGGGAGTCAGTTAGCATGTCATGATTTCCAAGGAACTTCCAACTATTGACAAAGAGGGAAAACTTGTATTGGAGCCTGTAAAGATCATTGATATGAGAGATGAAGCTGAGGTCACACACAACCAAGGAGTACCTAGCTTGCTGGAAGGATTTGTTAGTTGAAGATGCCACATGGTCTCAAGAGTGAACAAATCTTGGAGCATCCGAGTTTGCAATTGCTTGAGGGCAAGCAATTCTTGGGCTAGGAGGACTGTAATGTCCATGTTAAATGACTTAAGTAAATTAATTAATTAGTTAAGTGGTCCCAAATTTAAATAATATCTTACGGACCCCCTTAAATTAATTAATTTAATTATAAAATAAAAGTAATAAAATATGTCATCCTATTTGTAATCTTTCGGGAAAATTCTTGGAGCTCTTTCTAAGGTCATGGTGGACATTGTAGGAAGACACAATGAAGTTTATATTCCTTGTGTTTTGATGATTCCAATTGGAATTGAGTTCTTCTTGTAGTTTCAGTGGTGCAAGATCCTCCCTAGTCTGTATTCATAGTTTCAATGGGAGTCATTCCTCACCCTAGTGTATCGTTGGAAATATCATTCTAATATTTCATTTTGTGCTCCAAATTTGTGAAGTCTTCTTGCAAAAACAAATTTCTACATACATATACAATCTAAGAATCCAAGTCTCAAATTAATAGCAACTTATGGTTTTGTGTTGATTGCACTTGCATGAATATTCAATTAAATTTGAATTGCATTTTGTGTTTTATTTGCGATTTCATAATTCCTATGATCATTAGGTAGTAAGGGAATTGTTCTAACAAATATTATATAATATTTAGTACCTTTAACGATTTTCATATAGAAGAGAGGAGTTTTGTATGTGTACAAGAGAAGGAGGAAGTGTCGTTTGTGTGAGACGACTTACCAAATGTGACAACCATACCAAGTGTGAAGACTTTGACTACATAGGTTGAAGAGTTGACCACATAGAGAGAAGACCTCTGTTGTATGCAATGATAGCGCATAGGAGGTGGAGAAAGGGGATTGTACGAGTGAAGAATCAATTGTACAGGTAAGGGCGAGAGGGGTTGTACAAAGGAATTCATTGTACCGTACGAGTGTAGTATAAAGGATTATTGTACAGGTGATGGATTAAGTTGGGAGTGTTCTTTCCGTATGGGGTGAGAATGGAAGTTCTATACAAGCCATATTGCCATCCTGTACATCACATTAGGCTTATTCCCCTATGCCAATACTTATCAATTTATACATATTTCCACATTCATGGTTCATCACTCACCTTAATTTTATCATTTTCATGTCCTAGTTCAATCCTACAAGCTTGGGAATGATTTCACACCCATGGATTTGACCCCTAAGATTTTCAAATTCAAACTTTGTACAAACCTTGTCCATGCCTATCCTCTTAGAGCCAATTAAACACATTTTTGCATGATTATTGCTATGTCCTTGGATTTAAAGACATTCATTTGCGTTGATTTAGATAATTCATAAATCAAGTATTCATTTGCATATTATTTTCAAAAACATACAAGGAACACTTACATTGATACACTTGAAAGAACTTAAGTTTGCATAATCACCCAAGTAGCACTTGCACGTTTGAAGTTGTTGGCTTTGATCATTCACAAACCTATAAGTTGGTCTATGTTGGGCTTGACCTAGGAGAACATATACCTCAACAATCTGGTAACTCAATAAAGGTATTTTAAAATATTGTTAGCTCTTGGAATTAAGGTGTCAACAAGAAAATAGGCAAACTAAGAAGTAAAAGTATGTACTACATTAGATTAGATTTGTGACCACATATTATATTGCTTCTACAAAAGCAACCTAGGCTTGTAAGTTTGGTCCTTTATAAAACCAATAGACTTTTCTAAATTTGAGACAAAATACAAATATAAATTTGTAGTTTCTCTTAAAAAAAATAAAATTTATAGTTTCTAATTTCGAAAGAAATCAAAATAATTATCTTTTATTAAATATATAATTAAAACCTTTCTCCTTCTCGTTTAATTTTTATAATTAGTATCTAATAATTCAATTTCCTAATAAATGTGGCAACAACTTTCTTATATGAAAAAAATAGCTTAGGTGCTTATTACTCTCATTAATTAATTAATCTAAATAAAACATTAAGAAAAGGTTAATGTTTTAAAAAATAAAAATAAAATTTTAACTTTTAGAAATAGCATTTTGTCATGTGAGAATTTTGTAACCCTCGGGAAAAGCGCGAATCCAGTTCTCAACAAAATCAGATGAGAAGTTTAATCGCTTCACCAATCGAAGGACCATTTCCTTCAAAGACTGTTTTCCTTATTCTCGTTTGTGAGTCTACTAAACGTGGCGCTACTCTTTCCGATCGGACGGCTCACCCTTTTATCCACAGTGTGGGAGCTCGTTATTGTTCTATGAGCTCATTTAACACGCTCGGCAATTAAGACAAAGTTTGTTTGAAGCGGTGCTCTGCTTGATAGACGTTTATCGTTTTCATTTCGTGAGACCTCATCAGGAAAAATAGAATCAATTAAATTCACAACAAATTTTCTGCAGGTACTCTTTTTGATTTTCCCTTCTCAATGTCTTTATTTACATCAGCTCATTGTTTGACTGTAATTGATTTACATAGATAGCAATGTCATTATTTTAACAGAAGATCTGTAATAAATTGGTACATAAGAGTTTAAAAGATTAATTTTAGGGAAATGAAAAGACAATTAAAAGTTACATATGGGTTTGAAAACCTAGGAGGAAAGGTTTTTGACAATCTCCAGGGAGATGAAGATTTCTGCAATATTTTGACTTGGGGAGATCAATTTCTTTATAAGGGTTTGGAAGCTCAAGATAGGGAAGATATGGTCTGAGAGGGTTGGAAAAGATTAACATTCCATAAACAGTATTTGGCTGTAGTTTAATACCTAAACAACTTTGATAGCTTTAATTTATCAGAAAAGTGTTAGGGGAAAAAAGATGTAATAGTTTCTGAAGGTTTGGTCTAATGTCAGAATCTGACCCGTTTCACAAACCTCCTCGATAGTTGCAGATGAGGTCAGGTGTAAGTCCTAGTTGAATTTAATTTGACAACATAGATATGCCCCTTATAGTGTGGATATTATTATTTAATCAAAGGACAGTTGCAAGTAACATTTAAAAAAGAATGAAATCTATGTGTTTTTTTCAATGAGAAATTCGGTAATGAACACCACTTTTAGTTGGAGGTCTACCAAATGAAAAGGTCTGCTGCATCATAAGAACAGCTGTAAGAAGCAATTCCAAGAGTTACTGCAGTTTAGAATTCTATTTATTTGAAATCAATTGTGTATGTACACGAATTCACATGCCCAATTAATTTCAGAAAAATAGGATACTACTCTAAGCGGACTAATCTAAAATCTGAAGTTTAACTTGGATATCGCTTTGGTTTTATTGAGAAAATTTAGGTACTAATGTCATTTTAGAAGGGAATCTATCAAATGATAAGGTCTATTGATCAAAAGGACAGCTGTAAGGATCATTTCCAAAGAGGTGTACCGTGTAAGTTAGTAGTGTGTTCTTCTGAAATCAACTATATAATATGTACTTAAAGTCACAGGCAGGTGATTCCAGAAGACCATAATACTTCTTTTAATGAACTGTGAATGGATTAACCTAAATTCTAACGTGATTGACATATAAGTATGTATAGTTTTGTTTAGAAAATTTGGTTTCAATACCATTTTTATTAGAGGATCTAGTAAATGAAAAGGTCTGCTGGAGCAGGACAGTTTTAAGCAGCACTTAAAAAAACTATAGTTTATATTTTATAATTGTAATGAGGAAATTTAGTAATTAATGTCATTTTTGGTAGGAGATCTATTAAATGAAATTTATATAGGAATTTAAGAAATTCTAAAAGGAAATTGAAATGGTATGCAAAAGTATGATAGCCTGACTAAGGGAAATGAAACGTTTTGCAAGCTTAGGGAATGATTTTTTCGGAGGGTTTGGTAACATAAGGAAATGGAAAACTGTGTAATTGTTTGAAAGGATATAAATTGTAAAGCACCAATATTAATTGAGAGGTTAATAGAGGAATGAATTAGCTTCTGCTAGTGTTTTAGAATTTGAAGTTTTATAAGGGGCCTTAGCTTTTCTGAATCTTTTGTTCTTTAGCTTTTGGAGTGATCATTAATTTAGGTTTTGGAGTCCAGACTTGTGATCTACTATACAGATGGGTTTGGGAAAGGGAAGGAGAAGGCGCGGCAATGGAGGTGGATCAGGGAAAGGAGAAGATATGGTAGAAGAATACGGAGACTCATCGGGGGGCAGACACAGGGGAGCTTCTCATCATCGTCTCAGGAATAATAGACATGCAATTGGTGGCTTCAGGCGGGGTGGTTATTCTGGTCAAAGCTTATTTGTGGAGGGAGGAGCTTTAGCAGAGTGGCAGCCTCTTGACAATTCAAGAGGTAACATTTTGGATTTTAGAATTATTTCCTTTTTTCAGTTTCTATCTGTTGCCCTTTCTAGTGTCATTATTCATAAAGAAAATCATAATCTTAAAGCTAAGAATCAATTCACACAATTTATAGAGTAAGATTATTGGACACTTTTTCATAGAGACTTTGGGAACAAAGATTTTGTAAGGCATGTAACTTAATGAAGAAGAATTTGAAATGCATTTCCTTCTAGTGACTGGTCACTCTATAGTGATATTAGACACGATAACAAATATTTGCTAGCTTACATCAAGATGATGGAACAAAGCAAGTATTGTTTATTTTTAATCTACGTGCTCGTAGAAACAACCTTCAAAACAAGTTAACACGCTTTAATGCAGGCTTTCTAAAACTGCACACTAATAGAAATAATCTTCTAAATTTGGTGTAGGATTGGTTCTACAGATCATGTTTTGTCTAAAGAATGTAAAATTCATCTATCTTACAAGTGCAGGCAATTTTTCTTATTATTTCAATTACAAATCATTGTTCCTATTTGTAAAGATTTTTATTTGCTCTGCTTTTTGATTAGTTACTTTAATCGTTATAGAAACTTAATTTGTTTTATAATAAACTCATAATAAAATTCAATTCTAATGTTTGCTCTGTTTTTTGATTAACTATTACTTTTACCATTTTTTAAATTTTGTTTTGTTTTATTTTTAATAAAAATCTAATAGCAAAAAAATAAGTATTCTCAAGAAAGAGAATGGTAAATTGGAAAGTGGACATGATTAATGAGGTTTTAATTTACCTGGAATGTTTATTTCTAGTAATGATCAGTTTCTTCCTCTGTCAAGGAAGGCTCTCTATGCATTCTCTTCAAATTGGTTAATTGTCTTACTAATCTCATAGGATTAAATTAACCCAATTCTTTTAGAAAACATTATTCAGTTTTTGTAATAAATCTAACTGAACTATTTAATTAGCTTTCTTTTTTATTTTTAATAATTATAATTGTCTATAAGAAAAGTTTTTTGAAACATTAGCCATTTGCTATGTTACCGGTTTGGGTTTAGGATTGAAGGTTCGGTTCGCAGGGTCGGTCAAATTGTTCGAGGGTTTTGTTCGTCCATACAAAGGCATATTAAATCAGAATGTATACATATTTGTAGCAGTAATTAAGCTCAAAATACACCATCGTATTAACAGTCAAATAACATAGCAAAATACACCAACATATTAACTGTCAAATATTAGCCAAACTTGAATGCTGTGATACATATTAAACTTCAAAGTTAAAAAGAAATAATGTCAAGTGTCCACAATCAGCCATCATTGATCAAATATCATATGGATCATCAAAAATATCATTATCATCATCCATGGACCATATTAGATAATCGACGCAGTGTTAAATTAGAAGAACCACAAATACTGCCATTGGCATTGATCCTAGCACTACCATTAGCATTGGCCCTAACACTCTCAAGCTTAGTAGGGGCCCATGGTCATCATCAACATCAAATGTAGCAAAGTGGGTAGTGGAAGCATCCAAGTCTATACTCTCAGCTCAATATCCGAAGGTCTTTTCTTTGTAGCCATTATGTTTGTGTGTAAGGAGCTGCAAGTTTGAATGCACACTCCAAGTGCTTTGCCTTTTTTTGAGTGTAGTCTATTGTGCTTTATTGAGTGGATGGAGTATGTGCTCCAATTTTCTCTCAGATGCAGATGAACTAGCAACCTATTAAGACAAAAATAGAGAGTTAAGAGTTACAAAAATCTAAAAATTTAAATTATAAAATTAAAATATAAATGAAACAAAACTTAAAAGATATGTATATATATATATATATCTTATAAAACAAAACTTAAAAGACATGTATATATATATATATATATATATATATATATCTTATAAAACAAAACTTAAAATATATATATATATATATATATATATATATCTTATAAAACAAACTTGTGATAAAATTTTGATTGCAAGAGGTTGTAGGTGCGTGCATGTTTCGCTTTGGAAGTACCACTAACTATGAGCATCGACCATTTACTTGTCCCAAATAGCATCACGATCACAACTCTTGGAGCTTGAGAACCCATTAACTTAGCCCTCATTGCATCTTGCATGTCACGATCAGTGAAGAGTCTATGAAGTGCTACCTTGTACCCTTGAGCAACTTGAGGATTACTATATGGGGCAACTCTTGTGGCATTAGAAAAGAGCTAAGAGATTCAATATGTGGAGAAGGGAAAATTCACCAATTTTTAGACCAGTTAAAATCTCAATGGATGAGCTAACCCTTATGTCACCTCACTTCTATTAGCGCTTTGGTGAACTAGGGGATCAAGACAACTTAAATGATGAAGATGAGTTCTAAAGTTTAAATGATATAAAATGCAGAGAATAAAAGAAAGAAATTAACTTAACAACACTAATTAATAGAAATGTTTTGACTATCAACAATGAAAGAGCTAACTACGAAGGTTAACTGCTAGGCTCTGGGAGCTTATTGCCTCAAACACTAGCGTGGATGTAGGAAGTCCACACAGTGTGCGTTCGTCTAGCATGGACAATGCACAAAAATTGAGACAAAAACCCGAAATGCAAATTGAAATAACAAAAACAAACTAGTCTAATGACAAAAAACACAAAGAATGACTATGCTATGGAAAATATATACAATATAAGAGAATAGAAGACAAGAGAGAACTTACAACTGGAGAACATAGAAGAATCCAACTAGCCATTCCACTTTTCCTCCTAACGAACTTGCACATATGGAAATAAGGAAAAATGTTGGGTGGCTGTTTGGAGACTTGCGTTAGTCAAATCCTTACTTTGATTTTTCCACCTCCGTAGTAGTCGAGTAGACGAGATAACGGTGATAGGTAACCTCAAAGATAAATAGACAAAAAGATAAAGACAAAGATATTGCAAGATTTAGATAAAGAACTTTGATATTGTGAACAAAATGTAAAATGAGTGTGAGTGACTCCCCTTCACAACTACGAAGCTAAAGTTTGATGAAGTGAAGGCAAGATGACCAAGATGATGAAATCGAGATAATGTAAGCTGTCCCAATACAGTAACATGCCCAAAGAATCATGAGAGTGCTATTAAGATGAAGAGAGAGTGAATAAATGTGAAAGAAAATGCAAGATAATGCCCAAGAAGACCAAATGAGGTGAAAAGATGAAGATTTATGTTGTTAATTTGAATCTTGACATCCATGAGCGATGGTAGGAAGTGTTACATTACAGGGGTGGCAGTTGTAACGTCGCAATGGCTCATTGCATGCCAGTAGATTTGTAGGATGAATGCGCGCTGCACGAATGTCTTCACAGTGCACACACGTCTTGTGCCAACCAGGCCGTGTGGCTAAGAATTCAATTGGAAAAGTAAAAGGCAAAATGGAGGGACATGGAGGCTTATGTGGAATTTTGTTTTTTGGCTAAAGTAGGAGCATTACATAATGGTAATCTACAGAAGGGTGTAAATTTACGACATTATACATTATTTGGGACTCAATGCAGTGGCAAGAAGATTGGATGGAGTGGCCATTTTGTTCCATCTGTCTACAATTGTTTGGTGTAGTTCTTTGAAATTTATTTCTTTAGTATCTTGTTTTTTTGCATTATGATAACTTAAATTGTCTCAATCATTGAGTTGATGCCATCATATACCTCACCCAAACAAGGCCTATCCATGTTGGTGTAACTAATCATGTTCAATATGGGCTCAATGAAACTGAGGAGTTATTCAACACAATAATGGCATTTAGGATCATTTTCTTAACCTTTTTTGCCCTTATGCTACTAGATTGCTTCCAGATGGACCAATTTGGGTTGAAAACCATGTTACAAAATTTAGAATCAAAATAAAATTAAAAAGTTTACTAAATTGAATCATATTTATTATTTAACTTACCTTGAGTACCTCCAATTTGAAGAATGTGTACCTCCAATTTGAAGAATGTTCAAAATATGTCTTGTGACATATGGTGGTTGGTGATGAGCATTTCAATATCTTCGGCCTCAACATACACTTGTTTGATCCAATCAATTTTGGTGCCAACTTTTTGTAGCATTAGGCTGAAGGAGTGGGCAACATAGGTGTAATGTGCCCTTTCCCAAATAGGATTCAACTAGCAATTGCACCTTGGTGTGCAATGGGTACGCTGAAGATATGTGGAAGGGGAGCATAAAATGTGGAATTCTAAATGAATTGAAGGAAGGTGTAGTCTTGTTAATTCTCCATACTAATATTACTTTATAACATGGATAGTAGGGATGTGAACAATGTTTAGTGATGTGACTTATGAAGAATTTTAAGTGTTTGTAGAGCTGTTAATTATAAAAAATTATATAAATGGAGCTATTTTTTGCATCTCCATTGTTAAACAAGTGTCATATTTTAGAATGAACAATGCCCAATAGATCGCCAGAGTGGAGTTATACTTGTAGATAGCAACAACTTGTAGAAATGCAACTAATTTGTATTATTTGAAGAGTATGCATTTGAATAATTTTAAATTTATGAGGGTCAATGCCTGTAACAAGCCTTAAATTGACTTGTGACTTGAAAATGACAAAATAAATGTAAGTATCAGATACATGGAAATCTATAGATATATTGATATAGTTAATACATGATCAAAATACAAATGAATACATATTCAATGAAGTATAAGTATATTATAACAATTTGTGGAAAAATAAATAAGTGATATAACGGATGGTACCCTCAGCGGACTTATTCCCAATGACTTCCTCCCATATAATTTTTTTATATCAGATTTGGCCCCTCAATTCATTTGAATGCTCTCATATTTTATTTCATATCAATTATTGAAATTGTCAATACAACCGTAAATAGTGGAGTGCCACCTAATAATTATGGACAATACTACGACAGGGGAGAAGAGCTAACTGTAGTTCAAAGTCTAATAATTGTCTCAAGCTCAAGCTCTCAAGGTTAAAGAGGGGGCTGGTCCCTACCCTATCTTGGGAGTTACCCTATTGGATTTAGACTGCCCCTTTTTGGTAGCCTTTGTCTTCCATTCTCGTGTTTGAAGCAGTAACAGAGATCAATTTTATATTATGTTTGGGATTCCTGATTATTAAATATATGTATAACATATATTCACACCAATATATTATAATAAATAAGGATCTCTGATCCTAATAGAATGCAGATATAATATTCTGCAATTCAACGTTAATTTATAGATGAGTTACAGCATATCACTGTGCTATCATATGATACTTGCCAGCCATTAATATAATATGAATTCTCTTTTAATAAGCACTGTTGACCCGTATTCCTTTCTGAATACCAAATTTAAATAATAATTTTCCTTATATCTCCCCCCATTGCTGAAATGGAAATGTGCCTTCATATATCTCCCAAGTGGAACGATGAGTTGCTTCCCAAAAGACATGTCTCGTGTCGATTCATTATGACCTCCTTTACTAATCGCACCACTTCATGACAATTACAGTTAGTGATTAGACTTGCACTCATAATTGATTTGGTCTTATGCTAATCGCATCCTTTCATTGATTTGTTAATAGATATATTCTTGCTCTACCCAATATTAAATAAGTTGCTGACAAACTAACTACTGTTTGCATTCATAAACGATATCCTACTCTAAATATTGTTTATTATTAATAATCATTGTTATGGTCTGTAATTACTAACTCAATCGTATCTATTCCAGAATTATACTGATTGGTTTATTATGCAAGCTGCAGCAATATAGGATGTTTGTTTCCTCTAATACGGCAGCTAGACTGAGTCTTTAATCATTTGACTAGTCTCCACATACATACGCTAATAAATCCATAGATAGAGTCGTGTTCTGCAGCGCTGAGGATGAGAGTGGGTTACGATAGTTTGGCTCCTCCATAATTGCTATTACTTAGTTGTCTGGTAGTCTTTTCTTGGTAATGTGAATCCGTCTTAAGACTTTGTTGCTGTCAATGATCCGTTCGTTATCTTTTATGGTCTGCCGTGTCCACTCTTTTTGTCCAATGATATATTACTGGTATCCTCTTATAACAGTCCATCCCCACTGTGTCCCTTTTTGGGGATCGATGTTTCTCTCCTTAATACTCCTATGTGGAGAAAGCATTGTTAAGAGTCGCGACCTTACTGTCGCAGGCTGGAGAGTCGATGGTTCATAATGCCGTCGGCTCATATCATTGTTTGATAATATTAAATATTATTTGATTAATTATGTTTAATTGTATATTAGTTGATATTGATTTATAATATTAATAGATTATTATTATATTATAAATTAATATTTATATTGATTAGTATCAATGATCTATATATTATAGATCAATATTATATTGTAGATTAATTTTATATTGATTAACATAATATATTAATAATCAATTTTATAGATTAATGTTTATAAATTAATAATAATATGATATCGGTTAATTACATATTCATGAGCGAAGCAATACATTTTTTTTAAATAATTATATTTGCATTAAAAAATATTTTATATTGTACCTATATCAAATATGGCTCGTGACAGTATGCATCCCATCTCGTAGTGATGCAGAGAAAGACAAAGGAGTGCCAAACAATTTCAAAACTCAATTAGACCACCAATGTATCAAGTCAGACAAAGGACTTCTTTCTCCCAATTCACCTATTGCTTGATGATGCCTAGTTAAGCCTACAAGTATACACCCTTAGAAGGAAAGGCTCACATTCCATTTTACAATGAATTCATGTTTCATTTGTCTTTAGGACATCCCAAATGATCCAACAAAACACAAACTATCTGCCCTTGGTATAGTTCAATATTGGTTCCTTCACAACTAGGCTAAATTCCTAGTAGCCCTCCTAGACTGGTTTTTAGAGCATAACTTTTAGTAGCGATGGAGTTTGACCAACCTAAGGACATTTTCAAATACCCATTTGGCTCCTCTATAACATATCTAACAATTGCCTAGGGTTGTTTTGGAATGCTTCACCAAATAATTGATTGGTAATCAGATTTAAGCCCCAATTAGCCCTCTTTTCCAAAGCAAGTACTTCAAATCTTCACTCCAACTTCTCAATTTCAGTTCCTGAGGTCTAGGTAGGTGTCAAATGGTCTGAATATGCAGTGAAACACAGGTGCGGGGGTACGTTGGGACGGGGGGACGTTGGGACGAGTTTCGGGTGCGGGAAAAAAAAGGGCCTCAATTTCGGGATGGCGGGGGGATGGCCGGGGGGTTACCGGGGGGGGGGGGGGGGGACTGCATACTATACATATATAACTTGAAATGTTAATTATGAAAAGATGTTTCAATTTAACATACCAAATTGAACTACTACGTTGCATACCAAATTGAAATACACAAACTAGAACTATTGAACATTCAACATAGTAACATAATCATTTAAACATAGTAATATAAACTTTAAAGTTTAAAGTTATACTTATAAACATACAACTATCATGTTCTAAAATGACAAAGATTCAAAACTGAAAATTCATTGTTCAAATATGAAATTAGAAATATCAATATGTCATATATCATAAAGATGATCATGATTACAATGAGCAGAGTAGCATGATATGATATAATGAATCATGATCAATCATCAATATCAAAATGAGTACAAAATCAAAAGGTCAATCTGAAATCATATCAAAATGTAAGAATGGGAGGCCTCTAATCATCCCCCAAGCCAAAGTCCTCCTCATCACTAGAACTACTGGACTCAGAGTCCTCATGGTCAAGGTCTGCCAAAGGAACACCAACTAGCCCTACGTGGGCTTCTGCTGCAATCTCGTCCTCATCGATCTATGCTGGATCCTCTGGCTCTACATCCCATTGTGTTGCTAGGCTCTCTTTGTACCCGCGTGTCTTGCGATCTACGATACCCAAGCACTGCACCCCCGCACCCAAGCACCGCACCCCCGCACCCAAGTACTGCACCCACGCACCCGAGCACCCGACGGGTGCGGCTGCTCTCGGCCGCTGGCGGGGGTGCTCGGGTGCGTGGTGTACCCATCCCGGGGACGTCCCCGCACTCGGTACTTCGGGGTTTTGAGGGGGGGTGTGCGTCCCTGTGTTACACTGTGAATATGTCACCTTCAAAGTTTGGAGTGATCCCAAACTCCCCTTTTTTCAAAACCCTCACTCTAGCTAGTTAGTTCAAGCAAGAAAACTGGGAAATCAGCACTAGGGCTTCCTCAAATTTTGGCCAAACATCATTGGTTCACTCTGCAACCTCCACAATTGTTTAGCATACTCAATAACCTTCCTATATCCTGGTTTTTAGAATTTTTCCACGGTGGCTTATGCCTCAAATTTCCAATTTTGTTCACAAACCCTTCAAACCCTAGGTCAATGGACTGTTTTCACAAAAAGGGCTATAACTTTGTCCAACCTCCATGAAATTTGATCAAACTAGATGCAAAAGAAAGAAGGTTCGATGCTCTTTCAAATAAACTCGGATTCATACCATTATTTATCCGTCCTTGTCCGAACAGATTACTGCAACCATGAAAAACACAGAAAAATGGCATAAAACTAGTTTGTTTTCAATAAATTTCATCTAATCTCCCATCAACAACCCTGCCTCGAAGGTTTGTGAGGTTTTTTAACATGTTTACATTGGATTCCAATGGTCCATAACAACCATTTGAATACATGACTGTTCAACGTCTGCAAAATGACAAAATTGCTATGCAACATTTGCACTATCATGACAACTTTTACAAAATTTGACAAAAGTGACTATACATGGTTCAAACACATCAAAATTGGTCTAAAATAGACCTTATTACACATATGAAGACATAAAACTGTTGATGTTTGTAGCATTGGTCAGATAAATAATACCGACGATATGATTATTATGAGAAATTATTTATTATATATATATACATATATATAATAATTGATATATATATAAATATATAATTAGATTATAATTATTCTCATAATAACAAAATAGTTAAATTGATAAAATAAATTAAATAATAGTGAATAGACATGTCCCTTAATGGGACATGTCTCTCAATGTGTTTTCCACAAGCTTGCATGGGTACTTGTACCCACACCCCTGGTACACGTACTGGGTACTGGTACACGTACCCACGTACTGGGTACTCAGTGGGTACTTGGTGGAGAGCATCATAGCTAACGAACTTGATTAAGATTTCTGATTTTTGTTTCAGTTTTTTGTTTTCCTATCAGCTTATCAACTTGTTGTTTATGAAGCTTAATTCAATATGTAATCAGTTTGAAACTTTGATGCTATACTGATTAATAGTAAACTTTATCACTATTCAAGTCAGAAGTTTATCATTTGCAATATGTTATTTTTATATGATTTATCTTCTTGTTCATGTTTAAAGTTTTTTTTCTCTGTTATACATCTAAATATTCAACATATATATTATTACAAACATATTGCAAATCTGAAACTGAAAACAAAACATTACATCTGCAAAATTTAGCACTGTTCTTGGTTTGAAAACTCAATGTCATGACTCATATTTTCAGACTTTCTATAAAATATTAAATTAAAAAATTGATGTACCCAAGTACCCCCGTCCCCTATTTTGAAAAATAGTCGTACCCATACCCGCACCCAAAGTACCCAAGTACCCCCGTCCCTGTGCAACCTTGGTTTTCCACAATATAAAAGAGAGATCACTGCTCTTGGAAAACATATACTGAAGAGGCAATGTCAATACATTTGCAGCGATCCTAATAAAATCAACATGGTATCAGAGCTAGACTACAAATGTAAAAGAATAGAAATGGTATGGAGGGCATTGAAAATAAGGAAATATGAAAGGGACTTCACCGAATGGCAGCCATTTTTTCTCCAGCAGAGATTATGCAAACAATAATTTCTCAACAGAATGCCAATCGCCTGCTCTATGATCTTACAAGTTCGCAGTGCTGGTCTGATATGATATCGATCTGTATTGGTACTGGTGAATTCTCAGTATAAACCGTAATGAGGAAGGATTGTACTAGTTTTCTTCGAAGGCCTTATTACTATTAAGTGCCGTGACTATGTGTTTGCAAAGATGAGTGCTGCCGATATTATGAGAAAATACAATCTGCAAAGGAAATGCTGATGGTTGCAAAGTGCCACGAATATCTCGATGCAATGCTATGATGATTAGACAGTGGCAACAGTATGTTCGATTGCAATATACCAATCATAGTAGCAGTCGCCTTGGTGTATTGCTCTTGTATGCCTATGACAGTTTGATATCAATGCTGCGATTACCACTGAAAGATGTTGCTCTAATGCTGGGTTTTGCCAACCTTAAAAGACAATACCAGGCATGTCAATTGATCCAATTCATTCCGACCACCACCAGCTCACGTGGATTTGAAAGCATCACGGGGAAGAAATATGAGTTAGAAATAAAGGAAAGACTGCCAACGGGTACAACAAAGGTAAAAATGGACCTGACTCGCAGGTATGATATATTCTATGTTTTAAATATTATAAAATTAATTAGTTCATACTATATATATGTGATATGGTATGAAAAGTATATGTAGAAAGTTACAAATGGATAATATGTTAATCCATTAAGAATGACATTATGTTTTTTAAGACATTTAGAGTTATAGTAAATCACTATAACTTTCTAAATAAACAATTGTTTTCGATTACAATATTAAGTCTAATGGAATGAAAGATTAAATAAAAGGATATTGATGTGCAAATAAGTATTCTTTATCTTTGATACTTTATTTATCTAATCAATGTAGTCTCTCTCTTATTCGTATTTCTATAACATACTATAAGAGCTATTTGCCTTGATCTTTTTTGAGGATGCTCTTGCAGGAAAAGGAGGATTGGTATCAGATTGAGAGGGAGTTTGACACTTCATTAGAGGTAACATTGGATGAGGAGCTCTGAAGATTGACATTCAGAGGGAGTTCGAAAGTTCATATGTGTGTGACTATATGATTTCAATGGGCCTACCTCCTGTGTACATCATAAGGAAGGGACGACTTCCAAATGATTATCACTTGTATTTGCAGAAGTTATTGGAAGGTGACGATCTTACAATAACTTAAATCATGATATACATTATTTATAATGTTGAAACAGATCATGATGAATTAATGCAACAACTAAGTGTTAGATGTCATTAAGTTGACGGTCTATGAGTTGTTTGCATAAATATATCTTGTAAAGCAACAACTAAGTGTTAGATGTCATTAAATTGACGGTCTATAAGTTGCTTGTATAGATACATCTTGTAAAGCAACAACTAAGTGTTAGATGTCATTAAATTGACGGTCTATAAGTTGTTTGCTTAGATATATCTTGTAAATCAACAACTAAGTGTTAGATGTCATTGACGGTCTATGAGTTGTTTGTATAGATATATGATAGGTATTTGGTGAATATCATGTGTTGATATTCTGCAGGCCAGTACCTTATTGAGTACTTGGTGAATATCATATGTTGATGTTCTGATAGGCCAATACTCTGAGTATTTGATGAATGTCATGTGTTGACATTCTGATAGGCCAATACTCAAGAGCTTGTGGATAGAATCGCCGATGGAGGCAATCCACATATTGAGATTATGTTTCTATTGATTACATCATGAGGATGATGCCTTTATTGCTTACATCATATGATTGATGTTGTCAAGTGTCTTTAATGTTGACATTGGATTGATTTATCTTCCCTAGCTAAGAGGGAGTGTTGATGTTTGTAGCATTGGTCAGATAAATAATACCGACGATATGATTATTATGAGAAATTATTTATTATATATATACATATATATAATAATTGATATATATATATATAATTAGATTATAATTATTCTCATAATAACTAAATAGTTAAATTGATAAAATAAAATAAATAATAATGAATAGACATGTCCCATTAAGGGACATGTTTCTCAATGTGTTTTCCACAATATAAAAGAGAGATCACTGCTCTTGGAAAACTATACCGATGAGGCAATGTCAATACATTTGCAGCAATCCTAATAAAATCAACAAAAACAACATTAAATTTCAAAATTGCATCTCCTAGACCTCATTAGACAAGGTGCCCTTGCACCACGTAGGAAGGGCTTGAGGTGTAAGCAAAGGGGGTTGCCAAAGCTGCATAATAGGTTGTCCTAGAACGGATCCAAAGGGTCTTTATGGTAGAGAGCCAAGGAGCCCACTTATGACCTCCCCCCAAACTCCACAAGATGGCAATAAAGAATAGTTATGCATATTGTTTGAATCACATCTTGTAGGAAGGGCTCGAGGTGTAAGCAAAGGGGGTTGCCAAAGCTGTGAAATAGGTCATCCTAGAATGGACCAGAGGGTCTTTACGTTGAAGAGCCAAGGAACCCACTTACAACCTCCCCCCAACTCCACAAGATGGTTTGTATTTTTCGGACGATGAGGTAGGATAGGGAAAGTAGATACAAGCTGTCAAGTGAGAGGGCTATGGTAGACATCCCTCTTGGACTTGGTGTAGAAATGGCTTCGGGCCGATCCATCATGTCTCTCCTTCCAAACTCTAATAAGTTCATTTAATATTATTGATAATCTATGAACATAATGTGGTGCATAACCCTAATTGTATATATATGTGTGTGTATATGTGGATATTTGTATATATTGTTTTTGATTGTAGGATTCAAGTCTCGAGGTGCATTATCATAGAGATATTTAATTGGTGAGACATTATCCTAACTCTAATTTGATGCAATTGTGATTTTAGGGAAAATTAGGAAGGGGACATCACAAAAAGTATTAGAGAATGATTTTGCCATTCTATAGGGTAAAAGATGAAACTAGGAATCATTCTAGTCAATAAGATGGAATCTAATAATGCGTGTATTGTGTGTATACTTTATTTTTGCTCTATCTTCATACATTCATGTGTATACTTCGTGTATGCTCTGTAACTTCATTATTCATGTGTATACTTTGTGTCTTCATACAGTCATGTGTGTACTTTGTATTTTCAAGTGTATGCTCCATGTGTGGTTTTTTCAAGTGTATGCTCCATTTGTGGTTTTATTTTTGGTTGATCTAGAATACGAGAATAACTAGAGTGAATCCAAAAGATATGAATTTATTGGCAAACGTTGGTCAATCCAAATCAATTTTGATGCCATTTCAAAGATGGCCTTGATCCTTTTCTCTAGAAGATGAGAGAAAACTTGTCTTAAAATTGGAAATCTTGCAAATTTGCAATTCATGGGTTAATATTGGAATTGCATAGTAGAGGCTACTCACATTGAAAGATTCGTGTAAAAATTGGCATTGCTTGAAAGCAATTTTGGGAAGGGTGGACTATAATGTTCGCTTTTTGAAATAAGATTTAATAATAAACAAAAATAATATAATATAATATAATATAATGCAGTGTTACCCAAGGATTCGTGTTCGGCATAATTTGACCCGTCCCAAAAACTTAGAAACTTTCGAAAACCTATCCCCTGGCTGTCCCATGAAATTAATTACTTTGTTTGACTTCCACTCTCATGTGAACTCTCAATTTGAATTATTTAACACAAACGTTATATGTTAAGGTTCTATAATGTATATAAGCATGCTTTACCCATGTTTTCTTATGAATACTTAAAATTTCCCTATATATTTAAAATTTTCCCTTATTTTTATATAGTTGTCCCCATTGTCATCCCCTACCCCGAGAAAAAATCCGTTTTGGAAACCTGTTTCCCTGTCCCCTTGCCCCCCTGTTTGAGAAACCCGAGGTAACATATATATAATATAATATAATATAAGTAGAAGTTAATTAAGTTAGTGGGAGGTCAAGAGATACATAATGAAGAGTTGTGACTCCCTCAACATAAGATATAAAAGGGGGAAGAGTTCATTTGAAAGGGGATATGGAGGAAGGAAGAAAGAAGAGAGCATAGGAATTAAAGAATGATTAACGGAAGAAGAAAGGGGAAGAAGAAAGGGATGTAAAGAAAATAAGGAAGTGACTCTTTCAAAGGGCAGAAATGATGAAGGTTTGTAACTCTTTCAAAGAGGTGTAATTATGAAGAGTTGTGACTCTTCAAAAGGGTTGTAATTATGAAGGGTTGTGACTCATTCAAAGAGGGACAATTATGAAGGGTTGTGACTTTTTCAAAGGGCAAAAATGATGAAGGGTTGTGACCCTTTCAAAGTGTGGTTATTGTGAAAGCTTGTGACCATTGCAAAGGGCAGACATGATGAAGAGGTGTGACTCTCCCTCACATTGGAAGATATAAAGGGGATGAGCTTTCGTTTGAGGACATCCAAGGAGATCAATTTGGGGAATAATATATTTATTCTCAAAAGGCAACAATGAAAAGTGGTGACTCATTCCTTATGAAAGGTGGTGACCCTTCCACCAATAAAGTATAAAGGGCGATTCATTGTAAACATTGAAGGGGATACATTGTGCTGTGAATCAAGGGATAAATATTCAGTACTCAATTAGCAATCAATACTCATTAAAGGGTAGATTAGAGTATAAGGCATGAGCAGATCATCATTCAATTAATACATTCAATAGTCCCTTGCATCAACAAATATAATCACAAGGATTATCTAAGAAATCAGCATGAAGATCACACAAAAGGACTAAGATTGATTCTTAGAGATTGATCAACATTTACATCCAAGAAATTATCCTCAAATCGGTAGGCTGATATTATGTCAGATTGGCCATCTTCAGCATCCTTCTTACAAGCAATTGTGGTATATATTATCTATGTGCATATGTATAATAGATGATGCTTAAATGAATGCTCATAGCATAATATAGGACGTGCTTGATTTTCTGCACCCCATTTCTTAGGAAGGGCTTGAGGCGTAAGCAAAGGGGTTTGCGAAAACTATGTAATAAGTCGTCTTAGAACAGACCGTAGGTTTTTACGTTGAAGAACCGAGGAGCCCACTTACAAGATTGCAATAGAGAATAGCTATGCATACTGTTTGAATCCCATCTCGTAGGAATGACCTGAGGTGTAAGCAAAGGGGGTTGCCAGACCTCGTAATAGGATGTCCTAGAATGGACTAGAGTGTCTTTATGCTAGAGAGCTAAGGAACTTACTTACGACCTTCTCTCAACTCCACAAGATGGCCTATGTTTTGAGGAAGATGAGGCATGAAGGGGAAAGCAGGCATTGGCTGCCAAGTGAGAGGGCTGTGGTAGACATGCCTCTTGGAATTTGTGTAGAAATGGCTTTAGGCGGACCCATCATGTCTCTCCTTCCAAACTCTAATATGTCTATGAAATATTATTGATAATTTATGAATATAATATGGTGCCTAACCCTAATTATGTATATAGATATTTGTATTTATTGTTTTGATTGGACGATTCAATTCTCGAGGTACATTATCACAAAGATGTTTAATTGGTGAGATGTAACCCTGACCCTAATTTGTTGCACTTGTGATTTTAGGGCAAATTAGGAAGAGGAGATCACAATAGGGTGTCCAAAAAATGTGTGAATAATGCTCCTCAACCAATAACCCAACAACCCTATAGTTTTTGGCATTGTTATTATAACTTATACAACATTTTGAGGGCTCCTTCCCCAATGGCTTGACAAATATTGTTAGCAATAGATGCACCATCCTTCACCTCTTCTGCATAATCCATTGGTCTCAAAAGTATTGCTCCTTTAGGGGACATTGCAATAACATTGATCAATGGTCGATATTTTGCATCTTTCCATCCACCAGAAATGATGGACATCCATGTTTCAATACAAGAATCCGTTATGGGCTTCAAGAAGTCCTCTTTAAATTTCACCTCTATCCAATAAGGTGCTAGGCATCTTTTCAAAACGTAGGCCTTTGTACCCTTTTGGAGCCTCATTAATTTATTTCACCATTTTTTGCTAATATGTTGAGAAAACAATGTTGAATGTCAATCCATTTGCATAGATACATCTCGCTATGTCTTGATCGACAATCTCTCTAGACTTGTTTTAAAATGCCTTTTCCAACGATCCTTTTGATCCCTTATGTGTAGAGGCCATAGGTTGTTCTTCAGGTATGGACAAAAATGCATGGCTCTTGGTAGATTCAAAATAAGATGACAGTGGAGGGGATTCATCCCTAAAGATGCTTTCTTTAGCAAAGGATGATATGATTTATGCCTTGATGCTTGGTTTTCTTTTTCTTGCTCTTCAATATATGCCAAGACTTCATCTAGAAGGCCTTTAGCATTTGGGCTTGGTTCGCCTATACAAAATTTGATGCCTTGTGTAGTGAGCCTATAGAAATGGCCTTTCACTCAATTGTTTGAGCTCAAATATCTAGCTTTACAATGATTTACAAATTCAAACATAACCTCCATCACCTTAAAGTTGTGCCATTTCAACATATTTCCATAGGGAAGTGTTTGGGTCTGTTTTGAAGCAAGGTTGGTTCGCGGAGCTAGAAATGGTTGCCTTTGTAATACCTAAGACAACAAGTTCAATAAGCAACACATTAAAAAACAAACCAAAAGGAAAAAACTTGAAAACTAAACAAGAGTTCATTTGTTAAAATAATGTAAGGGAAAATAATTCATAAACTTTAAAAAACCTACCTCTTTTGAAAAACTCTTCCTCTAGAATCTCTTTGACAATAAACGAACACTTGCAAATGCGTAGGAGTAGCACAACAACCAGCTTGGGATGTTCAATGATCAATCTTCTTCAACTCTAGTCGTGCAATGGAAAATAGGAAAAGAAGTTTACCAATGGAGGAGAATATTTTTGTTTTTCATTCACCATGTGAAAAATGAGTTTGGTTTTGCCTTTTAGATGTTTTGTATGGCTTAAATTAGGTTTGAAGGGGCTAAATGACCTTTTGCAATAAAAAAACAAATAAAAAGTCAAAAGAATGTTAAACACACCACATTTGGTGTAAATGCGTTTCTAGGGATGAAGTTCGTCTTGGGTTTGCTCAGTTTTGCTAGGACCGGACTCACAAGTTGGGGTTGGAACCCTATCCGACCCCGCAACGAACTGGATCCGAACTGCAAATTGGGTTTGGATTGGCTTGAGACTCGGTTGCAAATACCTGCAAATTGGTAATTTAGGCCATTTGTTGAATAAAATCATAATTCTTGTTAAATTATTCATTTCCCTTTTGAAAACAACTTAAAATTTTCAAACCATTGTTTTTAATAAAGTCATAATTGAACGAAAGGAATTTTCAAATTTAAAATCATTATTTGAAAAATTGGATTTGGACATTTTTTTCTTATAATAGTAATTTTTTTGTAAACTCAAACTAAATTGTTGAATCGGCTTTTTTGTAAAACCTTTTTTTTTTTGAGAAATAGACAGCCATTATAAATATTGCTAAAAGACACATGAAAATTGTTTTGGATAGAATTGAGCTACACTAATTATATTGGTTAAAAGAAAACATATGAATTATAAGTCACAATACTTCTTAAATATTATCATTATTCCATTATGATGGCTATAAAGTATAAAGTTAGCTAAATTGACCATGAATTACAACTTATGATTCTTATTAAATTTTACCATTATAGCATCATGATTATAAAAGTTAGATAAGTTGACCATGAGGATCACAATTTAACATGTTGATGGTTTTTTCTATATTTTTTTATGATAATCAAACTTAAATTTCATAATTTATGAAATGTAGAGATTCGAAGACTACTTTCCTTGTGTTGATATTTTCTGCAATTTTTTGTTTTATAAGTATTTTTTATTTGAATTATGAGATTCTGCATTTGGGAATGTCTATTTCTTGTCTCTATCATTTTTGTCTCTTCTTTACACAAATGATATTTGGCATTTTTTAAATATGCCTAAGCGGCTATTTTTAGGTAATCTTATCCAATTTTTATGATTTAGATTTTTCCTGTAGAAGTTATATTAAATTCTTAGTCAAATTTTTGTATGAATTTAGCATTCCGGTAAGAGAAGAAATGAACTTTATCTAATATTGGTGTATACTATTTATATTTCTTTATGCATGAAATTGAAAGAATTGCCTATAGGAATTACTCACGCTCTAATACCATGTTGAAGTGAGCATCTAGGATCTTTAATGTGCAACACTGAATAACCTCCACATAGACAGTCGGGAAGCAACAACAAATGATTCTATTCCACCAAATCTAGAATACAATATGATTCTGATGATTGGATTAGATGATTTACAATGTTAGAGGTGGTTGCCTTATAAAGGCAAGGTGAGGCATAGACTAGACAAGAGCATGACACGTGTCTTAATCCTATGACAAGAGACAACTAACATAAACAAATATTAAATTATCTAGGAGGATAGGACATAAGAAGTAAATAAGATAAGTTCTCATCAAGACAACTAAGATTCTAGAAAGATTCCTAAGGCCTAAGTAAACTTAACATGTGAATATCACCCATTAGGTGAACTAGCTAGGTAAAACATTTTATTTGCACAAACCACCCCCTTCCCATTGTACCCCCTTTTCGATCTAAACCAACTTATTTTTGAAAATATAATAAAAGCAAGGAATTTCAATTTGAGGCTATGTTTTAAACTTGTGATCCATTTTTGGTTTTTGAAATAATCGTCACACCGCATAAACAAGTACCCAAAGGCCTAATCTCTAGAGTTTGCCACTTTGACCCTAGCACCACTTTGGGTCATATAGAAGTGTCATATAATAGGGACCATTTTTGATGGAAAAGAGCAAAACATTTACACCCATGCTTCAGAGGAGTTTTTTCCCATTTAGTTTTCCTCCTTTACTCCGTTTGTGAGAGATCTTTTGTAAATGGGTACCTTAAATGGCCTCATACTTAGGACACATCATGCATCATTTGCATTGATTTTTACCTCCCTAAGTTGCACTTAAGGGGGTTGTTGTTGTGAATAAGGTATTACCTAATTAATCAATTAGTGGGTTCTATCCACTTCTAGGAGTCTTTCTAGAAGTCTTAGCTGTCAAAGAGATCTTATCTCATTTATTTCTTGTGTCCTAGGTCATTTATTATTTGTTTAAGTACATATGTCATCATCTTGTCTAATCCTATCCCTCAAATAAGAAAGGCTATTGTACACTTTGTATCATATAGATCAGAAGATCGTATCTCATCCATCTTAATATCAAGAAAGCTCATTTCTTGCATACTCTCTTGTGGAAGGTTATCTTTGTTTTTGCAAGTGATCCTGGGTTGTTGAGCTAATCTTCATCTCCTACATTGCCAACTCTTTACTTGTCGAATGTTTTTTCATCCCAAATATTTTATATAAAAATCTTCTTTTTATTTTATTCGTTATGGATTTGATTATGACATTTTATTTTATTTTTAATTTTAGGATGCAACTTTATTTCATTTTCCAGTTTCTATCAACTTCATTATTGAGCTCTTCTCCCTGCATTATGACTTCCTGTTTATCATGCTTTTTTCTTTTGCTGGCAATGTTCTATGATGCTGATGCAAAGCCCAGTTAGTCATTGGGACTAGCATTATTTTTATTGGTTGGTTAATGAAGGTATTGGGCTCCTTGAGAATGAGATACAATTGGGGGCCTATTGCTCAAGCCTGTTTTCACACACACACTGGTTCTAGGGGTAAGAGTTGAGCCTTGGTCTTCATATTGTAATGCTCAGTCTTTACCAACTTGGTCACACCTTTTGGACCTATTGGTCCTAGCATTTTGTCTTTATTGTTAGTTTCTACTTTTGTTGGGCCTGAGGATGCATCTTTGTGTTGAAATCGTTGAAATTATAAATCACTATATTGGTATTTAGATTGTTTATTTTTTCTTTTCGGGCACAGATTCAAAACGCCATCATTTTTCTAAGTCATGATTGCATGGGAGTTGTACTTATTAATTTGTGGCCTTAGCTTTGAAATACCATGCTCCTTACCACTATGGTTTATATTGCAGAAAGTGGTAGAAGGAGCATGCGGTGCCCTGTTGATTCTCAGAGATCCAGCGCTTCTACTTCTGGAAGGGGTAGACGACAAGGGCCGACAGATAGTCACAACAGGCCTCACATGATACATAAGAACAATAATGCTATCAGCTACAGTTACCCTAATGTGGAGATCACAGTGGACTCCCCTTCTATCAACTATGGTTATTCTGATGTGGAGACTGCAACCGATTCTCCTTCATTTGGTTTGGTATAAAATGCACACTTTTCTGTTCAAAGCAAGGTTTGATGTTGAAAACAAATTTTTTTCCTGCGTAGCAATAGCTGTATGGATGGGTTTTTCTAACCATTTTGTGGTTTAGCTATGCATGCAATATGTGTCCGAATTCTTATGAATATGCTTTAGAACTCGATCTTTAAAATTTTCATCTTATCATCTATGACATTAGATAATGTTGTATTATGCATTTGGTCAGATTTGTTTGTTACATAGTGCAAACTGGTCCAGTATTCAACTCATTAAAAAAATTAAAATACCATTACTTACAGGGTTATGATGGGAACTCTAGTACACTCCTTGCTTCCAAGCATCAGTCTCTGGCAATTATTGATTCGGCAGCAGAAGTGAAAGATACTGCAATCTCTACAACATGTAACACAATTTGTCCAGTAATTGTTCTTTCTCCTTCTGAAACTCAAGTTGCAGTTTTTCTTGACAAAAATCCTAGTAAGGGGCTCACCTCTGAATCTGCTACATATCATAGAAGCACAGATATTGAATTAAATGAAGAAACTAGGCCAGGATTAGGATACCCCTTGGAGAGGGCAATACTATCTCCAGCTGAAGATTATCTGAAGGCAATTGATTCAGCACAAGAAGTGGAAGTTTCTACAATCTCTACACCATGTAACAAAATTTGTCCGGTAACCGTTCTTCCTTCTTCAGAAACTCAAGTTGCAGTTTTTCTTGACAAAAATCCTGGTAAGGGGCTCACATCTGAATCTGCTATATATCATAGAAGCACATATATTGTATCAAATGAAGAAACTAGGCCAGGATTAGGATATCACTTAGAGAAGGCAATACCATCTCCAGCTGAAGAGTATCTGGAATTACCTGATGATGAGTGCAAAGGTGGACAAACTAATAGAGCACAACAGACATCTAAGCGGAAAAACAAGAAAAAGGGTAGATATTGGAAGCAAGGGAAATGGAAAAAGGGGACAAGCACAGAGAAAAATGAAAATGAAGGATTTTTGGTAATTGGAGGTGCACGTATTTATACTACAGATGTTTCTGTTCCAGAAGGGGCTGATAGTGTGATGCTAGACCAATATGACAAAGGCAGTTCAAAAAGCTGTGGTCAGCTCAGCAGTGAAATAGTGGGTGAACCAAGGGAAATGTGCGGAGAGATTTCTTCAACCAGCAATACTGATGTGTTATCTGAGTCCTCAGAGTACTATGAAGTTGGGTCTAATATAGATGATGAAACAGCACTAGACTATTTTGAGGGATTAGGTGGCAGTTATACTGAATTGCTAAAAGCTGAGTGGTTACTGGATAGAGGTGCATTAGAACAGCTATCCCATGGAGAAATGTCAGAAAGCACTGATGAGGAATCTATAGATTCTGAAAGCAGTGATGTGGAAGACGATGGACAAAACATATTTGAAAATTTGACAGAAAAATGTAGCTCAGGGAAAGGGAGCTTCAGAAAATCTATTGCTAATGAAGTCTGTGATATAAAGATGGAAAAGCTTAGGGAAAGCATTTTGTTTGATGAGCAAGATAGTGATGGATCAGAAGCAGAGTTTCGCACACTCTTTGGCAATAAAAGTTTTAGAAAAGATGACATGGATGGTCAAGGAGCAATTAATCATCAAGATAGCATTGAAAAAAGTCTTGCTGGTATTGTAATTTCAAAAGATTTAAGAACTCCTTCAAGCAAGAAGAAGAACAAGTCTGCCCATGCTCCTCATACTTGGCCAGCAGTTAAGAAAAACAGTAAAGATAAGGGAGTTCCAGGTAACTTTACCTTGGTTTCTTCCATGTTTCCAATTTCAGTCTTATTGCAATCCTTAAGCAATTCTTTTTTCTAGTTCAGTTATTTCTGAAGTAAATAGTACATTTCTTGTTTATACTTTGAAAAGGTTTTGACTTTGATAAAATTAGTGTTAAAAACTTAATTGTATTGTCCTAGTTTTAGATCAGGTTAGCTCATTAGTAATTCTTCTGAAACTTCAGAACATATTTGTGGCAATTTCTATGGAAGAAATTAATTGAGGAAATTTAAGCAGCTCTCAGTCTGTAAAACAATACGACAAAAATGGTAAAAATGAGCAGAGGATGGATAATTACACATTGGTATAAGATTTCTATGATTGTTTTCTTTCTAGTATATAAGAAAGCTTAACATTAAATGGCATTTCGAGAAGTAAAATAATGCAAATTTTGATCACCAGTGAAGCTCTTTAATCCTCATGGTCTAAATTAGTCTCTTTTTGAATTCCTCTAGTAAAAATAAGAACTTCAATTTGTTTTCCACTCTAAAGCGTTTCCTTATCCATAATGAATTGCTTTTTTGTGTGTTGGACACAAGGTTTGAGCCTGTCCTCAAGATTGACCAGGCAAATTTTTTATGATTTTGTTGGTTATACACTTTGGACAGTTAATGTAAGTATATAAATAGTCAATTTTGAGCATGCCACATAGAGAAGCAAATTAAAAATTATAACGTACTTCTAGACCAGCTTTTGGTAACACATCAAGAGCATAACTTAGATTGCAGGTCACTATGTTAGTTGTGGTTAATAATATGAATACATGAGTTAACATCTTATTTTGACTGGTTAACATTTTGTAACAGAAGCACTACAATGATCTTGTTTTGGATGATAGTAATGGGTCTTGGCTTTTATAATGTGCATAATAATGCTTATTAATTTCCTGAAAATAATGCAATAATGCTTTGGCAATGGAGCTTGTAAGATGGTTTGAGGAGTGATGGTCTCACAAAGGGGGTTTGAGATTGTACTCTCTTTTGGCTTGATACATGAACTTACATACAGTGCAATAGTTCTTTAGTACTTGCAATGAAGAGATACATTCAGGCAGCCCTGTACACAAGTGGTTCAAGGATCAACTCCTGACTAGTATTAGATCCTTGTATATATGGTAACTTATATATATCTCAGCTCCAAGAATGTGGATCTAGTGTGTAATAGCCCTATCAATTATTAAAGGCCAAAGGCCACTAAATTGATGAACAAGGCATTGATGTTAAAGAATAGGTTTTTATTGCAGTGTGGAAGTATTCCATTGTATCTAGACCATGGTCAAGTTGCCTCAGGAAGATATGTTGATCTTATCCACACAATGACAGTGCTTTGCTAAGAATAGATAGCTTACAGTGACTTTACTAATGTTCAGAACGATAACTTTGTGATAGCAGTGCTAAGATTAATAACCATAAACAGCGATTAAAAAGAGAATTAAGAAATAAATATGATAGAAATTTTATTAAAGAAGACTTTGACGATTGTTTCAAATACATAGATATTGATCCTACCAAGCTGACTTCATGGTGTGCGGAAATTTGCAACAATGTAAAATGATTGCAAATGTATGCTGGCTGATAACATTTAAAAAGAAGAGTTAGAAGCAACTTCAAGCAGGTTGTTTAAGCAATACAATTTATAACAAGTATCCTGGCTGATTCATCAAGAGATATAAGTCAGATAGGATCAAGTACATTTTGTCGAGGTAAGGTTGAAGATGAACGATTAAGAATTATTGGAAAGTAACAATCGCAAGAAGGATAAGTAAGCAATTTGGCAGTGTATTAAGCTTAGTGACAGGGCTCACCAAACTTTATGTATGAAGTTCGAAGTTCGGCGAATTCTAATAAAATTTAAAAAATTCATTTAAATTCGCCCATAAATTCGTGCAGAACAAAGTTTTTGCGTTTTTCTCTTCAGGAATCACAAAAACTACATTGCACATTGCTTCCATGAAGTATCTGAGACAGGAAACAGAGATGGAAGGAAGATTGGAGATTCGGGAGCTAGAAACAAAGCTGGAAAAGAATAAGGTACGGTTTAAGAAGAGTGTACACCGGAACAAACATCAGCAGATTTCGGGTAGAAGAGAAACCTGGGCGGAAATGAAGATTGCACCTTCAACAAAAAATTTCCTCCATCGCGCACTCAACAGAAAGACAGAAAAGTCCATTGTACCTACTCAGCATATGATGGAAATGAAAGTCCATATAAAAATAGCAGCCTCTTTTTAAAAACTTTATCATATTATTTATATATTAACAATTAAAATTAAAATTTTGAATATATTTATGTTTATTACTATGTATTCAAATTTAATAATATGGTTTTAGATTTAATAATTTTAATTTAATAAGTGAAAATATTTATATTTATATTAATTTTAGATTAATATAATTTTATTTTTTATTAATAAATGATATATATGGCTATTTTATTTTATAATATAATATAATTTCAAATTTAGCATTGCTAAATTATTTTAACATCTTAATGGATTTATTAAATTTATATTTTTAAAAAAATTCATTTATATATAAGGTGAACTTAATGTCGAATTTTTTTCAAACTTTTCCTCCCTATCGAACTTCATCCGAATTTTATCGTTGTCGAACTCGAACTCAAACTCGAACCTTGTGACATAGGTATTAAGAAAGGAAGCAATAAATATTCAGATTTAGTAAGGAAATTAACAAGTATAATTAATGGCAAGTTCCTTGTTTAATTGAAAGGGTGCAATTGTCATCCTGAAAAGAAGCAATTAATATCAATTAAAGATTATGCTAACTGATACTCAATAAACAAGAATTATTTATTTGGAACAAATTAAGTTTGTGAAGAGATGTGCCTTGTTTGAAAAGTTGCGACTACTTGGTGAAGGGAGATGTCTTTAAGAAGACAAGAAGGTGTAAGAAGAAGATAATTTGAGGGATAGAAAGGGATATATGGGAAAGATTTTGATATTAATTCTAAGCCTGAAGTGCTCAGTTGAGCAACATAAATACTAAGACATGGATGCATAAGTACAAAGTCTATATTCAGACAGCGCCAAGCATCATAGGAGAAGTATTAAGTTCCAATTAGAAACAGCTATCAATCAATCAATTAGAAATTCATCATTCAATCATTATTCAATCAGATTATTCCTTCGGATTCAAGTGGAAGTAATCCACTATCAGCTAGGAAACCAGATTGCATGAACATAGAGATCCCAATCATGAATAGCAATACAATCATCGCATGAACAATAAGTATTACATCTGAAACAGGGATTGCCAATTGCAGATTGGCCAACATTGGATCATTGCCATTACAAGGATATTATATCAGACAAGTGATCAAATAAATCTCAAGGTCTTTACAGAACAATCAGCATGAAACATCTTGCATTCGCATAAAGAAAGATATCAGGCACAGTGATTGCATATAGGTATTGTTCTATATAGTCTATATTGTTGATCAAAGATAATTCCTATTTCTTTAGCAGTGAATTAAGAGTATATCAGAATTATTGGCAATATTATTCATACATAACATCAAGATAAGCCCACATTTCCATTAATAAATCTTCCTCTAAAACAATATTGTTACTATACCAAACACTCATTTATGGAAAACTGAAGAAATAAGTATAAGTTATAGTTAGAAAGAATTCTCTTGCAATTGGAATTCTAATAAATTAATCAAAACCCTAAGAGATTGCATAAGGGGACATTACATGATGACTCAGCAAGCAAACACAGCTCAAGCCCTTGTCATAAATTATCCCTCAAAGAGCGCAAGCCTGCAACAAGACCTTGAAACCTTAAATTATAGGTCAACACATACTGCAGGAGTACACACAAGAACACATAAAGTTCACCCATCATGGAAATAGAAATGTAAACTCCTCTAGATGAAAAAAGTGAAAATAGGCCCAAAAGTGATGATCGATCCCCCATTTGCTGGCCACAATGATTACTTTGAAATATCAGAATACTGGAAGTAGATTAGAAGGAAGATCTTCCATTGGAGCAAGAGGTCAGGAATATGGTAATGGAGACCGAACACGAATTCCATCAAGCCACCAAGGTCCAAGACTATTTGCCGTCAGGAGTCAATTTGCTAGGAGAAGTGGGGAAAAAACATCTTTGTTGAAATATGGCTTTCTGCAAGGATAAAATTGATGAGGACTGGTCCGTAGGCACTGTGATCCAGATGTGAAATCATGCAGATGTCCAAAAGATCTACCTTTGCATGTAAAAAACCTATTGGTGATGCAAATTTCTAAGCATAGAGCTCTAGTGCATGACCTTTGATCTTCACATGGCTCAAAATCAGTCCTCAGGAGAAATGAGCGCAATGGCTGGTTAACAAGTTGCCTGTACCATCAGCATCACTACAGTCTTTTTAATGCAAGCAGAAATCATCTGTAAAGTAGCATTGGGCTTTGAAAGTAGCAACAGCATAACAACAAACTTTTACTTTTTCAACTTAGTGTCATAAACATAAAACTTAATCTCAAAGCATATTCATTGCATAATAGCTAAGTTACCGATTCGGGTGTGGATTCAGATGCAGATGCGCAAAATTTATTTTTTAGGGGATGTGGTTGCGTGTATATATATACATATATTTTTTTAAATAAATATATATATATAATTATTAATTATATATAATATATATATTATATATATATAATATAATATATGATATATGCAAAGAAGTGCAAGAAATATACAAAAATAAATCATTTGATAGTATGAATTTCAGAATTAGAATAATGATACTTCACCAATCACCATTGATCAAGATTCAAGATATTTCATATTTGATAGTTCAACAACTTCAACTTAAAACTTCATAGACACAAATATTCAAATGGAAAGAAGTTCAATAACTAATTACTCATGTTCAAGATTCCAAAGCAATTTGAACTACAGAATCAAAACTTAGTTTATGATTCAAATTTCAATGTTCATCATTCAAGAGTCAAGACTCAAGATTCACTAATCAGATTTAGAATCATAAGGATTCTCAAGAAAATCCACATTCTCATCATCTCCAACTGCTGCAAGTTCAAGATCATTTGAACCAAGAACGGTTCCACTTGTGCTTGATGCACCATGTGTCATGGTATCATCACCATCATCTGTGATTGTAATAAGATCATGAAGCGTTGCATCCAAGTTTGCACACTCAGGGGCTACATCCCAAAGCTTGGTTGACCCTTGTATTCATTCTCGTTACATGACAAAAGATGCAAGTTGGTATGAATGTAAACCAAGTCCCCAGCTTTCTTTGAGTCCAACTGGTTGCACTTCACTGAATGGATATAGGAGTATGTACCCCAATTCCGTTCAGCAGCAAAAGAACTTGCAACCTGGATAGTGTTCACAAAATTAAACATATAGATACAAATGAAAAACAAATTAAAGAATGTTAATTCTAAATTCTAGAATACAAGTGGTAAACAAAAAACAAAAAAAACTTGTGAGAGGATCTTGATCGCAAGACCTTGTAGATGCTTGTATGGTTGACCATACATGTACCACCATGTGATAGCTCCCATTTTATATTGGTCCTTTATTGCAAATGGAGACATTTTTAAACCCGAAGCAAATAAGCCAAATTCTAGCCTCATTGTGTCGTGCATTTCATCATCTGGGAAGAGTCTTGTAAAAGCTTTGTAGCACCCATTAGCAACTTCTTCATCTGCATATGGTGCAACTCTATCTGGCATACCGAATACTTTCTCAGTATAGTACCTCGGAGATAAGGCATATGCAAGGAGGTGCAATGGGGTAGTCATCTTCTCCCAACGATGATGAATGATTGCTTCCACCTTATTGCATAAGGCTTCACATTCTATGGGGTCATTCTCATGTTGTTGTATGGAAACTTTTACCTTCTCAACCATGGTGTCCATGCCATCATACACATCCCCCAAGCAAGGTGTATCTGTATTGGCAAAGCGGAGCATAGTCATGATAGGCTCAGTGAAATCCCATACAAATTGCACATGAGCCCACCAACTGTCATCCAAGACCAAAGCCTTGACCTTTTGGGCTCTTTCTGAATTCGAAGCCTTCCATATACCCCACTGGTTAGAAATAACCATTTGGCTTAATGCCGCTTGCACCTTGACAAGTCGTCTCATAACAATAGTATGAGATGTAAAACAGGTCTCGGCAACCTAAGAAAGTTAACAATTTGTTAATTTATGTCAATAAATATTATTATATTAAGCAAAGACAAAGTTATATACAATTTGATAATTGAACATGAATAGAAAATTTATTCAAATTAAATAAATAAATGAAATTTACTAATTACAATTTACCTTCAGCAGCTCCAATTTGGAGTGATCTAAATATGGATTGTGACATGTGGTGGTTTTTCACAAACATTTGTATCTCCTCCCCCTCTTGGTAAATTTGCATCACCCAATCTATTTGAGTGCCAATTTGTTGCATGATCAAGTTAAGGGAGTGTACAGTGCATGGTGTCCAAAAGATATGGTCATACTGACCCTCAATCAAAGCACTTGCACCCCTACTATTTTTGGCATTGTCTGTAACCACCTGGACCACATTTTCACTACCCACCATCTCTATGGCCTCGCTGATAATTCTAGAAATGAACTGTGAATCCTTCACTTGCCCTTCGCAATCAACAACTCTCAAAAACATTGCCCCTTTGGGGGACATTGCAATCACATTAATCAATGGCCGATTTTTTGTATCTTTCCATCCATCAGACACAATAGTTATACCCGAAGTTTTCCAAGAATTTTTAATTGGTTGAAGAGCTCTCTCTATAGAAGTCCTCTCTTTTTGCAATAGAGTGGTACACACCTTTTCATATCCGGGACTTACATAATCAACTAGAGCTTTATTGATGGCTTAGCACCATTTCCTTCCAATATGGTGATCTTACCAAGTTGAAAGGAAGACCATTGGCATAGAGGCAACATGCAATGGTTTCATCAACAAGCTCTCTTGCCTCCATTTTAAATGCGGTATCCAAAGGGCCTCTTTTGCGGGCGGTAACCTCTACTTCTTCTTCCTCTCCCGTAAAGGTACTTGCAAGAATGGATGTTTGGAGGATACAACTGGTTCAGTGGGTAATTGCATTTTGATCTTGCCGGATGGAGGTTGATAAATTTTTTTTTTTGATCTTTTAACCAAATTATCAGCAGCTTCTTGTTCTTTTACAAATGAAGCTATTTGTGCATTAGACATCCCCTTCCCACTTGTGCCTTTGCACATTGCAAATCCTTTACCAGCAGGGCCCATAAAATGAAGTTTGACCTAGGAATATGAGCTTTTGAATGGTTTTCCTTTGTTACTTTGACAATAATTACACTTCCAAAGATATGAGCCACCTCTTGAAACCTGTGATACTCTTGTGGTATGTCTCCATAAAGGAGATCCTACATCAATATTAAAATTATCGACTCCTTGCCCTCCCATTGAACTTTGACTACCAGTGGTGGCCATTCTTGCACTATACAATCTAATTTCTTGCTATAATAAGAAAATAAATAAATTTAATTTAGAAAAAAACTATGAACATCAAGCATACAAGTGCAAAAAAATGATACAAGAATACTAAAATAGATAGCTAAACTTGTTTCTTTATTTCTTTTTTTTTTTTAAAAAGAAAAAAATTCAAATATTTCTTCACAAACTTGAAATTTTTTAAAAATTCATCAAAATCTCAAAGAAATTCATTAAACGACTTGAGAATGGGATCAAATGCTTACCTTAAATGCTTAAAACTCCTTTGTGGAAGCTATCCCTTGCCCTACGAACGATCCTCTTTGAAAATAACTAGCTTGCCTTCAAAATGCCAAAATGGAGAGCAAATGAGAAGAGAGTCTAGCTGCAAACAAAATGGGATGAAGAATGGTTGAATGGCCTCTTTTAGGGTTTAGGAGAAAAAAATAGGTTAAAAACTTGTTATTAGCACATGTCTTATTAAAAATTTAAGTGGCAAAATATTAAAATTTTTGGTTTTTCTAGGCATCTACCCTCGGATGCGTTTGGAAGCGCTTGGATGCCCTGTGGGTGCCACCCGGAAGCCACTACAGGCATCCGGATGCAGGTGGATGCCTGTGGTGGCTTTTGGGTGGCACCCACAGGGAATCCGCTCCTGGATCCACCTCCACAAGCATCCGCATCCGGAGGCCCTACAGACGCATCGGTATCTCAGCATAATAGTAATGAAAATATAACACAAGGTATATGTGGAAACCCTAAGGGAGAAAACCATGACAAATTAGTGTTTTTTCTCTTACAAAGTTTGTAGGCAACAACCTATTAGTTGCACCAACCCCTAACTTAATTTGTGAACACCAACCCACTTGAAGCATCAACTCCCACTTCTCAATTTGTAGGCACTAATCCCTACATTCTCATTTTGAGCACCAAGCACCAACCCCTCACCAATTATGAAGCACCAACTTGACCAGTATGAGGCACCGACCTCACCAATATGAAGCACCAGCTTCACTAGTTCAAATTTCAACCTTGATTGTTGCAACTTGCTTTTACAATGGATGATGGATGTCCTTGATTTTCACAAATTATGCTATATATTTGCTCTTATACCTTTGAATATGCCCCACAACTCACTTTGCAATCTGCTATGAAGCTGCTCTTGTATCTGCTTAAAATAAGCCTTAATATATCTGCAATTGTCTTCTATAATCTCCTCATAAGTTTGTTCATGTATGTCTTCATTGATCTTTCTTCTTTAAATTTGTATGTACTCTTTGGAATCTGTATGTTCATATTCTTTGCATGTCTTCATATATTCCTCTTTAACCTTGCGTGAACCCTTTTTTTAACAAATCTGCTCCAATCTACTCTCATGCTCAGAAATCTGCCTTCATTTCCTTTTTATATCCGCCTTGATGATCTTCTATTACTTTTATGTACAGATCTGAATGTGTAGGTCTGATATATCTTTATTTCTTCACACGCTCTATTGATATATCTTCATTTCCGCACTTGCACACACATACACACACACTTTAAAATGCTCCAGATATGCTCTGCTTAGAATGATATCAGATTACTATTCGTACTATCTCTTCTCACAAATCATAATCTCTTCTTATATCTTTGTGTTCCTTTGAAAGAAGATACCACTTAAACATTAAAGGATGCACCCTTACCAATTGCCACCCTTCTTAACACACAATCTCTCCTTGCTTTAATCGCAGCATTTCACAAAAATACTAATCATTGCTTTTATTGCATTTTAATATTGATTGCTATTTCAAAAGTCATCGCTGACTTTGGACTTTCAAATGCTTTATTTAATCGTAGCCTTTTGAAAGTTTAATTATCGCCTTAAAATCGCATGACTTGGAATTAATCTACCAACTTTCAGTAAGATCGTCCTTTCAAATATTTATCGTAGCTTTTTATTAGTTTGTCTTATTTGCTATTTTGTCTCATTCAACTTTTGTCCTAGGTGCATTTATCTTTTTCTTAATTTGTCTTATGTTTCTCTTGTCTAATATAACTTTTTATTAACTATCGCTGCCTCTTATAAGTAGCTTCTTAGTAATCAATCACTGCTCTTTTAATTTCTGCATATCTTAACTCTCTTGCCATTAATGTATCTAATTGCTGACTTGTATTCAATGAAATATCCCATCATATGATCCTAGCCTCTTTCCTTTTATTAATCATAGCTTTTAGTTGTTGGCTTTGCTTCTTAAGAAATTTTTTCTCCTCTCCGTAAATTACGGCCTTGTTTATATATGCATCGATGCTTTCCTTTTCTCAATATAATCTCTGCTGATTAATCACTGTCTCTTTATAAACTTATCACTCCTTAATTCCATTTTCTCCTCATTTTAAAACTTCAGCATGTAAAATATATCTTTTCTTTAACTAATCAACCAGCATGAACTTGTTAATGAATCAGTTAAGACTTAGTTCATCTTCTTCTCTTAATATGTCTTTCAATGCCAGCCATAATTAAGTTCTCTATTCCAATCTTCTGTGAGATGCTGAGACACATGGTATGCACTGAGTTTGTCTTATTTCTTCCAGTGGATATTGGTAATCATATATTCCCACATGCTTTGAACAAGCATCAAACGATCCCCGATGAAATTGCTTTTTGGATTCTTTGACATCTTTATCCATTACCATCCACATATAATCTAAAACTTCTTGTCCATCGTTTGCTAATATTAAGATGCTTAAGCTTTCGGGTTGTGTATGCTCACTCAACCATGGAGGGTTTCTTTATATGTCATGGTGGATGTAATCAACTTTTTAAACACCATTGCAACCATTGGAGCCCAATAAAATATTGAACCCTCTCTTATGCTAGGGCTTTACATGGTATTGGATGGAGGTCTCTCATTTGACATCAAAGATATTATCAATTCTCCTTTGACATCAATGACAATCTGTCTTTCCAATAATCTTGCTCATATACCTTGACATCAATGACAAAAATCTTGACATTTTCTTCTTACCTTCTTGCAAATCCAAGTCAATGCAACTCCTTTCTCAAGTGGCACCATTCTCAAGCTCAAAGGACTAATAAAATGCATTCCTCACCTAGTCATCACAGTTAAGAAAAGGCACACAAGATTCCCCTCAATTTGCAACCCTTGTGTGTGTGGCACCCCATTCAAGGGAGATGACATGCAAATGAAACATGCAAATTGACTAAGCAACATGCAAGATGCCCACCATCCCAAGTGCCCTTATGAGAAAATGTGATTCTTCGTCTTTTGTGTGGTACCATGAACATGTGTACAAGTAACAACATCAGATTTCCACAATCCATTGGTAATTGCAAAGTAAATTTCTGGATTCGATTGTGTATGTGTTTTTAGCATCATTGTTTAGCATCAATGTTTCGGATCACACTCTGTGATCCATCATCAGGATGAGAAAGTGCAAGGATGAAAAGTAAATATGCAGACTCAACCTCTCACAAGAGAAATAAGAAGGGAAGGGGAAGAGATCACACACTAACCAATGAAGAAAAGAAAAGAAAAGAAAAAAGGCACCAAAACCACAAAAAAATTGAAAAGACCACCCAATAAATCCAAGTGGTGAAATGAAAAATAAGTGAGAGAATAATTAAGAAATAATATTTTGAAATATAAGCAGAGCTAAGAAAATACCAAAAAATGAAGAAAGTAAACGACAGTGAAGGAAATGAAAGCAAAACAAAGGTACGAGCTAAAAAACGAAATGAAAACTATATACATCCAAATGAGTACATATATGAATCTAAGCACCTATATACGTGCATGCAAGTATGTATATACAGATTTGTATATGTGCACATGTACAAATCTCTGAGTGCATGCACATATACGGATCTATCTATAACCCTAAGTAAATGCACCTATATAAATAAATATATAAAAATGTATATGCAACTATATGCGCAACTATACAGGTGCATATATATAAGAAAAAATGAAAATATATATATATATATATATATATATAGGTATAGATATATACATACATGTATATACATGCAAATACATGTACCCAATTGCATATAAATTGTATATGTATACATATACAATCAACTATATACGCAAAAGAGGAAATAAATATGCATTTATATGCAATATATATATATAATAAATGAATATATATATACCAATATGCACTTATATATATATATATATATATATATAAACAATCGAATCCAGAAATTTACTTTGCAATTACGTGTACAAGTGTCAAATTAGGCCTTTGAAGATTCCAAAAAGAGGCGAACATCCAAATGAGAGGGAAATTGTTTGAATTTGAATTTTTGAAGAGTAGAGATTGGCTCTACACATGGAAACATAGAGTTGAACTACCATTACCCAAACTTGCGACATAAATTTAACTTTTCTTGATGCTGATGGCTGGACCCACCCTTGAGATGCTCTTGCATCAAATTTTCATTAATATTTAGTATTTTTAAAGATTGATAGATGGTTGCCTAATTAATATGTGAATATTTTCTATTTTGCAAAATTTCATATTAAAGGCATAGTTAAGTTCATTTTAAGTGCCTCTCTTTATCAAATTATTGCTTTTTAATAAGCCAATCTAATTTGAATGGAAAGGAGTAACCTGATCAATGATTGTTGTGCTGTAATGAAAACCTCAATTATTTTGAGAGTAATATGTTAACATGTCAAAACTAGTTCAAGTGAGAAACAAAATATGCCAAGAATATGTATTGCATTAACATGGTATTTTTGACTACGTTAATCAAATGCACATTTGGTAGGTGCAAAGAAGAAACATCACAAGGAGACGATAGCTGCAAAGCGTAGGGAAAGATCTCTACGTCGTGGAGTTGATCTAGAATCAATTAATTTGGTGAGTTGGTCAATGTATATACACATATGCACATACATACATCTTGTAGTACATTCTCAATTATTTAGCATGTTATGTATCACTAACTTCATTTATAATATTTTAGTACTCTTTGTTTCCATGTATCTTGTAACTTATTCAAATGTTTGGAATTTTGATTTGCATGTTCCTTACTTTGAAATTCATTATCTTCAAGAGTTTGGAAAAGATGGTGCTAAATTCAGTTGATATGCTAGCATTCCAGCCAATGCATAGTCGTGATTGTTCACAGGTAATACATTTAAATTTGAAACATTGTTTGGTTGTATAACTCTCAAAATTATGATTTGTACATCCAGCTTTTATATCAGTTCTAAGAGAGATCTCTTGAAGTACTCATGAGTAGCTATGGTTCTTGTGTCTTTAGAATTACAAACCATGGGGAGTGAAATGAGGAACTTAAATGGGTTTCTGTGTTTGCATTTGTAGAAGTTAATATAAATGATTATTCTATCCGGGCTTTGGAAAATTGTATAAAATCAAATGTGAGAAACCAAACAAAACTTATTTTTCTGGATTGCAAGAAAATTACATAGAAAATTTGATGTTTTTCAATTTTGAACAAAAAGGGAATGACAATATGTTAAAATTATCTAAAAAAATTGAATGATTATTCAATATCTGGCATAACTCAAATTGTGTTTGGCTAGGGTCTCTTGTTGCTTTGGTTAAAACTAAAATGAGCTATGAATCTTTATGCTTCCTTCTGCGATCATTCTTCTCAAATATAATGCTAGGGTTTTAATTCATTGAACCCCTTATATGATGTCCATTCCGTTAAGAATGGCAATATGCATAGATGCACTGAACTGAAACCAATGAATTGCTAGCCTCACATTGTGTAAAACCTCTCCTCACACAATTCTGCCTCCATTGCAAATCGTTACCTGAAAGTTCTTGAATAGGTAGGGTAAGCATTTAACTGGCTAGAATATATCTTATCAATAAAATGATCAGTATTGTTCAAGTCAATGACCATTTGCAGTGCCTGAGGTGTAGAAAGGCCAACTAGATATGCTGAATAGTAGCCAAATCAGGACCCTTGTTATCTAGAAAGACCATATGGAACTTCTTCATGATCATCTGCTTCATCTGAAATATTTTCTGGGGTATGTAATTTTTGGCACACTGAAACCTCTTGATCACTTCTTGTTACATTTGTAACATAGACCCAAATTCTAAGAATGAAGGAAGATAAATAACCAGTTGTGCTTTTTCCCTGTTTTTTGGTAGGGAAAAATAGTCTATGGAAGTCTGCTGCTTGGACTCATACTGATGCTCTAGGGAAAATACTTATCTTTAGAAGACAAAGGATCTTTACACCATACCTGGTGTCCTTGTTGAAATCTTCAATGTGCAGCTCTAGCAATTTGTCACATTAAGATCATCAACACATGCATAATATATGAATTCCAAGGTGTTGTCCTTGATGATACCATCTGATGCAACTTGGATTGATTGTTGAAAATTGAAATAGTCATTCCCCATTATCATATTGAGTTGTTATCTCATGGGCGTACTCATTAAAGTTATAGATATTATGATCTGGTAGAGAAAATATTGATCAAGTTGATTAAATTAAGTTTGGACATTAGATCTATTATACATTTGTAATTATCCTTTTGATCCACAAAGACTGATTTGGTTGGCAGTTAGGCAGGACTGAGTTTTGATTGAGTCCTCTTTGGCAGATAGTAGGAGGTCATTCAGTTAGAGGGTGAATCTTCCCATTGAAGGAACTTCCTTGGCCAGTTAAATGTTTGCATTTAAAAATAAGTAGGTTTTGTATAGAGTGATTTGTCAGTTAGATACCACTGAATGAGGAATTATCTTCCATTGATTTAGGATTGCATATGTTAAAGGATATAGAAAGCTCCGGGAAAAAGAAAAGGGGTATCACTGAAATCACATATCAAAAAAAATTCATTCTGAGATTGCCATAGCTACAACACTTTGGTTCTTGGGATGGAAATCCCTAGATTTTTCTATAAGTCCGAGGATGAAAACCCCTATGTGTTTCTACAACAAGTTCTGAGGATGAAAGCCCTCAGCGACAAACAAATATTGCAAGGCAACTGTAGGGCAGAGTGGGGCATTGAGATACACATACATTTAGCTGGCATGTTCACAGATTCTGGAGGCTTCAAGGAGTCAAAATTCAAACGGACGTGCTAAGTACGGCCAGTAATTAGTCTGAAATTATTTCTGTTGTATGTTTGTATTTATAGAAAAAGAACAAAGGAAATCTTAGTAGATTGCTGTTGTTAGAACTTAGAATCCTTTCTAGGCCCATTTTCATTGTGTTTAGACTAGGTCGCTACAGATTTTCTCTATGTTTAGACCAGGTTGGTACAAATCTTTTATGTTTTAGTTAGGGTTGTAGTGGTATCATAGTTGTAATCTTGCCAACTTGTGAAAAACTAAATATATATAAACAAAATAAAACAAACACAAATGTGTCAGAAAGCGATAGGAAAAGGTGGTATCAAAATAGGTAACAAAGGAAGCTGAAAATGGCACACAAGGACAAAGAGCAGAAATTTTCAAGGTGATAAAAGTCTGAAAGAATGGGCAACAACTACTTATTGAACTCTTCATTCAAACTATGAAAGATAAGGAAACCAAGCAAATTAATAATCCCACTGCACCTTTGGGGAATGGGGCACAAGGAGAGCCTTCAGCTTCAGCAATGAACCAAAACACCCCAACGAAATCAGTAGCAGGCATAGGACCACCCAAGGTCACATTCTAGCAGGAATAAACTTTGTTGTAGGATGAAACTATGAACAATCAGCAAGAGATGGATTTGGATGCTTTTCATGCAAAATGTGGCAAAGAGTGCAGAATTTTGGGAATAATCTTTTTTTCTAGAGATTGGTATCCTTGTTTAGAATCTCTTCCTTGCTTGGAACTGTCTATCTATTGCAATTGATCATGAACTTAGAATGCATAATGTGTTATATTTTCTCTTGCCTCTATGATTGGGAAGCAAGGTGTTTTCTTTGCATCCTTGGCTCTTTTTCTAAGGATCCACTTTCCTTGGTGAAGTGGCGTTTGTTTATCATGCGGCATTCTTTTCTTATACGAAATTGTTTGTCTTGATTCAGAATTCTCTCTTATGCAAGAGGTGTGTATCCTTGAATACAACCTCTTATTTGCAAAAGTATGTTCATCCTAAACAAATACCCTTACTTGGGGGCTTCAAGTGTGTCATCCTTCATCAAGAATCCCTTTTTCACCTAGCAATAGGGGGAGTTAAAAGGGTGAATTCTTATTCTCCTCCCCCTCTTCGTCTTGAAGATGTTATTTCTGTTCAAGAACTCCTCTTGGAGGTAGATGTCTTGTAACAAAGATCTCTTCCTTCCAAGGGTCTCTTTCCACTTGTTGCAAGATATCCTTTCACAATTATCTTTTCCTTGGCTAACAAGAGTCTTGCCTCTTTGCTAAGGTTATTGCATACATTGTTGTTTTAAGGATATCTCCTTGTTGTCGGAAGTAGGTATCCTTGTTCTCTTTTTCTTATGATGACACCATAGTCTTATGTTGCCATTATAAGGAGGGGGGCATACATGCTGCCTCCTTGTACATTATTTAGTGAGTTTCATTTGGAGACAATGCTTTCCTACACCTAATCCTCCTTTTTCAGCAGATCCCTTTGGAGACAATGCCTTCCTTAGGACTGATCCTCCTATGGCGGATTTCCTTGTGGACAATGCTTCACTTGGTTATCCTTTTTGATGGGTTGGCTAGCATAATGCAGCTTGCTAGACTATCAATTCCATCCTTTTGCGCCCTTGTGCATTATTTTGCATTTTCCTTGGAGACAATGCTTTCCTTGGAGTTTTTTTAGTGGATTTCCTTTGGAGACAATGCTTTCCTTAGGACAATCCTCTTTGGTGGATATCCTTGTCAACAATGCTTTACTTGGTTATCCTTGGATAGGTTGAACTAGCATAACACAACTTGCTAGACTATTTGACTTATTTAGTTACATTTTCTAGGTAGAGTTGACTAGCATAACACAACTTGCTTGACCATCAATTCCACCTTTGCACTAAGCTCTTTTTTTGGGATGAGTGGAACTAGCATAACACAACTTGCTAGCCTTTCTACTTTTTTTCCTCTTTTCTTCCATGGATCACCTAGCATAACACAACTTGCTAACCCGTTGGATTCATGGTTTCTCTCTCTTTCCTCCATGCTCTCATAGCTTTGCTAGTGGGTTAGACCATGGAGTCTTGTCTTGTCTTTGGCATGTGCTCTTGCCCTTTCCATGTGACCACTTGTGCTTTTGCAATAGCTTTCCTAATTCTTTCTTGAATTTTGGTACATTGAAGTAAAAAACTAGAACTGGCAATGTGAGCAGAACCCCTCTGAACAAACCTTATTAAAAACTTGCAAGCACATTGGGAAAGATTATTGTACCCTTGTTCAATGGATACAACGAAACTTTAGCTCAAGCTTGGATCTAGAAGTTGAACACATAATTGTCATTGAGCCCAATGTACGAGGAGAAAACGATGAAATTTTTGATCCTTCACTTGGAGAGGGTTGCACATGAATAGTGTTATTATGTCCTAGTTACTTAAGGACACAACCATATCACCACCTATGAGGAGTTTAGTAAAAGGTTGACAGAAAGGAGCACTTTAGAATCTTAGATACCTTTCACGACTATGGCCGCAAGGCTTGGTGGATGCTGACATGGCTGAATTTAAAGAATAGTGGTGACAGTGCTTAATGTCCCAAAAAGGAACATGGTATTCCCTTTCATTGCAAGCTGCCATAAAAAGGTCTCTAACTTTCCAAACAACTACTTTTAGTAAACCTTTCCAAGAGTCAACCTTTAGAAGAGTGAATATAGGGGCATCACATCAATGATGATAGTAGTAGCAAGGAACTCTATCTAAACCTTGTCTATAAAAACTATTGGTTGCACCCTATTGAATTAGCGGACCAAGAATAGGGCACAATTTTAGGAGTTAGCAATCAAGAGAAACAACTTGTAATGAGTCACAAAAGAAACAATTATGCTTCAATTGCAAAGATTCTAGTTAGCATAATTATTTGATCAAGGTGTACTTTGATGGCAATGAAGAGTTTGAGCTATGTATGGAAGCACATCTTGTGGAGGAGGGTGAATTTCACCATTAGGTATAGTTTTAGGACATTTCTTGGAAATATTACGATAATAGATAGTTTCTAATTTTATCTCTCTTTCGTCTATTTCTAATGGTCACTCTTTTTGTTATGTTTCCATAAACTCCTTCTGTTCGTTATAGAAACTTTCTCTTTCACTATACAAGATTGTTTCTATTTCCTCTCTCCTGTTCGTTATAGAAACATTCTCTTGTATCTTGTATATATACATCATTCATGATCATTTTTTAATAGCACATTTATTATTTTACCACAATATTGTATCAGAGTAAATTCCTGGCCTCTTCGAAAATTTTTAATTTCTTTTTTTTTTAATTATTAGTTCAAGATTTTCAAAGCTTTTTTGCCCTAAGTGTGTTCAAAATTTGCATTTTTTTTTCCTCACGTCTTCTGCAACCTTTTCTGCAAATCCGCCATTTTTACAAGCTATCTACAATTTTTTCAAAGTTATTCCAAACGGCTAGAGTTTCTTTCGAAACTCTATTTTTCCGTGCCGCCTCAAAATTCTGATTGCAGATTTTTGGTGGGTTTTCGAGATCTCATTAGGTCAATCTCACTTTTTCTGGGTGCATCGTTTTCTGTGCCTCATTTTTCAAGGCAGCGGATTCAGAATCTAACAATAGATTCTATCTGGGTTTTTTGAGTTCTTCATTGGGTGTCTCTTCAAATTTTCTGGGTCTTCTGTTAATCTGCCTTGAAGTTCATACTCTTTTCTGATTTTTCACGTTTTTTCTTTGAAAACCGTGCTATGGCATCTCTCGCCAGTCTTATGCTGGAAGGCAGTCAGCGTTTCAATAGCTACAACACCTGGAAGCATCGCATGTTGATGATTTTCGGCACCGTCACCTTGAGGCACTTGTTCAAGGTATCGAGACTCGTCCTACCACAGCCGATGCGACTCAAGGCCAACATTGCAGAACATGTAGACCTCTCTGATCAACCCGAGGCTGCCTTTTACGCTTTCTGAGGACATGCAAATTTCTATTTTTTTGAAGATAGATTGGCCATTAAGGGAGGGTATTACGATAATAGTTAGTTTCTAATTTTATCTCTCTTTCGTCTATTTCTAATGGTCACTCTTTTTGTAATGTTTCCACAAACTCCTTCAGTTCGTTATAGAAACTTTCTCTTTCACTCTACAAGAATGTTTCTATTTCCTCTCTCCTGTTCGTTATAGAAACATTCTCTTGTATCTTGTATATATAGATCATTCATGATCATTGTTTAATAACACATTCATTATTTTACCACAATAGGAAATGTAGGCAAAAATCAGTAAAATATCAAACCATTTCAAGGGGGTGACTTCCAAAAATCAAAATATGAGAATGTGAATTTAATCTTATAACGGATGATGGTTTGGAAGAGCCTTTCTCTTCCTTATTTACATAGATGGTTAGGTAGGACATGCTCCTTTGTCCTAATTAGGTTGACCTAAGGAATTAACTAGCGCTAATAAATGAAAATGTCAAGGTCAAGCATGCCACTTATGCTTAAACTTACTACTTGTTGATGTGAGTTTTGTGACCACTACAACATGCAAAATAAAATACCAAATATCCTATCCTCTCTTGAACAAGGAAACCCCATATGCTGAACAATATGGCAATTGTGTGATCAAATAAGGCAACCCCAAGGTTTACGCTGCGAATTAGAGACTTTGTGTTTGATATAACTATATAACTCAGTGAATGTGATGTGATTTGCTTGTAATCACAAAGGGACTTACACTATTCATTCATGGACATCAACTTTCTAATGCGAATGATTTGGCAATGTAAGCTCTTCAACTACTTCTAATGAAACAAAGTGCAAAAAATGATTGGGTTTAGGAAGCTAAGCTAACTCTATATCTAACTCTACCAATGCAAGAGACTATTGATGATGAGGTGAAACTGAACCAATCCTTGCTTTGCCAACTTAAACAACTACGCATAAGAGGTTGCTATCTTTTAAGGATGGGTGGATGATTTTCAAATTGCTAACATTCATTCAAATACCCAATTCTGGCGCAATCCAAATGAACATTCCCAATTGAAGTTTGCTTGTAATGAGTTCAAACCAACCTTACACTGTTACTTGAAATCAAGAAGTACCAAAAAGTATGAACATAAGTTTCACCATGATTCACCAACAAATAATATCTTTCATTGTCTACTCAAATACTCAACAACTTCTAGTTAACATAAACAAGTCCTATTCTAATTGAGAAGTAGGAAACCATGCAACACTCCAAAATAACACAAGTATCCGCCATGAAATCAGCAATGAATCTGCAATTACTTTGGCATCATTTTAGCAACAATTTCACCAAATCTCCCCCTTACAACTGAAATGAGCAAGTCTTATATAGATGCCTCAAGTACAATGGATGATTTAGATTGATTCAATATCAATGGTCCAAATTATTCCAACACAACCCTAATGTAACTACCACCTACAAGCATTAAATGCCATCCAATGAGAATATTACATTGCATTGAGATACATATCCTCTTGAGGATAAACCAATGAGAAAATTCATTGTGGTAAAACATTAAATGAACTCCACATGTACACTTGATACAACTTGATTGGATGAATTTGGCCATGACAAGTTGAAATCCTTTGATTGGTTGAAGATGAGCGGGCACCACTTTAGCATTATTTTCCAATCTTTGTATCAACTACACTTCTTCATCCTCCTCACTTTGGAAATCTTCTCATTTAAGTATTTTTGAAATTGCACCTGAAATAGTTCTTATCTTGATGTCTTGGCCTTGATCTTTCTTCATGACTTTGAACTTGATTTGTATCTTGACTTTCTTTATTCCATGAGATGTGTATATTTGCAATTCGATCATCACCCTTGGTTGAGGTTTCCAAGAAATTTGGACATACAACATTGATCATCACATCAATGATGCTTTCTTTGTGGGACATTGAATCATTTCGAAAGGCAAAATGTAAGCAAGGCATCTCATAATCCTTTCCCTTGTAAGTCATTGCACTTGCATCTCCATTTGTCATTTTGATTTCCAACCATAAACTTCTTCCTTTGCTTGGCATGCCACTTGAAATTGCTCCTTGATCTCAAGATTTCATGTTGCTTCTTGAACTGGCAAATATCTTTCATGTCGATATTGGATCTCCTTTGTGTTGATCTTGGAATCCTTTGTAATTGTGACTCAAACTTTGATATTTGCAATTCCAACTTTTTCTTTTGCTTTCATCTTGCTTGAAGCCTTTAAGTCGTGATGTCCTTCCTTTCTCCATGTTACCCTTGATGTTGCAACGATTTCCCCTCCAAGCCTCAGGATTGTTGACTTTGCGCTTTGTGTTTCCTTAATCCTGATCTCCTTTGCTAACTTGGCGAATGATTGGTGACTTGATTTGTTGTTGCTTCCATGCTGACCTCTGATGTTGTAATCATGAAATGCTTTGACCTTGGTGTTGTAATCATATCCATGTACTTGAAATGCACAGCCTCATACCTTCTTGCTTGTCAAACCTAAAAAGAATAAATAATTTCAAATCAAAGTATGAAACTAAAAGCAAGAGGGAAGAACTTAAAAACAATTTCAAGACAAAAGAGATTAGATCTTGAAGTTGGATCTTGGAATCACGTGGGGATTCTTGAATTGTATTAGGAATTAGATTTCTTTCCCTCACCAATTTGGATTAAAGTCCTCTTGAAAAGCTTGTCATTAATCTAGAAATTTTATTTTTAATCTCTGATTTCGCATCAAATCTGGTTCTAAATTATCCCAAATTCGTCTTCAAAATCTGGAATTCACACCTCTAATCTGGAATTTTCGATTTCCAGATCTGAATTTGGCGGGAATCTGATTGAAATTTGCCTTAATTTGGATATGATTCCACCTTGTAACGTTTAAACAATCTTCTCTCAAGCCTGATGCTTAGACTCTTGAATTGTATTTGATTTCTGATTTGGATTTCCAACTTTGGCGCCTCGTCTAAGTTCTGGAAATTTTCACCTTTAATCCTTCCATCTTCAGCAAGATTGACTTGATTCGATGCTAATAAATGTTCTGATTTTTATCTTCTTCCTGATTTTCACACCTTACCAGGTCTGGTCTGCCTTGGAATTAGTGCTTGAATTGCATTTGTGTTTGAAATGGAGCATTGAGTATATCCATTATAGGCATTGATTCTCAAGAGGCATATTTATTGGGGAAATTTATATAGGCCAACCTGGCCTCAAATCCAATTAACTTGCAATGCATTTAACTCTGTTCATAACCGACCTGATTAATTGATTTGCAATTTGTTCATCCTTCTATAGGCCAACTTGGTTTGGTTTCCAATTCATTTATTTTTTCATGGTCGACTTGATCACATTTAACACCCTTCTCAATGGATCACATTTTTCAAAGGCATTGGAAATAAATTCCAAGGGTGGTCAGAATTCCGACATGCTTTGGAGTTTTGTTCCAAGGGAGGTTGGAATTCCAGTTTCTCTTGGAAATTTTGTTAGTTGCAAGCATTATGTTTATTAAAAAACAGATCAAATTCACCTCCCATTCCAGATTTCTTGCATTTGCAATTCGAATCCTTCTTCAAATGTTTGGTTTTTTTTATCTTGGACCATTCAAATCTTGTTCAAATGAAATGGATTTCTCCTCTTAAATGTTTGGATTCTCCCTTGAATCCCCAGATTAAATTTACACCGGCAAATCAGATTTAACCAGGTTTCTTTCAGATCATATGGATTTCTCATGTCAAGGGTTTGGATGTTTTTGTCGTAAACCTTGAATTACATTGCAGACTTCTCAAATCAGATTGAACTTCCTCTTGGCATTTTGATTTTCCTCCCATCACCCATCAATCTTCATTTTGCATTTTGGATTTCACATTTCATGCTGGGCGGAAATTGGGGGTTTCTTGGAATTAATTCCAAGGGAGGTCAGAAATCTGACCACTCTTGGAATTTTGTTCCAAGGGAGGTCAGAATTCTGACCTCTCTTCGAACTCTATATTGAGGACCTTTTCAAAAATTGTGAAAGTCTTGGAAATTTTGCCATGCCAAGTTCCGATTTTGTCATGAAAACTTCAGATCTGCCCATGTTTTTTTTTGACTTCTTTCCCTAATTGCAAATCAGATTGCTATTTTGACATGGCTTCTTTCAATGCTTGCTGTAAACAGGTTTGGAAATTTCCTCCACAAGTCCAGATCTCATCATTACCTCAAGATTTCCACCAAGCACATGGAGTTGGGAATTTATTCCAACAGAGGTCGGAATTCTGATCTGGGTTGGAATTTTGTTCCAAGTCAGGTCGGAATTCCGACCTGTCTTGGAATTTCCAGATTGGGTTGATAAATTGTTTTTGCAAAGTCTTGAAATTTCACCATGTAAAACTTAAATTTTGCTGATTCCTTAAGATTTTTCGCCAAATACCAATCAGATTGTTCTTCTTAACATGATTTCTTTAAATGTTCGTTAACAGCATGAGGTTTGTAATGTTCTTTTCAAGTCAAATTCCTAGCTATATGTCTTGAATCTTCATTATCACTGCCCAGATCTCAACCTTGTCCATATTTTTCACTTCACAGGCAGGTCGGATTTCATGATGCCCTTCGAAATTTGCTCAAAGTCAGGTCAGATTTCCGACCTTGCTTGGAAATTTATTCGAAGGCAGGCCGGATTTCCGACCTAGCTTGGAAATTCTTATTGACATTCACTTGGAAAATTTGAAGTGTCGGAATTTTATCATGCAAATTTCAGATTTTCATCTTGCTGGGCCAAAATTGCATGCTCATTCAGAATTTCTTCTCAATCAGGTCAGAATTTGGACCTTTGTTTGGAATTTGCTCTGCCCCAGGTCAGAAATCAGACCCCTGATAGAATAAGTGGTTAAGATCTGGTTAACGTTTTGGTAAGAGTTTGGAATTTCACCCAAATGAATCTGGTTTTTAAATTACCAAAGGGTTTTTATCAACATTTAGAGTGGGAGTTCATCACTTGTTCACCCAAATCAAATCAGAATCTTGATCCTTGATTGAAGTTTGCCTTCGCTGTTTGAAAGTTTTAAATTTGTACGACACAGTTGAGTTGAATCTGAAACCACTTGGCTATCTTCTTTACCTTAAGCATTTTACTGATTTGCACAAATTGCCTTGGATCAAATTAGATCTCACGCCCTTTAAGATGGATCAGAATTCACAACATGATAAGGACAGCCTTGCTCAATCAGATCATAAATTTAGCATTTTCTGGGAGTTCACATTGAAATCAGATCAGGGATTATGCAAGTTTGAAAAGTATGCTTTGAATTGTAATTGGAAATCTCTTGATAGTTTTGAATCTCATCAAACAAGAGGCCGGAGATTAGCAAGGTGTAAGGATTTTTTGGTTTGCCACACCTGGAACTCCTATCTCACTTAAAGATTTTCATTCATAATCTTAGAGCTTCTTTACATTTCCCATCATTTCATCACTCAAATGCTCAATCTCTCACCCTTTGCATCCTTATGCCTAAATTTCAAACCTCCTCAACCCTTGGGACCTCAAAAGATTGTTGTGAAGCTGAGACTAAGCTAAACAAACTGCTGAACTACCAAGCAGCAAACTAAGCAACTAAAGTGGAAAAGTTGGGGTCACCATTTGCAATGGGGCCCATGTGTTTTACAACACAACACTACCCTTAGGAAGATGAATTCAAAGGGTATGCCTATAGTCACTTATTGTGTCTTTACCAAGGGCACAAAGGTACCACTCATTTTAAAGGAAGGATTCGAGGACAATACATAATGCCACTCATTGATGGGGGATCAACCCATAACTTTATTGATCAAGGTGTGGTAGCATGTTTCATATTGAAAGTTGAAGAGTTTGTAGGGTTTGAAGTAACAGTTGTTGATGGTTATACATTGGGCCTACAAGTAGGATGTCTTGTAGGTATTGGCTGTGTTAGATGGGCATACTATCACCAATCACTTTATGTCATTCCACTTGGGGAGCCCATCATGCTCTAGGTATTTAATGGCCACATTTGCTTGGAGAGTTAATGTAGAATTATTAAATGATGACGCTCAACTTTATGGAATAGAGATGAAAGAGGACTGTGAAGGGTGTAATGATGCACCAATACAACAGATTTCAGCTCACAAAATAGAGAGCCTTTTGAGATAGAAATAGGTGATTTGGATAGCACTTGGTTTCATCAACTTTCACCATTAAGGGGCTACTTCCAGGTATTGTTGACTCACAGGAGGATGAATCTAGATACCCAATTTTTGTTAGATAAATATGTTTTTGTGTTTTGGAACATGCCTCTAGGACTTCCACTAGATTGAGATTTTTAGCATACTATCGAGGGTTGGAGCTAGAGATGACATCTGTTATTGTGACTCCTTATCAATATCCTTGTTCATTCAAAGATGAAATATAGAGGATTGTATAGGAGTTGTTGGAATTGGTCCACATTAGATTCAACACAAGTCCATTTGCATCTTCAATGGTGCTAGTGACGAAGAAAAATGGAGCAATGACGATGTGTATAGAATTAGATTATAGGGTTTTGAATAAGAAAACTATCAAGAACAGATATCCAATACCCCATAATGATAAGTTCAAACTTTGCTGAGATTGTTTGGTGGTTTGGGTATCTCTACGTCAAGTTAAACCTAAGGACACATTTAAGAATTTTTTTGTTGTCATTGTGGACATCTTGAGTTTCGGTGATGCCTTTTAGGTTTACTAATATACTAGTCACCTTCCAACCAGCAATGAATGAATTTTAGAATCTATTAGATGAAATTCAAGTTGGAATTCTTAACAATATTTTGATTTATAGTTAGACATAAAACACTTAGATATAGTGTTGGCCATTTTGCACAACCTACCTTTTTCACCAAGAAAAGAAAATATGAGTTTAGGATGTGGAAAACTTTGTACGTGGGACACATAATCAGCAGGACAAGTGTAGGCATGGGTCCACCAAGGTGCAAACCATCTAGGAATGGCCTATTCTGAAGGTATTAACACAATTACAAGGATTCATGGGCCTTCATAGCTATTACAATAAATTCATTAGAGGAATCTTGTAGCATCATCCTTGATGGAGTTGATCAAGAAAAGTGCCTTCTATCAATCTACAGCAATATAAGGGACTTCTGACCAATTAAAAAAGACACATTGGCTCCATTTTTTCCATACCTGACTTTTCATTACATTTTGTGGAATCTGATGGTTTAGGAGATCTAGGGGTTGTCCTTGTCCAAAAAGGACAACCCATATCATTCTAGAGTAAGAAATTGATATAGATAGAACATGATTTCTCTATATAATATATATGATAAGGAAATGTTGTTATTCAATTATGCATTGGCTAAATTTATATAATATCTAGTGTGGATGTTTTCTATTCATATCGGCCACAATAGCTTGAGATTTTTCTTGTGATAGTGTGACCTCATTGACAAGTAGCAAAATTGGGTAAGTAAATTGCAAGCCAGTGATTTTGATATCAACTATGTCAAGGGAAAGAGCAATAGGATTGCAGATGCACTCGCCAAAAGACCTGAACTATTAGGCATTAGTTTCACTAGGGAGTGTCTCAATGACTTTGTCTTCATTTGATGCAACCTTCACTTTTGAACCAAAAAGGTGGAAGATTCTTCTTATTGTAGTGTAGGAAAATTGATTCTGAGTCCTGACAAAGGAATAAAGCCTCCTTGAGAACCAAGATTCTATGCAAACATTAGGATGAATCAGATACTCTATTATTCAATCTGATAAATCGTTTTCTAAAGATTAAAATTGGAAATAAAATGAATTATCACAATTTTAATACAAATGCCTAGATATAAAAACCTAATGAAAATATCTATCTCTTCACAAATAATTACAACTTAATATCAATAGAAATAGGAAGTTGGAATGTCCCCTGTCTGATCCTTTTGAGATTTGGGCTAATTTTCTTAAACTTCTTTCTATTGATTTTATACTTGAGATCAATTGGATGTGGCAAATATAATGCCAAGTCTTGTGAGGATTAGATTTGTCCACAATATTGATGTAATGATGGTGATTACTGTGTTCAATCAATATTCATTGTATAAACCTTAATTGGTGAGTTTGATAGGTATATCAAAAAGATGGAACTAAAATGTACTTTAATTGATTAAGATATAATTCTTAAGGCTTAGGGGATGATTATAACATTATTCCTGATTGGGATCTTCATTTTCATGTAATCTGATTTTTCCAACCCGGGGGTGAATCATTCTCACTTGAATCTTGTGTCCTCTGCAATACAACTCATTTAAATAGCTAATTTCTTAATACCTTGGCAACAATAGTTCAATAGCTTCCAGCCAAAGGAAGATGTGGCAATCACTAATATTCCTTTGTATAAACCCTTCAGCTCGGAGCCAAAATGTCTTCAAGGAATAATATCGGCATCTCAAAATACAGAGTTTTAGATTACTAGCTCACATGTACAGATGTATCAATACTGTTTATGATCAGCTTACTTCATCCATCTCTCAACTTGGTAGTTTTCTTAATCGATAGAGTTCATTGAGCATTTGGGTCGGATATATCTGGTAGTCGATGAAACAGTTTATGTATTGCCCTGCTCTCAACTATTCCTCAGCAGCAATATTTAGCTATATCATGTGATTTGAATGTGTTCAATTCCACTCAAGATAAAGACCAATCTGTCTTATTAGCACCATTTAATCTGATCATAATTATGGCTGGAAGAATATCAAATTTGATCATTATTAGTTGGCATGATGTAACTTCCAGATTTGCTGATTCGATATTTTGGATCATTTTCCTATCTTGTCCTTTCTGTTTGATACTTGGAGATTGTGATGCACAGAAATGTAATGGTTTCCGATGATTTGTATGAATGGAGGAATGGTCGATATAATGATTCAGCTTACAGGTTACACAAATATAGATCTTGCCCACTGTCTTTAACAAGTCTCGATCTATGATATTGTATATAGTATCATGAGTGAGAGTCCCATTTCTGAGTTACAAGATATAGAATCACAAATAATGGTGTCACATCTAGCAACCTCAAATTGGTTGTCTAATTTCATAGCTTATCCTTTGCTCATATATATACGTATATATCTTTTCTTGATTCCTTTCAGCAAACCGGTCATTAATGAGTTTATTAAAGTGCTGAATGTAATATAAAATGTTTCCTTAGATATAGCCTTTGTCATTGTATTAATACTCCCTATTTTCTCCAACTTGCCGTCTATTATATTTTAATGCATATTCTGTCAATCCTCATATAAGGTTGCTGGTTGCATGCTATTCTCCCCAAACTCCTATTCAAATGATTTCTTTTTAATCGTTCCCCCCTTATTCCCAAAAACGCCCCCATCCATATATAGCTGGTACCCAATGGAGGGAAAAGCCGTGACTATTGGCTTCACTTCGTTTAATAATCTCATTGTTTATATTATTTGATTATGTCGTCTCTTCAGAAATCGATTGGTATAATTTATAATTATAATTACATGTTGATAGCCGTTCATCGACTAATGATGACTTTATGTTAGGTTTTATATTAAATATTATTAATATCGAAATATATAAATATTATATTCTGTGATAATATATTAAATATATAATATTAATATGAATATTAATATTTTGTATTATGTGATGACATATAGGATGTCAACTAATTATTATTAGTCATTTAATTTGGTAGTAATATTTTATTTATTTATTTACTTTTATTAATTTATTATTTTTATGCCGAAGGCGTTCCTTATATGAGGAGCGGAATTTTGGCATCAACGGTTGGCAGTTGCATAGAAGGCATGACGACCGTAGAATTCATCGTGGCCGCCCATGTTTTTCTCCATGCGATTGGGCCAAAGACTTGACTATCTTCCGAGCTGTGTGAAATGGATTTGTCATGAGGATCGAACTCCGCATTGACGGAAATCTGGTCTATTGGATGAAAGCTTTTGGTGGGCCATTCCATGAAAGTAGAGGGAGTGTAGAATCTCATCAGCCAGGCCTCTGAAAAAGACAGGTCACAGGTTACCTTTTCTATGGAAGGCGGCGGCTTTGCTCGGTACATTGCTTTCCCAACTCCTCTTCCGTACAACCACGCTGAGCTCGCCACACAACTACTAATTAGCTACAAACCCTAATTACATGCATTGGCAAAAACAAATTTTATGTATTTCAATTCAGACCTGCGCGCAGTAGCTTCAAAAAATTGATAATGAGCTCGTGACTTCCTGATTTGGAAAACCTAAGTTCCTCCATTGAGCAGCTGTTTTACAAACAATCTCATGGCTTTTCGTTATACCTCTAATTCGCTGGTGAATGTTTGTCGTTGGATTAAGGATTTTGAATGTGAATTGAGGGCTTTTCACGTTGGCTGCTACACAACTGTGCAAGACGGTTCAAGCTTCCGTGGCTGTTAGATTTTTCGTGGTTTTTTTTTTCGATTTTATTGTTTCCATCTTCCCTGTCCATCGACTTTCTTTCCATTGGCTTCTGGAGCAACACATTGTAGAGAAGGGGTTCCCTCGGTAGAGAGATCGATTGTTCCATCCTTCACCGGGGGTGTAAGGCGAGTGGAAAGCGAGTTTAGCTTTAATCATTTGATCCCGCAGAGGCAATTAATTAGGCCCACCCTGAGTAACTAGACCGGCAAAGAGAGAGCCGGAGACCCGCAATAGTTCATCCCGTTGTTTATGATGTCGAATCTGAACCTGTTGATCCTCCAACATCCGAGACGAGAGAAGCAGAGATAGAGGCATAGAAGGTGGTTGCATTTGATGCAGGACCTGTGAAGGACTTGCGTACATGTGACAAGATTTTGAGGAATGATATTGCTTGCAAACTAGAGAAGCTTTGAGCAGATCCCAGATAAAAAGGAAGGACAATTTTATTTCTATCACGTCATTTGGTAATGATAGTGAGATCGATCCTTCCTCATCTGCCAATTTTAAAGTAAGGTGCGATTTAAGACAACGTGACATTCAAAGCAGATGTCTATCTCAAGACGAGTTGGAGCTGAGTCATTAGTAACCTACAGTTGGAGGAATAAGTAAGCCACATTTCATTAGGTAGTATTTGTGAAATAAATTAAAAAAAAACTGCAAGGAAAGTTGTAAGAAACAAAAATATACCCACCATCTTGATCTTTAATGTGTGTGTGTAAAGCATTTGATGAGGGGAGCGTCGGTTGTTTAAAAGGTATATTTTTATTTTATGGTTTTGACTATAACAATAGTTCAGCGCATCATTTCTTTCTATAGTAGGCAAGTCTTGATTTATTTTTAAACTTTAGAATTTATTATTTTAATTTTTTAAAAATAATTAATATTAAAAATAATAGTATACAAATAAAAGATATATAATTATTTGATTAATATATTTATAATTAATTTGTAGAATTTTTTTAAAAATAACATAGATCTAATTTAATGATTTGTTATTTAAATTGTTTATGATATAGTAATAGAAAGGGGTAGATATAGAAAGGGAAAGAGAGAGAGATAAGGAGATAGCCATAGATAATAAGAGAGAGAGAGAGAGAGAGAGAGAGAGAGAGAGAGAGAGGAATATACAAGAATAGGGAGGGAGGGATAGAGTGATAGAGATATAGGATATATAGAGTGAGAGGGAGAGTGGGAGAAATAGAGAAATACATTTATAGAGGGAAGTAGATATCAACAAATAGAGATGGAGAAAGGGAGAGAGAGAGGGGGAGGGAGATAGCTCAATATATAGAGAGGAAGGAAGTGATATATATATATATACGAGAGAGAGAGAGAGAGAGAGAGAGAGAGTTCAACAATGTATTTTACAGCCCACCATTTTTTTTAATTAATTGAAATTCACAAATATGAGTTCTTAGTCCTGAGTAAAGTGTTCGATGGATAATATAAGATGATACTTTGATTAATGTGATTTCAATTTAAAAGTTATTTTTAGGAGTTTCGAAGAATGATTTTTATTTTAGATATAAAGTGAGGATAATAAATTAATTATTATGTTAGCCAGATGGTGATTATTTCTATTGTGGTATTGTTTCTATTGACATAAAGTTCAAGTTCATGGTATGTTAGACATAGGACCAAGCCTTCCAAATAATTGATTAGTTTATAATAATGAGGATTTTACAAAGGTAAAACTATTCTAGGATGTACAATTATAGTCATGTCTAATTTGAATAGAAATACATCTTTAAAAACTAGTGGGAATGAAATTTTAATGGTTTCTTTTAGCCACGAGAGGAGAGGAGAAGAGAGGTCAAACAAGAAAGCATAATGATCATCAATTAATCGACCACTATTAGATTAACTGACAAAAAATCCTTAACCAAAATTCAAAATAGATCCTAAACTTATAAATCAACGATAATATTTTTAAAAAATTTATTGAAATATTTTTAAAAAAAATAATAAAGAAAATTTGAATCCATGATGTTTATGGAGTGTTATGAATGAAATTTGTCCACCAATATGCAAGAATGATATGTACCATTTGAAAATTGATTAATAATCATCCAACACTATAAACGATTATCTTTAATGCAAGGGAATCCTTCAAACAAATTATATTTCTTTAAAATGATTCAAGTTAATTTGTTAGAATAAAATATAAACTAAAACTCATAAATTAGAGAAGCTATTAAGTTTTAAAATAAAACTAAATTTATTTTATCAAATTTAAAATATAAATATTAAATTTATTACAATTTGAATTAAATATCATTAGTGATAACAAATATTCGAAGTGAAAAATTATATTACAATATAATATAGTATGTTAAACTATAGCATATTATATTAGTTTCATGTTGTGTGTTCTTTAATATAGATATTAAATTTATTACAATTCGAATTAAATATCATTAGTGATAACAAATATTCGAAGTGAAAAATTATATTAAACTATAATATATTATGTTAAACTATAATATATTATATTAGTTTCATGTTGTGTGTTCTTTAATTTAACAACAATATTCATTGATTCCTTTTCTTTCCTTGCAATACTGATTAGTTGTTCACACCTTTCTATACTAGTGTTTTTTTCCCTCTTTTGTGAGATGTATTTTGTATATGCTCAATTATAAGAACTATTTATGGATTTTTAAGGAGCTATAGGGAGCTTGTGTGTGTGAATGAGAGAGCGATATGTAGATAGAGATAAAGAGAGAGAGAGAGAGAAATAGAGAGAGAATAGAGGTGAAGTATGTGTGTAATAATAATTTGAAGCTAGCACTTTTCATTTGAGATCTTTTTTGAACAAACAACATCATCTTCTATTTAATAGTCTACCATTTGACCTTTGTACTTCATTAATATATACAAAAAAAATGGACCACAATTTGTTTTCGGATTGACCTTCCACATCTCTTTGGCGTACCCATTGCACACATAGGTGCGATTGCTAGTATTATTACAATATTATATTTATGTATATAGTCATGGCATTATGTTATTTTTATATATTACTATATTAATAACATATTATTATATTGATAGTATATTATTATTGTGGTAAAATAATGAATGTGTTATTAAACAATGATCATGAATGATCTATATATACAAGATACAAGAGAATGTTTCTATAACGAATAGGAGAGAGGAAATAGAAACATTCTTGTAGAGTGAAAGAGAAAGTTTCCATAACGAACAAAAGGAGTTTATGGAAACATTACAAAAAGAGTGACCATTACAAATAGACGAAAGAGAAATAAAATTAGAAACTATTTATTATCGTTATACCCTCCCTTAATGGTCAATCTATCTTTAAAAAATACAGAAATTTGCATGTCCTTAGAAAGCGTAAAAGGCAGCCTCGGGTTGATCAGAGAGGTCTGCAGAAAGAAGGCTCTGCTTTTATCTGATGTTTCATGGAGATCCTTCAATACTGTCCAGATCTCTGCAGCTGTCTTGCCAGATGGGATTTGAGGTAGCTGATCATCAGTAACTGAAAGCTTAATGAGCATAACTGCTTCACGATTACGTTCATCAAACTTGTCTTGAGTCGCATCGGCTGTGGTAGGACGAGTCTCGGTACCTTGAACAAGCACCTCAAGGCAACAGTACTCAAAAATCGTCAACATGCGTTGCTTCCATGTGTCGTAATTCTTTCCCTTGAAACGTTGTCTGCCTTCCAACATAAGACTGGCGAGAGATGCCATAGCACATTTTTCAAAGAAAAAATGTGAAAAATCAGAAAAGGGCATGAACTTCAAGGTAGATTAACGGAAGACCCAGAGAATTCGAAGAGACACCTAGTGAAGAGCTCAAAAAACCCAAATAGAATGTGCTGTCAAATTTTGAATCCGCTGGCTCAAAAATCGAGGCACAAAAAATGATGCACCCAGAAAAAAGCAAGACTAACCTAGTTGAGATTTGCAAAAACCCACTAGGAATATGTTGGCAGATTTTGGATTCGCTGGCTCAAAAATTGAGGCACCCAAAAAAAAGGACCACAACCCAATTGAGCTCTCGAAAAACCCACAAGGAATTTGCAATCAAAAAAAATTTCCAACTTGATCTGAAGGGTCAAAACCCTAGTCGAAAATGCAAAAACCCTAGACGGGTGGTGAGGAAAAACAAATGCAAATTTTGAACACTAGGGGCAAAAAAGCTTCGAAAATCTTGCACTAATAATTTCAAAACAGAAATTAAAAATTTTCGAAGAGGTCAAGAATTTGCTTTGATACCATATTGTGGTAAAATAATGAATGTGTTATTAAACAATGATCATGAATGAACTATATATACAAGATACAAGATACAAGAGAATGTTTCTATAACGAGCAGGAGAGAGGAAATAGAAACATTCTTGTAGAGTGAAAGAGAAAGTTTCCATAATGAACAGAAGGAGTTTATGGAAACATTACAAAAAGAGTGACCATTACAAATAGACAAAAGAGAGATAAAATTAGAAACTATCTATTATCGTAATAATTATTATGCTATATTATTTAAATATTCTAATATTATATTTATTATTTATTGAGTTTGACCTCTGGGATAGGGGACATCATAGAAGTAGAGATTACAAGGATGATTCTAAGGCTTTTTCTTGAGCCTCGATCATGGACATCGATGCGTAATGCGGACATCATCGTGGTGCTTTGTCGTCCAATATGGATGCAAAACTAAAAGTGCAAATTGCCTCAAAATCCATGTCTACACACATAGGATAAGGTCGTACGAGATTATTATGTAAGATAGATAGTCCAATAACAAAAACAGTGGAAATATAAATTATCAAATCCCAACTAAAGCATTCGAATAAAATGTTGAAAAGCAAAGAATAGGTCATTAAGAGTGTAGTTGACTGCTATTCCTCAAAGAATCCTGCATAGAGAGGAAGAAGAGAAAATGTTGGGGGTTGTTTAGGGGCTTGCCTCAATCAAACCCGCCTTTGGTATTTCTACATCCATGGACAGCGAGGATTGTGATAAAGATGATTGATTACATAGAAAGATGTAATGCCAAAGATGCGAAAAGTAGATTAAATGCACTATGCTAACACAAGATACATCTAGCTACTAGCATAGGAAAACTATTTACAATGAGGAGACAACATGATAGACAATGGTCTCTTGGACATTGCAAAAGACCTCCAAAGGGTATTTTAGAGCTATAGTAGTGCTGTCTTGATCAATCTCACTAGAAAAATGCAACATGTGAAGTGCCAAGAGATTGTTATTGCTTCAAAACCAGATAAATTCTTCAAGAAAGTTGTAGAAAGGTGCCAATGTAAGAGCATATGTGTGAAAGTGAGAGATGGAGAGAATGCAAGCTTCCTTTTTAAAAATAGCAAATCGTGATTCTTTTAAGTTTTGCTGAACGTGACTATCATCTGAGGCGTTACGTTTGGAAGATTCTAAGGAACGTGATGCTCTAACGGCCACTTGAATCATGAATTTTTGCATAGATGTCTGCACACAGTGTTAAGTTTTGATCTGATTTATAGATTATAGGAATTTTTTTAAATTTTAATAACCAATCTCCAAATGTATATTCAATTCGATATTATATGATTATAATAATATCATTCAAATATAACTTATATCAATATAAGTTCAATATGAATTTAATATTGATATATTATAATCTTTAATATATAAATATTACCATGATGCTGATATATAACAATATTGATCTTGAAAATATATTATTCACTGCTGTACCTTGCTCACACTTATTGATTTCTGTACTTACCTTAGTACATAGACCGATTGACATATATATATCCTATGTGGGACATGCCTCATGTAGAGACATGTCCCTACGTGAACTTTGTTCACGTATGGACATGTCTCTTATGTGAGACATGTTCCATGTAAACTAATCAATAACAATATGTTTGGTGTGTTACCAATGACAATGCAAATACCGATTATCGTATGTAATGCAAAGTCAAATCTCATTATCAACTAAGGTTGATATGAGGTCAATACTCATTATCGACTATTATGAAGTTGATACTCATCATCGATCCATAATATAATAATCATTATCGATTCATATTATAATCGATATTCATTTATCGATATAATATGGTATCGATACACAACAATATTGTTATATATGACATGTCGATGCTTAATATCGATGCTCAATATGATTATTATCAATAGCATAATTAATAATTATTATATTAATATCGATCATGTATATATATATATGATTATTAATTTACTAATTATTAATCATGCATTATGATAACCATAATCATAACAATCAATTAGAGCATTATATAGAAAGGATAGAGATCAAATGATCAAGGCCGATAGGCCACTTATGCATTTGATTTCATCGATAGGAATAATCCGACCGAAGCAACAAATCATTAACACTCCCTCTTAGCTATGGAGGATGATTGCTATCTCGAAGAAAACACAATAGACCTAAACATTGTGTTGGAGGGATATCTTAATATGATATCAGGAGTTATGGCATGTCCACAGATATCAGGTCTAATGATACCCACCATAAATGATATCAGGAGTACTGGCATGTCCACGAATATCAAGTCACATGATATTCACCATACTCACAATATCCTTTATGGTATATGCACAGGGATCAAGTCACATGATGACTACAATAAGGATATCTGTTCATGGCATATCCACAGATATTACGTCACATAATATCCACCATGATTATCTCAGTAATATTACTCATAATGGCTATCATAGATATCAAGTCTCATGATATTCACCATAATTTGATTTTACTTAAGAGATATTATCTATCATGACATGTTTACGGCTATCAAGTCTCATGATATCCATCATGACAGTATGGTCAAATATTGTAAAGACATCAATGATGTTCATAGGGCCCATAAATCGATGAAGTCATGGAGTCACACACATGAGACAAAATTATGACAGATGATAAGAGTTTACACATTAAACATCTTATAGCATATATTAGTACAATAATTATTGTTGAGACTCAATCTCAGTTAAGACTACATTTTCTACCATACCAAGCTTACCTCGAAGATACTCAACCTTTGTCTTGAAGAGAGGCTTGGTGAGAATGTTTGTCGTTTCTTCACTTGTACTTATATACCTCAATTGAATAACATTCCTCTCTACCATGTCTCTAAAGTCTAAGATAATGATAGGGAATTTCTATATGCTTTGATCTATCATGAAATGCAAGGTTGTAGTCTGCATTAGTCTTGGTGAATCCCAACCTCACCAAGTATCCATCTATCCAGGAATATCATGATCTAGGTGTCAGCATAGAGGCACTCTAGCCTACACACATGGGACTCCATCCCATGAATCATTATCCTTTGACTGCTACAATTTCTTAATCACTAGAGAAACCATATCGACTTGGTCTACTCCCTTTGAATCAAGATCCTTGGATGTCAACTGATGTAGATCCTCTAGCTGCTCCCTCTGTCATGAAAACATACCCCGTTCACATACTCTAATCATGGAAGATATCTTGCTCCAAGAGACTCTCATCATCTAGCACATGATTTATTTGTTCAATGATCACAACATTGTTGCCAGAGCAATTTCCCGTACACAAATGTACTTGTCTGATTCCATAGTAATATGAGTGAATGTAATAAACTGGATTTATCCCCAGGTTTGGCTACACCAAACATTCTTGCTAATGTGGCTCCCTTCTGAAGCTCCAATTCCATGCGTCAACCTCCTGACCTCCTCGTCCAGGGTTGCCTTTCATGAATTTTCAGACTCCCTCTTTGAAGAAGCATCTCCAGCTGCCAACTTAGTCTCATAGTAGCAATTATCAAGTTCTTCCTTCCTTGAATGCAATCTCTTATGCTTCTTGATCCATCTTATCTTTTATTTAATAGGTCTCAAGTCTTCATAAGCCATGTTATTGACCATCACTTAGACCATCTCCATCACCCAGCAAGGTATTAACTTCCATGCCAATGTCATATCTCTGTTCTAAATGAAGTGCTCAAGAATAGGGTTAAACCCTAGGCAGATTGTCAATAGTCCACCCAGAGAAATCACCTCCAATGGCGGGTGAATTAGGCCTGCTTCACTGCTGTACCAGATCTGAACTAAATCATGCACTATGACCGTCATGTTGCCTCCAATGTGGATTGCTCCACTCCCAAAATATGGAAGCCACAATAGCTGCCCAGCGGTATAAATATCTAAAGTCTGACTTGTTATCATTCTACTCAAATAGAATTCTACTGCTTGATCTGCACTCAAATATTCGAATTACTTTTGACATAATATGCTTAGTTGCAATCTGGTGATAATAGCAATGCCTTCTTCCTGACTGGACTTACAATAGCAGTCATAAGTTTGTTGTGCATATTATTATTGTCTTTCTCACTATTAGAGTTTTCGGCAGTTAATGTATGGAACACAAAATTTAGAGAAGCCTCTTTTAATAGGTCCCCAATTGAGATCGTGTAGATGCTGAGGAAGCTGGTAATTATATTGGATTATAATAATCTCCCAAGAACCTCAGCTGATCATATCGTTCCCTAGAAAGCATACACTTCACCTCAGTTTGTTCCGATAACAATATTTCTCTTTTAGACAAGCATTATTGCTCCAACAATAACTTATATCAGAGACATACTGTTACAGTCAATGATCTGAAGAATCTTCATTGAAATGCAAGGGAGTTTGATAGTGTCACACTGTACACTTATCAAACTGTTAAATTCTTGTTCAGACCTCACATCAAGGATTTTTAGAGATGGGAAGGTATCATTGTGAAGGGATTCACACTGTATGATAGTGTAGACTCTGTCGAGGAAGCCGGTAATTATATTGGATTATAATAATCTCCCAAAAATCTCAGCTCATCATATCGTTCCCTAGAAAGCATACACTTCACCTCGGTTCCTTCCGATAACAATATTTCTCTTTTAGACAAGCATTATTGCTCCAACAATAACTTATATCAGAGACATACTATTACAGTCAATGATCTGAAGAATCTTCATTGAAATGCAACGGAGTTTGATAGTGTCACACTGCACACTTATCAGACTGTTAAATTCCTGTTCAAACCTCACATCAAGGATTTTTAGAGATGGAATTCAAATCAAGCCCATCTTCCACATATGAACGTATCATTGTGAATGGATTCACACTAGTTCATGAATTTCTTGGTCACTGTATTTCCTAATCTCCATGAACTGGCCTTATTTGAAATGTAAGGTTCACAATATAACATATGGTTGAAGTGTTTTTCGAACCAAATAGAGTATGAGCTCCTTAGAATGGTTGGATGCTTGAAAGAGCTCTATCATTCTGATTTTTAAGCAGTCCCCCCGAGGAATATTCCCTGTTTACGATGGATGGAGTAATAAAAGAAAGAATATCAAGTTTGAATTAATTTGATCTACGACTCGATAACTTTCCCGGCTTGGTGTTCTGAACAGCAATGAGTGGATCTACTCGTCCTCCATTCCTCTACACGATAAGATAAACTGTACTCCCTGGGCAAGCATCTATGAATCCTGTGGGGTTTTCTTCAATTTTTATATTAGCTCCTGTTGTCCCACAATACCGGCATCAATAAAAAATTTAATTTGCTAAGGTAACCACATTGTCTCTTTCAGTGCGCTGCCTCTTACTTCCTTCAGGAGGTATACTAGCTTCACTTTCTAGTCTTTCCGGATGTTCCCCATCCATCTTGAGTCCTATGCAATGATCTCAAAACTAACTGGTTGGCATTCTACGTTGCGGTGTCAAGGTAGTAATGACCTATTGCATCTGAAATATGTCACTTTCGATGCCACTTTGTTCCACGTCTCATCAAGCCTTGGACGGTGATACTCATATTCAATGTTCAGGTGATCTGTATAAATTCAGATCTTCATATGCGATCGGCAGTCACGGACGACTAACATAATTGACTTTGATATCATCCTTAAAAGGCGGCGATACACAACAACAATCAAAGATCATACTCAATCAGAGTAATTTCATCACAATTGGCCCCATGCTTGCAATTATACAGAGGTGATCAGATAAGTAGTCTTGTTGGGAGGCGATACCATCAACCTCTTGGTGATAGTAGATCCATTACAAGTGGTGGTTACCAGAAGCGAACATTTCAAACAATACCCATGTGATTCTTTGTGAAGTACATGCTATATTGCAATCATTAGTATCTTTGTCGTCATTAATATCTCCATAGTGCGAAGACATGCATCTGCATCTCGTTTTGTGATTTGTGGGCCATAAGCATGTTGAGACTTGAAGAGAATGACGAAATGTTGGAGGTCCCAGCAGGCCATTGAATAAGCAATGGAGAAAGCCTATTCTGCAGGACCAGGTGTTGTCCTCAGCCTCATGCTCCCCACATATACCTATGTACTCATGCCCTTCACTATGTTCTTTCTCTGTATTGTTGCCGGAAAAAGCACAATTCCATCAATGACTTGCCTCCATGCGATTTCAAAAGTTCAACTGTATCAGTATGATTATTGCCCTCTGCATCTACCTATATAAATCTGATCAGATCTCTCTCTAACTTGGCTCTAATACCATGTTAAGTTTTGATCAGATTTATAGGTTATAGGGATTCTTTTAAATTTTAATCACCAATCTCCAAATGTATATTCAATTCTGTATTATATGATGATAATGATATCATTCAAATATAACTTATATCAATATAAAATCAATATGAATTTAATATTGATATATTATAATCTTTAATATATAAATATTACTATGATGCTGATATATAACAATATCGATCTTGAATAATGTATTATTCACTTCTGTACCTTGCTTGCACTTATTGATTTCTGTACTTACCTTAGTACATAGATTGATTGACGTATATATATCCTACGTGGGACATGCGTCACGTAGAGACATGTCCCTACGTGAAATGGACATGTCTCTTAGGTTCCACGTAAACTAATCAATATGTAATGCAAAGTTAATACCCATTATCGACTATTATGAAGTTGATACTCATCATCGATCCATAATATAATAATCATTATTGACTCATATTATAATCGATACTCATTTATCGATATAATATGGTAGATTGTATTTGGCTCTTTTTTGACATACTATCATATTTAAAGAGTAACAGTGCTTTTATACATTTATATTTTATAATTTTTTTGTGTTACAATGTATTGTTCGACAATGAAACTTTGACATTTCAAATTTTGAGATTTTGAGGGTCATATCTATTAGAATATTGTAATGTTTCTTTAATGTTCATCTTAGTTAGTCTTTAGTTTATTAGGTAGTTTCTATTTTTGTTTTTAGTTCACGATTGTTTCTTTTAGAAACATCATCTTTGTGAAACTATATAAAGAACTTTCATCTCCTCTGTTTAATACAACATCGATTTACCATAACAATATCACATATGCAATGTTTGAAATTTTGAATTATGACAAATTAATTATCAAATTAGGCTTTTGTGTTCTCTAAATGAATTAAGTTTTTTTCTCTTTTTTGTAATTGTGATTTTCTGGGTGCAGTTTGCTTAGTTTTTGCTGTCTGTGCCAAGTCAGTGTGGAGTCCATGTTTTCAAACTTTGATTTAGAGGGAATCCTTGTGTTTCTGGGATCCCCTGTCAAAGGCAATTGAGGTATCCCTTATCGGTGATCTTAGAGCATAAAGTTCAGTGGCTAATAAGCGTGCTTGTTCATTTGAGTCCCATACAGTAAATCAAAGTAAAGTAGTAGTATGGTTTTCTTTCCTAGCAAATTTTTACACAAAAATTACATTTAAAATTTACAATAAGCATATTGAGATTTTAACAAGATGTGAGAAAAATTCACACGTGTACGATGAGTTGATATCATAGAATGGCTTTTTCTGTGTGGAAGCCCAAACATTAGATCACTGCTGTCCCAAGATTGTCATCATTATAAAATTATAAATACACTCTACCAGTGTAATTGTTTTTGGATCAAGTGCTTAGTGAACTGGGAACAAAGATTGTGTATTAGATCAAAGTAATTGTCCCAGGATCAATTATCTGTAAGTTATAATATTATTGATTCCTAGGAAAAGAAGGAACCGGATGAAATGTGAGCACAAAAAACTAACCTCTGCCCAGTGCCGATGGATATCAGTTGATGGCATAGCCATGAAATTGACATTTATAATTTTAGGATTGGAAGAAGAAATAACTTATTTTATGGTTAGGAATGGTCATATGTAATGTCTTAAACATCTTAGTGCTTTTTTATAATTATATCAAAATGTTCACAACTGAGATATTTTGAAATTTCAGAAGGTATGAAATGAATAATTTCTTTTTATTAGAAACATGAAATTCCTACAGTCCATGAAGTTCTAGATATTGTTTTTCTGGATTAGAAAAACAATTTAGTTTGTTTTTTTATCATGTAGTTCTTCACTAGAAACTAGAGATTTTGAAGGCATGAAGCTCACTCACCAGGATGCTGCTTTTTACTAACTTCGATGATGAGTTTTAAGCTATGCAGTTTTATTTGAGGCAATTTTTATGTGGCTTTTTAAATTGGTATATGCTATGTTTTGTGTTAATTTTATGAAAATTATTGATTAATGTCAATGCCTTTTTGTGATGTTTGGGCTTTTCTAGGTTCAGCGACTTGCTTCAATTTATCGCTTGAAAAGTGGACGACAAGGTTCTGGCAAGAAAAGGTACATTCATATCTACATTTTGAAAATATACATACTGTTCTAGCATGTGTAAGACAACAAATATTTTTCTTTTGTCTGGTTGTATGAAAAATTTCCAAAATTTTGGGGATGGGTTTATTTTGATATATATTAATGAAAATTTTTATATGTTATAAAAATTAAAAAGTGATACAGGTTCACCCCTATTCCGAATGGTTGGTAAGGTTATGCCAAGGCTTTGTGTTCTTCCCATGTAGGTCTAATGTTCAATTCTTGTAATGACCCTTACCAATAGGCCACTAAAAACCCCTCAAAAATGTAACTCAAAATGTAGATAGAAAATTATTTTTGAGTATATGAGTTCGCTGTCCCAAAATTTCAGAATAATAGATAGCAACCAAATACCATCTAAAACACTATCAATGATGTAGGAAATTGCTCAAAACCATATGCCATTCATATATCAACAATTTGCAACAATACCATACATATTTCAGCCAATAATATGATCATCAAACCCTAGGTTTGCAATATAGATAGACTAAAAATTACAATGCCCTTTCACTTGCAAAATCCTAGCCTTCCTTTGATACCAATAATGCCAAATGGCAAACAAAGACAAGTACAATGTAAAATAGTAAAGTGCTGAAGCTATATTTTGTATTCAGCTGAAAACATACATTTCTCAGAAAATATGCCAAATGCCAAATGAGAAGTGAGGAACTTGATTGTAGATGGCTGCGATAATTTTTGCCAGTGCTGAAGAAGCCAACACCCAAGCCAAAGTCACCTCAAATCTGAAAATATACTTTCTTGCAGATTTTCGAAAATGTCTAGGAATTTTGAAAATTCCTTAAAAATAAATCATGGCATTTTGGGACTCCAAAATGCACCTATCTTTATCTCCTCGACGATAGAAATCCGATGCAAAAATACCCAGAATGATATGCTGAGTAATGAGGAAGATATGAGCAAAAATGTGGTTCCAAAACCCTATCCTGAAATTCTGAAAACTGAATTAGACTTGTAGCAAAAACTTTTTCGGATTGCTTTTTGGCTTTGCTTTTTCCGGATCTGCGTTTTTTTCCTCTTGCAATAAAAAACTCAAACCCTCAGGTAAATCTGAGGACTCCAAATAAGCTCAACTTGAAATGGCTGAATACCACTTCCAAAGTGCAACTCTTCAAAGGATATTTCACCTCCTCAGTTATGCAAATCTTTAAGAAACTCCGTTCCGAAAGATCAAATGACAATCTGCAGACCAAGATGGCGCCACAAATGCTCAAAGAGAAAAGTAGTGTAAACTCAAGTCATGGGATGTCCAAATGAGAGGCCAAACACTCTATTTATACACTTTTCTAAGAAGCCACTAGAACTTCTAGAAGTATCCATAAAATATTCTTATAAAATCCCTTTATAATGCACTTTTATATAAAAAATAACTTTATAAAATAAAAAGTGCAACTCAACTCAAAATTATAACATTTTGGCCCCACATAACACATTATAATAAAAATATGATAAACACCATCTCTCCAAGAGCAAATAAGACCATCCAATCCCCAAATAATCATCAGAATGACTCTCTCACCAAAACCATCTGCCTACGAGAGTTCATGATAGGCAAATCCACTGAAAAATGACATGTCACTAAAGAGAGGACATGACAATTCTCGCTGGCCTGATGGGTTTGCTTGCATGCTGTTGCGCCCATTCCCAGAGGACTAGTCTCACCTCATCTTGCCCCATTGGTCCCCCAACTTGGCAACAAATAAGTAAGCCCACGGTTAAGGACACCCCTGGCGTATCAAAAAAAAGAAAAACTAAAATGAGATCATGTAACTTAAACTAAACAGCGCCTGGAGCAATTCAAATTGTTGAATATGATTCAATTTCATACATCAAAATAACTAACAAAGTGTAATAATTAATATTTGAATATCAATGATCTTTCGTGAATTGTCATAGTTGAAAATTGAAATGATTGCAAAACGAAATATTCAAATAAGTTGAAAGTTCAAAGGACCAATTAGAGTCATATCATACAAGTGACAAGCATCAAAATAAAAAATTAAATTGCCAAAGCAATATCTATAGTTGTTTTTGTTTGAGCAAAAGGCTCAAAAAATCAGAATCATCATCATCTGCAGCTGCATACATGGGCAACTGTTCATCAATGGATCTATTTCCTCCAATCCCATCTACACATTGTGGTCATCATCAGGTTGTTGTGTCTCCTTAGGCTCTATGTCCCATCTTTGTGTTGGCCGCTGCCTATACTCAGATGTCTTGCATGAGTCAGATGCAAGGTACTATGCACTGCAATGAGCTTTTTCAATCTCACAGAGGTAGGTCTGTTCCTCATTAGAGATTGTGTAAAGCTATATGTGGACCACTCCCTCTTAGCAGCAGGGGAATTAGAAACCTGCGAGTGAAGACGATTGGTAAGTGTGTGTATTGGTCCTGGAGGTCTATAGATTGTCTATCAACTAGCTAGCTTATACAGTGCCAAAGTACCTATGTCTGACAATGAAGCTTCCTCTAAACTATATATTTTTTTTACGGCTTTTATAAGGCCATTCCTTATCCATGATCCTTAATAGGAAGAATTCTACCAACCCTTTTCACATGCCATTTTGGATTCAAAGCATATGCAGTCGTGTAGAAAGTTGTTCAACTTCTCGTCTTTTCTAGATTGTGGGGTGAATATGCTCATTGTACAACTCTAGGGTGGGGTCTTCTGTGCAAATTGCAGTCTTGATTTGGCGAAGGATGCTATAATTGCACTCATAGATCTCCCCTAGACTAGAACCATTAGAATCCATTTGATGACAATGAAAACAGGTTAGATAAAAGATATGATGTATCTCACATTCAACCAAAAAGTATTACTGATCAGTCTTTGACTCCTTCCACCTGTTCTCTTCCTTGCACATTGAACATATTTGTGATTGGGTTCAGTGAGGTTCCACTGCACTCAACCCATATAATAAAAATGAAGGTGGTCTACTTGAACCTTCTGATGTACTAGAAATTGACGGTGCAGTGATTTCTCTATGAGCTAATTTGATTATCTCTACCCTCATTTCAAGTATGAGTTTCTCACAAGCCCCAACTTCTTTACCAAGGATATGCAAAAAGTGTGCATTGATCCTTGTCATGCTGCCATTCCAACCATTTGGGCAAACGGCGCATTACCAATTTCCACCTGAATTAGGTTCTCCATATTTGTCAACTACTGTTGCAAATTGCTGTAATGGATTATTTCTGCTAAATGGCCCTTTGGCAAATTGTGATTATTTTGAAGGGTGATTGGATTTCAATATACTCGCAGTTGAACTGTCTCTGGTTCTGCTTGGGGATTGCATTTGGCTGCGTGCAATTTATTCCTCATCAATTTCATTCTCAAAATAAAAATCAGCATTAACACTGAATGTGTCGATCTTGACTCGGGAAATCTGAAATGGATGAAGCATAAAAGAACTAAATGTTACTGTTATAACAATACAGTGTAGGGGTTTAGTGTACATATTCTCCAATCTGTGGCCCTCTCTTCCTAATCTTACACAAATGTGTGCTGGCTTTTTGGAGGCATTCTCTCTCTGTTAAGCCTTGGTCAGCCTCCTCTGGTGTGGATTAGACTTTTGAACCTCCCTCTACAATTTTGGGAGCCTTCTTGCTATAAGACCATTGGTAACTCTATTGGTTGCTTTTTCTTTCATGGGACACTCCTCTTTTGCTCACACTTTGGTGGATGTTGACATCTCCAAGCCCCTTCATGAAGATGTGGTTTTGATGATTGGGGATAGGCCTTGAACTCAACCTCTTGATTATAAGGGTCTCCCCTTGCGATGTCGACAGTGTCTCCGTTGATCATCTGGCTACAGATTATCCTCTCTCATGTTGCAAGGGCTCTGCAATGTGGTGGAAGAATGCTATTGATGACCATTTAACTATCGATGCTTTTGATCTGTCTAGTGACTCAAATGATGATGTGTCTCTTGCTTCTGATGAGGCTTGTACTGAACCTCTTGCCCCTCCTGTACAGACTGAGCTGCCTTCAGACCCTCACTGTTGTTCCTCTTGTGTTGTGCTTCGTATTGCAGCTTCTGTTGTTTGTGTACCATCTTCTATGAGTGTGCTTCGGTTCTTTGGTGCAACCACATCCACCCAGGATGCTTACGAACCTCTTGCTGCTGATGTGATCTCTTTGAGCCCACTGGTCCCTGTTGGTGAACCTCCTGCCCGGTGCATGCACCCTACTCTACCTGTTGCTCCTGTTCAGCATCAGCCTTTGGTTGAAGACTTCTCCCCCCTTTCACCCCCCTTCCACCCTCTGCTTCGTGTGCTGACAGGCTCTCTATGGGGGTTTTCCATAATGCCTCTCCTTGTAATGGTGTTTTTGATGATAGTATTGCTTTGACTTTTGTTAGTGGATGGAAGAAAGGACTTTCATCCTCTTCCGAGACTCTTCCTCGAGTTGTGAGCAAAAGCCCTAACCACTCTTGATGTGGGGTGTCTGTTTTCTATAAGAGGTTTGGTCGTGGCCTGCGACATGCTATAAGTGGCCTGCTAATGACCTTTGGAACACTGTGAGTGGCCTGTTTTTGGCCTGCATTTCTCTGCCTTTGGGGCTTCTTGTTGTAAAGGGCCAGCACCCTACTTTGCTGCTTAATAAAAAATAATAATAAATATATTATATAAAACTAAAATGAATGCTTGTAACAGGACAATGCTGACAACAGCTTGATTCTGGTTGATAATTGCTTGTAATTCATCACATTTGTTATTAACTTTTTTCACAACAAGAAATTGATGATCTAGTGATGCCTATAAACTAAGTTACTGATTCGGGTGCGGATTTGGATGCAGATGCGAGATTCGGGTGCACAGATGTGTGAAATTCTTTTATAAGGGATGCGGATGCGTTTGGATGCATATATATATATATATATATATATATATATATATATGCAAAGATTAAGAAATGCAAGAAATATACAAAAATAAATCATTTGATAGTATGATACACCATTGATCAAGATTCAAGATATTTCATATTTGATAGTTCAACCTAAAACTTCAGACACAAATATTCAAATTGAAATAAGTTCAATAACTAATGAGATGAAGAATGGTTGAATGCCCTCTTTTAGGGCCGTTTTGGGGTTTAGGAGCAAAAAATAGATTAAAAAAATGTTATTAGCACATATTTTTTTTTAAATTTAAGTGGCAAAAAGGTGAAAAAATTAATTTTTCTGGGCCCGCGGAGGTGTCCGGAAGCGCACGGATGCCCTGTGGGTGCCACCCGGAAGCCACCACAGGCATCCACTTGCATCAGCTGATCTTTGCTAGATTTTGTGTTTTTGCCAGTGGTCCATGGGAACACATCTCCCCTAGTTTTCCAATGCCCCTGCAATGAAGGACATTTCAGGGACACAGAGACAGTAACAGAATGCCCACACCCCCCCCGAGGCTCCCTAGTCTCAACACTATTTTAAAATTTAACTCATTTGCAAGGAGAGACCAATTTTTAACACCTTCCTTGTTTATATGTTCAAATTCTGTAAATCCCTTTTGAATCAAGAAGAAAGTAAAGAATTTTCTGAATTACTAAGATTTCTGACAGTTTTTTTTAACATAAATCTCTACTATTTATAGGCTAAGATACCAATGTGTCCACAGGCATGCTGGATGTGGAAGCGGATGCCTGTGGTGGCTTCCGGGTGGCACCCACAGGGCACTGCCCCCGGATCCGCCTCCACAGGCATCCGCTTCCGCATCCAGCATGCCTGTGGACACATTGGTATCTTAGCCTATAAATAGTAGAGATTTATGTTAAAAAAAACTGTCAGAAATCTTAGTAATTCAGAAAATTCTTTACTTTCTTCTTGATTCGAAAGGGATTTACAGAATTTGAACATATAAACAAGGAAGGTGTTAAAAATTGGTCTCTCCTTGCAAATGAGTTAAATTTTAAAATAGTGTTGAGACTAGGGAGGCTCGGGGGGGTGTGGGCATTCTGTTACTGTCTCTGTGTCCCTGAAATGTCCTTCATTGCAGGGGCATTGGAAAACTAGGGGAGATGTGTTCCCATGGACCACTGGCAAAAACACAAAATCTAGCAAAGATCAGCTGAGACATACATTTTAATGAAATCAATAGCTGTGAGCCGTCCAATATTGCAATACCAATCAACACACCCTTTTCCTAGAACTCCAAATACAACCCCAAAAATTGAACCCAAATGGGTATCCTTGTAAAGGAAATCAATGCTGGATCAAAACCCAGCCCCCATTTGCACAGAGGTAGAGGCCATTTTTGGCCATAAACTATGGTCCACCAGAGAGGGTCTAGTACAGTTCTCATTGGACAAGAAGGAAGACAAGAAGATTCCTTTCAGCATAGCTGAGACCTCAATGTGGCTACAATGGTTCCATTTCTCAAGACTCACTTTCCAACCTCATCAATGTTAGGTCTAAAGTCAAAAAATTTGCCAATGAGAGTTTTTATACCTTAAAGTTGAACAATATCGATCAGGTGTTTGGAAGTAATTTTACATGAATATTAAAAATGGTATTTGTATTTCATTTTGCATACGAACAAGGGATTTGGTATTCCTGTTTTTCTTTTGCATATCTAACAAGGGATTTATTAATGTTATATAATTTGGGGATTTAGAGCTGTTTACAGCCAGTTTTACATACTGTGATATATTTTTTAATTTTTCATGTTAATATCCTATACACGTATGGCTTTACAGGATTGTGATAGTGTCTCGCACAAAGCACACGTGTATGCCGTCTGCCAGTGACAAAAGCCGATTGTTGCAGGTAGTTTGATCTGTTTCTATGTTAGTTATGTTTAGTTCATTTTGTACTTTTTGGCCTTCATCTAAGCATTAATTCTTTTCATTCATGTAAGGTTACAATAAGTGTACCTAGATGTATTTGCAATCGATCGAATGTTTGTACAGAATTCATGCATTTTATTTTGCCAGAAAAAATTATAGAAGCTTAGGTTTCCATGATTATTTGCATAAGAGATCGATATGGAAAATTAGCCTCGGTGATTATCATACAATTTGCTTCCACTAATGGATATTATGAAACTCCAAGTTTGTTCCATGCACCTTGTAAAAGGATGACATGCATGAAGATACAATTAGCTTACCAAAACCTCTATTATATAAATTTGCTTTGACAAAGATTATTATGCATGTGCGTTTCTGGATTTGATTGTGTGTTTGTTTTTAGCATCAACATTTGGGATCACACTCCGTGATCCATCATCATGAAGAGAGATCACGGAGTGTGATCCGAAACGTTGATGCTAAAAACAAACACACAATCAAATCCAGAAACGCACATGCATTTAGATATGGATTGTGGAAATCTGATCGTATTAAAAGATTATTATTTGATGCCAATGTCTTAGAAGTCATCAACGTGTATAGGCTTGTATAGATAATTTGGCATGTTTGTCTCATTTGCATGAGATATTAAAGTTTTGTTTGGTCTAGTGCTTCAAATTTTTATCGGGACATATATTTTTTAACATTATGATTTTTGTATCTGTAGTTGTTGGGTGATGGATATGAATCAGATGAAGTGGGTTATAGAAGCTCGTTCAACAGGGTAAAGGTGTCCTCAGAAAAAGATCGAATGGCTGCTAAAGCAAACCGTGCTGCTCGCAAAGCTTATTGGAGCATGAAACATGATGAATCTTTTAGTCGTGAATTCAGGAAAACGCCATCCAAGATAGTTTATGTTCATTCGGGTAGCACTGCCGTGTCTGGTAGTAAAAAAGTGGGTACCCTTAAAAAGAGTGAGAGGAGACGTGCTACTGACTATGCAAACCAGCCAATGTCGTTTGTTTCTAGTGGCACGATTGAACCTGATGCCAGCATCGCCGAAACATCTGTTTCCTGTGTAAATGTAGCTGAAAAAAATCTTAAAGCCCGTGAAAATGGGTCAAGCGTAGAAAGAAAGGTTTCCGTAAGTTTATCCAAAATGGGTAGTTTCGAAGTTCATACTAAAGGTTTTGGGTCTAGAATGATGGCAAAAATGGGCTTTGTTGAAGGGACTGGCCTGGGGAAAGATGGGCAAGGTATCGTCCAACCTATTGAAGCAATTAAACGACCAAAATCACTAGGCTTGGGCTTGTAATTGTTCTAATAGAATATTGATTCATGCATTTAAAAATGGATCCAGTGGCTTTGGATGATATTCTCTTCCAAGAGGAGCCGTGGAAAATAAGTAAAATAGGGGAGCTTGTGACAACTACTAACATGTGATGCAAGCTACAAGCGACATTTCTAATCTACTGCAATAAACGATCAAGAGTACCTTAAGCATGACACTCTTTCAAGAACTGAGCATTATTGGGTTCTTCTTACATTCTTTTTAAGTTGTAAATGTATAAATGAAACTTATTATATATAAAATTCAAAATCTTATATTCTTATTATACTGATTGTTTTAAAAACATAAAATAAATAAGTGTAATTCATTATAATTGTATTATTTCTGAGATGTTCATTAATTATACAAATGTAAAGTAGCATTTATAACAAAGATAAATTAAGTAAAATAGATAAATGTGTTAATTATAGCATGTTTGACTGTTTTGTACTTGAAATCTAATCTTACTTGATCTTTTTACCTTATTGTTGCTACATTTGAGACGTGAAATTTTGTTTTGTCTCGTGTCACTATCATGTTATAATTGAGCCAATATTGTGTAGCATTTGTTTGTTACAATAATTATTATTATCAACATCAATATTTAAAAAATGTTTGTTGGTTTTGTGTTTCATTTTCTCTTGGTCCATTTTTGACATTATTAGGTGCATACAAATCTTAGAATTATCAGGTTTATAAAAGTATGTAGCAATAAAAAAAAATGCAAAGTTTGAATATTTAGATATTAAAGGATATGTTAGAGGTGTAGGATGTCATTGTGTAGGTTTTTTTGTCAAATACTTTCAAAAAATATTTTATGACTAGGTTTTGTGATGCAAGTAGAAATAAGAGCTACTACAGTTCAAATTTAACTAACAATGATTACAAGGGAGATAGAAAGAGAGAAGAAAGTTCTAAATTTTTTTTGTTTATATATAAAAAAATTGGCAAGGATTTGTAAGGAAATTAAGGTAGCAATACAACTTCATACATTAACCTTGAGAGGAGGGTTATGCAATAACTTTTTGAGATCTTTACAAGAGTTACAAGAACTTAACAAAAATAAACATAAGTTACATGTATACCACAACAAAGTGATTAAAGTGCGGAAAACCCTTTCAAGAGGAAAAAAAGCCAACTCCAAAAGTTGCTCAATATTTTATGAAGAAATCAACAATATATTACAATATGCTTGCAGAGCAAGTTTCTCACAAGAGTATCACCAACTAGATATCCAGAGGTAACTCAATGGTCATAAGACTCTTACATCCTCCATTTAATGAACTTAATATATACGAGATACAATGCATGAAATTGCCAAACTTCCAAAACCATGGGCTAAAAACTACCTAAAAGTGGCACCCATCTTTTGTTCAATCAAAGATGCCCTATAATGTGTCAAAACATAGACATATGTAACTCCCTTTTACGGTTCATTATGTGTCCAACATGTTTTTATATTTCCTATCGCACGAGAACCAACTTTTAGAGGCCATAACTTTTGATCCAAATGTCTAATTGTTGAACAATTTGAAGTGTTAGAAACCTTGTGACGTGCTCAAGCTATAACTTGCTACGCTAGTTATGGACACTTTGTGATTGTTTAGAAGCTTCTAAGCCTTTAAAATTGAATTCTTAAAAATTCTTTGACAACTTAAAAAATGGAAACCTTGGTAACTTCAAATCTAGACATGATCTTACAATGAAAATTTACTAGCACACTTGTCTATCCCATCTGAACCTTTATAGAAAGTTTAGGAAAAAATCATTCTCAAATGTAAAATTACTATAAATAGAATCCTTATGTAAATGCAAGGTTGAGACACCATTTTCCTAGCATTCTCCCAATTGTTGAACACCTTACAAGAGTAAAGGCGATTTTTATACCATAGAATTTAATTGTTGGGGCCATGACGCCCATAGCATTTGAACACCATCTAAACTTCTCTGCGCTCACATGCTTAGCTAACCAATCTACAACATTCGTCGAAGTCTCTACCTTAAATAGCTTCACCCTACCCTGTTCAACCATACCTCTAACACGATGATACTAACCATCAATATGCTTGGTCCTGACATGAAAAGTCAAATTCTTAGCTAGGCAGATTGCACTTTAACTCTCAATAAATTATCACTGCTCGTTTTATTTCAATATCTGAATATAGTCTCTTAAGCTAAATGGTTTCTTTACAAGCATGAATAGCTACCATATACTCTTCTTTAGTAGTGGACAAAGCAACTATAACCAATCGCTTACTCATCCAACTAATTGCACCACCAATATAAAGTAAACATGTAAGAATTGGTGGATCTTTTACTATCGATATCACCTACCCATTTTGAGTCCACATAGCCATGAATATCAAGAGAAGTCTTGTCTCCTATCAAATTACCATGATAACACATAATACTCAAAGGTACCTTTCAAGTATTTGAATACTCTTTTAACTTTATCCCAATGCACTTTACTAGGATCAAACATATATCTAGATAAAACTCTCATTGCTTGGACAAGGTCTGGTCTAATACAGACCATAGCATACATCAAACTTCTAACTACAGCCTAGTAAGATGCTTTGCATATGTCTTTCATCTTTGATGGAGATGAAGGGTAATCTAAAATAGATAACTTTGTTCCAAGTGTTAAGGAAACACATAATGGTTTGCAATCATGCATGATAAACCTTTGTAAAATTGAGTTCACATACTTACTTTACCCAAGCCATAGCTTATTGTTCAATCTTCTCTTTTAATTTTCATCCTAAGAATGTGTATAGATGCACCAAGATCTGTCATTTCAAATTTAGCAACAAGTTGAGACTTAAGTTCTACAATCATATCGTTCTCTTTATCAATAAATAACATATCTTCATATAATGCATTGTATAGGAAATGACCTCCATCAAATTTACAACGAACACGATGATTTTATTTAGAAAATTCAAGTCCCAAACTCAAGACATACGTATCAAATTTCTAGTACTACATCCTAGGACTCTGCTTGAGGCCATATAATGATTTTTCTCAATTTACAAACCAAATTACTTTTACCTTTTACTATGTAGTAATCCAGCCGTGTCATGCAAATATCCTCCTCCAAATCACTACGAAGTAAAATGATTTTCACATCCATTTGTTCAACCTTTAAATCATAAGACGCAACACTAGAAAGAAAGAATCTAATGGATGTTATCTCTTTGTCAAGAGAAAATATCTCACTGTAATCAACACCCTCAACCTGAGAGTAGCATTGAACACCCATTTGTTGCCAACGAGTTTTCTTCCTTTAGGCAACGGTACAAGATCCTTTGTATCATTATTTTTCAAATTTGTCATTTGTTCATCCATAGTAATTTTTAAGGATTTTGCATCATTTATACATAATACCTCTTCTACAAATCTAGGTTCATTCACACTAGTATTCAAAGAAACAATATATCTCCAATCATCAAGGGAATACCTTTTAGGTGGATTTCTATGCCTTGTGGACCTTTGAACAAGATGAGTTAGAAGTTCTTCCTCATCTTTAGAAGATTCAAAGCTAGATGAGCTCTCCTCAACTTATTGTCTATCTAGGGACCTTGATTCAACTTTCTTAGGCGTAGAAAGAAACTAGATCACATCCTTCCTTTATAGCTTGTTCTTACTATAATGTAATAGGAGGGTAAGTTTTTTTAAACATAACACTTCTACTATACATCACCTTCTAGGCAACATGGTCTCAAAATTTGTATCCTTATATCTGATGAAGTACATTTCACAACCCTATTATCCAACTTTTTTCACTTTTGCTTTCGCACATGTGCATATGCCTTGCAACCAAAAATTGTAGCAAGGAACATGTTAAACGGCTCAATGAAGGCTTATGACTCAACTATGCCTCTATATGTGTTTTATCAACAAGAGAAAATATAGGAGACATGTTAATCAGATAACAAGTAGTGGCAACAACTTTAGCCCAAATATTTTTTCTAGGATAGAACCACTCATCATACTTTTAACTGATGCAGAGATATTTGTCCCAAAAAAATCAAACAATAGTACATTTGATATGCTCTCTTATGACATCCAAAACCCCAAGGTTAACTCACCTATCCTCCTTCATTAGGCTCCACCTAATCACTAAAACTCAGTTCAAACCTCAACAACTTGTCATTTTACCTTATAGGGTCTCATCACACCCCATTCAACATGTTACATTAGGTTGCACTCATTTATCCAACTAATTCAATATCAAACTCTTATCGGGCTCAACTAGGCCTAGTCCTAGTAGCCTTTCAAAGCAAGTTTTTTAGACCTAACTCACAAACTTTCCAAAACACCAAACAAATAAATTACAGATCTTGATACCCTTTATCAAGTTACATAAAATATCCAAAATCCAAATACCACTCCTTTGGACCAGTTGTACTGACAATACCCTACAACTGTATAAATAGGCCTAATTAGCCCTCATTTGCAAAGAAACTACTAGAAATAATTCTTCCCAAGACCTCAAACTGTGAAACAGTTTGTATTAGGATCCAAAACAAAGGATTTTCATACCCATTTGGTCAACCATGCTCATTTGACTGGTCAACTATAAAACCCTCACCTTTATGCCCTTAAAACTAGGGCCTCCTCAAAATACCTTCTTCAATCACTTCCAAACTTCAAAAAAAGTTGCCTCACCATGCGTTGGACATGTACAAACACATTCTATAAAAAAAATTACCCTCATTAAGGAAACTTCACAAATCTAATACTTGGTGCCATACTCCATGACCCTTCAACACACACTTTTCCCATCAACTGGTGATCACCAACCATAACACCTTCATTCCTGCATCCCAGTTAGTATATTGGGATATAATATAGTGTTATAGACTCATTTCTCAAGAAACATGAGTAACATAAAGAGGAATGAGTCTTAAGTCCTCATTTTATCACCAAAACAATGCACAAATTTGTCACTACAACAATATTGGGGACAATCAAAATAAACAGATCAGAAATAAATGAAAAGATTCTCAAAATGTCTTCCAATGTTTTACAAACCACTAAGGAATCATTAGAGGTGCATTTCTAAATCTAATATGGAGGGAAACAATGAAATGTAAAGTAAGAAAGGTTCAGATTTCCCACACAGTCTGCAAGAACCTGTGACTCTTTAATTGATGAACGTGTTCTCTTTACATCCAAGACTTTTCTTCAACATCAAAAAAATTGTATGAATGTGCATACATGAGTTTTAAACACATTTGGAACTCCCAAATTGCCTACAACCTCCATAACCAACTATTTGGCTAACTAGTTGTTATGTTTCAAATTTGAGCTTGTCAACTTTTAACCCTTAAACCATAGACCTAATCCATCAACACAAAAGGATATATTTTAGCCTTTTTACATCTATTATGATTTGAAATGCCTAATTACCCAACTAGACACTTCAAAACATTCCAATTACATAATTTTTCCATTATGAGCAACTTTGACAATATTTTGTCAAAATGACAATTTTGCACAAATTGACAATTTGACCCCGCCTATTACATTTATTGGCTTTACATGCCTTATTACAATGTTTAGGTCATGAATGACCCTTGTCACATCCAAACATGCCTCATAGGTTTACTAGGACCCTTAGCTGCCCCTACACCCTAACCTTCTCCTTTTGTGTCATATTCATCACTTTTGAAACTTAATTCTTTTGTGGAGAATATAGAGTTCTCTTTTGTCTATAAATGCCATAATTTTTACATAATCTATCAAAATCATTAGATAAAAATTCACTTTCATTATCAGTCCTCAAATGTTTTATTTTCTTTTTTAGTTTGCAATTCAACAATTGATTTAAATTCTTGAAATGTACTGAAAACATTAGATTTAATTTTAATAAAATACACCCATGTCTTTTTGTTATAGTCATCAATAAATGAAACATAATTTGTGGATTTTAAAACATAAGGAACATCTACAAGACAAAACACGTCAGAATGAATAAGATTCAAGACACCATAAGATTTAAGAAATCTTGAGTAAACTGAACACGATTTTATTTTTCATAAATACAACACTTGTAGGAATCAAAATCAAGATTACAATCATTCAAAACTTCAACTATGTTTTTATTTTTCAAGTTTCTTAGACCATTTTCTCCAATGTGGCCAAGTTTCTTGTGCCATAACATAGTCTTATCTTTGGGTAACTTCGATTCAACAGAAAAAGCTCCCTTGGGTACCCAAATTCATGGCCATTTGTTGAAGGTGAAACCCTCACATTTTTCAACAAAGTATCCACAAATTTGGTCTTCACGAAAGTACTATTACATTCAACATTATATGCATCTAACTTATACAATGTGTGAATTTTGACACCTTTAGAAATCACCATAATATCTCTCACCAGTTAACATCCTACATTAAAAAAAAGGACTACCTACATACAAGAATTTATTAGTTTGCTCATAGACAAAAAAATTCATTCTAGTCCAATGAGATGTAACACACCATTAATTATTCTAATTCTAGCATCAAGAAACCTAATTCTAACTTTACCATGACCAACAATATTTAAATGAGAATCATCTCCCAAGTACACCTTATCTCCATCATTTTTTTCATATTTAGAAAACTAATCTCTATTAGAGGTCATATGAAAAGATGCACTTGAGTGAATTAACCATGCATCATTACGTGCATGAGTGGCCAAATCTGCAATGAATGCACCATCTTCCTTCTCAAACTCAGAATTAGAATAAAAATTTTGCGTTTTCTTCTTCTTTTATTCATTGCAGTCCTTGCGGATGTGTCCAGGCTTACCGCAATTCTATCAAATGAATTTTGACTTTCCAGGATATTTGGATCTCCCCTTGGATTTAGATTATTTTGAATCACATTCTTCTTTCCTTTTTTCTTAGGTTTTCCATGAACAATTGTGGCCTCATTGGCATTGATGGATACCTTACTCCTTATCTCTTCGAAAATCAAAGAACCCACCAAATCTTCAGTCTTTAAAAAAAATTATTACCATTGGCCATAATAATAGAGTCCCACAAGCAAGATAAAGAACAAAGAAAAATCTAATATGTCTCCTCATCCATCTTGAAACCAACAAATGCCAATTGAGCCAACAACATATTGAATAATTCCAGGTGGTCTGTTATTGTCAATCCTTTTCCATTATCAAGGAATATAATTTATTCCTTGAGAGAATCTTATTCACCAAGGGTTTCACTTGATACATCTCACCAAGCTTCTTCCATAGTTTACTTGTAGAGGTCTCTTCATGGACATATATCATAATAGAGTATGTCCGATATAATTTGATTAGACCCTTGGTTGTACGGTGCATAACATAATATTTAGAAGCCCCTGTACATGTGTAGGTCTCAAGAAATTCTCATCAACATCTCACAAATCTTGATCTATTAATAGATCCTCCATCTTCAACTTATACATTTCAAAATTATTTCTAAAGAAAATTATCCACCTCTATTATCCTTAAGAAACTTTTCATCTAAAAATTCTTGTAATAAGATCGCAAGGTTTCTTCTACACAAGCTCCCCCTACAATTTGGATAAGTTAAAATGCCCATCAACCCACAACTAAAAGAAAATGTGATCAAGTTTTGATACCACATGTAAATAAATTAAGGTAGTAGAACAAATTCCTACACTAACCTTGAGAGGATCACATGTAAAAATACCATAAATAGTAACCTTATGTAAACGTAAGCTTGAGACACCATTTTCCTAATAGGATCCACCTCTTTTTAGTAGTTGATGGATGCATAAAGCACAAGCATGCCACATACCAAACATAAGTCTTTGTATGATGATCCCATAAAAGTGTCCCACTTTTGCCCACGAAGAAAAATCATACAGATGAAATCCGCCCATACTCAACCCCTTCGCTCGAATACGAGTGTTCACAAAAAGTGACAAAACCCATTTGCACAAACACAATGACGTAGGTGGGTTCACGCCAAGGGGGCCCTTCATGTGAACATGATGACATAGGGGTCTTCGTGCAAAGTGGGTCTTCGTGCGAAGGCCCTTTCAACCAGATTTTTATATAAATTTATGGCGTGACAGTTAACCTTTCACTTTTTATTACATTGACTTCTAGGGACCATAGGCATTTGAGTGAACACCCTAGTTGGAGGAGGCTATAAGAAGCAACTTGTGATCTTTTTCAGTGTAGACATCAACATTCATTCATACCAGGTGCACTAATTTGTTCCCTTTATTGTTTATTTATGATTGTAAATTGTATGTTTTTAAATTATTTTTAGTTAGTTATCAAAATATAATCTTATGCAACTTATCTTTTTTTTGTAATTTTTAATTATTTTTTATTTTAAAAAATTAGAAATTTATTAGAAAATCTTAGAAAACTAGTAGAAAGCCTTCTTTTAAAACTATTAGAAAACCTTTTAAAAATTTAGAAAACTATTAGAAAATCTTAGAAAAATTTAGAAAATGAGTAGAAATTTTTAGAAATACTTAAAACTTATTTAATTGGGTACATATATGTTTCATTTTTGTAGTTTTTAATTATTGTATTATATATTTTTTAGGAAAACTTGAAAAAATGAAGAAAAACTTTATAAATTAAAAAAAAACCTAGGTACATCTCTCTCTCTCTCTCTCTCTCATAATTACCTAAATACATGAAACAAATACTTTACATGGATGTAGACATAATTTATGTGATGATTTATCTCATCACAGTCCAATATAGGTGATGTACATGTTATTTTCGATCTAATTTCTAGGTGATGTAATTGTTAATATTCAATAAAAAAAATTCAATTTTCATCATTTAGAATAGTACATGTATTTTAGATTTTAATACTACTTTATAGTTAATCACATGGTTATATATCAAGACTGTTTGCATGTTACATGCACATAGTGTACTTACTTAATTTATAACATTTCACATGTTACCCCTAGATGCCACCTCATTAGGACGATGCACCTCATGTTAGTGCACATCTTGATGAGGTTGTTGTTCCTGACATTGATAGTATATTATGTTTTGTTGATTGTGAGATGACGAGGTTGAGAGGTATGATTCATACATCTGATGGGGTGTATAGATATATGTACCACTATTCTATCAAGTCTCAACTCTCAAGCGTCTGAGTAAGAACTTGAGATCCCATACTGCATACACTGTAGAGATTGTATCTAAGATTTTTCAAGAGTTGAGAGCAGAGATCTTAGATGATGTGACCTTGGATATGGTCCAGAGACATGTTCCCAAGGCCATCATCAAACGAGATGTCTTCCCATACTATGAGGGGATGGATAAGGTGAGGACCTACCAAGTGAGATGGTATGTAGATCTTGATATAGCCTATCAAATTTACCCATGATTCCTTTCTACACATGGTCATTATCCTAATAACAACTAGATTCCATTATATTTTGCACAATAGTTGTACGCTGAGGTCCGTTTGGGCCTGAACGTCAACTACTTGGATTTTCCATCTTATTTTGGTCAAGGGCATGACAAAGTTGTTGATCATGATTTGTACTGCAAGGATGATTGACTTGCACCATCTCATAAGTAGTTGATCATCCAGAGGTTTCTGGTCGTGGCACCATCTATGTCTCCTATTGGTAATAGAGTTCTTATTACTTCCTAAAGGGAAGCAATTGACAAAATCAGTCATATTACATCTGCAACAACCAATGTTACATCAGATACACTAGGTAGATACATTTTGAGTAGACCTCAATTCATCCAGAGTGACCAGGGACATAGAACTGAATTTTTTTTTTTTAAAAAAAAATATATTTTTTTTCAATTTTTTCTAGGTTCTAGTAAATTGGATTTTTAGAGGTCTTTTGGTCAAAATTTGAAGCTGATACTTTCATCAATACCTAAAATTGGGCTATCGAAGGCATGCTATTTCAGGGACTAAAACTAGATTTTTAAATTTTCTTTCCAACAGTGCAAACGGTTCTGAATTTCAAGCACCAAGTCAAAAGTTATGACCCCACGAAGTTGGGGTAAATAAATTCCTAGTTTTTTGATAATTTTGTCATTTTTATTATAGCCAGGTATTCAATTCAAATTCTTATGGTTGTGGTGACTCTTGATGTTCTATGATTGTATATATTCTTACAATTTCAAATAAGAAGATGGCCTTTGGATTGCATACAACTCTTTCAAGTTTGCAAATTTTTCCAAATTGAACATAAAATATCACATGTTTTTAATTCACACTAGATATTATTGTTTTAGCCTATTCCTTGATTTAGATCATTGGTATCAAAGCAGGAACACTCTTGTATGCCAATTCACAAAAGATCTTCCTACCAAAGATTAGGATTGGACACACGTGATTTATCAAAATACCCTCCTTTGAGATGCACATAATCAAAGATGTCATACGATTCATTAGACGTTGTTAAGAAAATAGTGGAAGATGCTTTTAATAGGCAACAATAAGAGATGATGAGTTATTTTTCACACATTCTACAAATCCAACAACCCTTTGGATCAATAGCACCATTTCATGCAAATACCCCTTTCAAAGTACAAGTAAATTTTGATATCCCAAATTTTGAAGGAAAAGTTGATGCTGATGTTGCTGATAATTGGTTAACAAAACTGGATTGATACTTCTCTGTAGATCATTTTTCCAATGTAGAAAATACAACATTTTGTCTCTTGAAAGTTGAAAGCCATGTGAAACTAGCATGAGAAGCTAAGTTATCGAATAAAGAGAGGGAATCAACTGTTGGAGAAGGATTGGGAATACTATTTGATAACAAGCCCACATGGGGAGAATTTGTGGAATACATAAAAGAAGCATACTTTCCTGAAGATATATATGAGAAAAAATATATAGAATGGAAGTCGCTTCGACAAAAAAAGGACCAATCTGTGCAAGATTACACCAATACATTCCATGTACTTTCAACAAAACTTGGTATAGAAGATTCAGAGAAGCACCAAATTTTGAAATATCGCAGTGGACTTCATAGATATATTCAGACCGAGATGGAGTTATTGAATATTAAGACATTAGAAACTACTTTCAAATATGCTACAAAAATTGAAGAGAAATTCAAATAGAAAGGGAAGAGAGACTACTTTGTAAATAATAAGCCCAATAGTGAAGGTAGTAATAAATTTGCAGGAAAATAGGTGGCCAAGGAACATCCCTCAAATTCACCTAAGAATACACGGTGGGTTTCTAAAAGACAGAGACAGATACAGGCATGTGGTGCAAAATACATAAGAACCAAACCCATAACACAAAGGATTGTCGAAGTATTAAAAATTTGATTACAAAAATATGAGGAGAGGAAGTTGAGCCTAAATCATCACCAACATAAACTTATGAGAAAAAGGAGAATGTTTCAGTCATAGAAGAAGACCCATATGCCATAGTTGCAACTGCCAAAGTACTACCTCATGAAGATGAAGAACGACTGTTCCATTCACAAATGTGGATTGATGGAATGCCTCTACATTTTATTATTGATAGTGGTAGCCAAAAGAACTTAATTTCTAGAGAGACAGTCAAAAGGTTTAATTTGAAAATGATAAGACACCTACAACCATACTCCATGGGATGGGAAATGTGGGGCAAGATATTCAAATAAATCAACAGTGTCATCTACCATACTCAATCAAACCATTCAAGGATGAAGTAATTTGTAATGTAGCACCATTAGATGTATGTGATGTCTTACTGGGGAAGCCATACATGTATCAAAGACATAGGATGTATGAATCTAGACCATGCAGTGTCACAATCAATCTTGGTGAAAATAAATATCGAATACCAAAGGTATGTCCAACTAAAACTACTTCTTTGGTTAGTGCTAAATAATGTAAACGTTTGATTACTCAAACTGGAACTTTTGTTCTACTCATGATTCATCCTAAGGAAACAAAGTATTTATTCTCAATACACATGCCAAGGTGGCCACAAGAGTAAACCAAAAAAATGAAATGGGTAAAATTTTGAAAGAGTATCATAGTGTGTTTAAATCACCAGTGGGGGTCCCAACAAATTGTCAATTCAAGCACTTTATTGATTTAACTCTAGGAACACCACTACCACATGAGCCAATATATAGGATGTTAGTTTTGGAAAATGATGAAATCAAAAGACAAATTCAAAAGTTGATCGAAAAGAGGCACATTCAACCAAGTGCTTCACCATGTGGCAGTCCAATTGTTCTTGCTAAGAAGAAAGATGGAACATGGAAAATTTGTATTTATTACAAGTCATTGAACAAAATTACTATGAAAAAAAGATATCCAATTCCTTGAACTGATGATATTTTGGACCAACTTAGGGGGGCTAAGTTCTTTACAAAAATTGACTTGAAATCCTGGTAACACCAAGTACCAATTGATCCAACAAATGTATGGAAGACTGCATTCAAGTCCAAGGAAGGTTGTTTGAATGGTTGGTTATGCATTTTGGTCTTACAAATGCTCTTTCCATATTTAAGAGATTGATGAATGATGTGCTTAAACCATTCATTGATTCTTTTATGGTTGTTTATTTAGATGACATACTCATTTTTAACAAAACTTGGTCTTAGCATTTGCAACATGTTGCACAAGTGCTTTCAACTCTACAACAACATAAACTCTATGTCAACATACAAAAGTGTTTTTTTGGTATGCATAGTATCCAATACTTAGGGTATGTCATTGATAGTGAAGGTGTTCATGTGGAAACTGCAAAGATACTGATAATTAGAGATTGGCCACCTCATAAAAATTTCATAGAGCTTCGTAGTTTCTTAGGTCTAGAAAACTTCTATTGTAGATTTGTGTTGGTTTCTCACATTTATCATGGCCTCTTAATTAGTCATTAAGGGGTGGAGCACAATCAAAGTTTTAGTGGACAAAGAAAAAGCAACAAGAATTTGAGAAATGGAAACTGAGATTATACTCAGCACCAGTATTAGTCCTTCCAAATCTGCAACAATCATTTGAAAAATAAATAGATGCATTAGATTATGCTCTTGGTGTTGTACTCACGCAACATGGGAATCCGATTGCATATCATAGTGAAATTTTTTTTGATACAATATGTAGGTACCCCACCTATGACAAGGAGTTGTATGTCATTGTTCAGTCCTACAGACAATGTAAGCACTATATATTGGGAAAGGAAACTATTATACATACAGACCATAAACCTCTTCAATTCTTAGAAACACAAGGGAAGTGTCAAAATGATAGACATCAAATGTGGTCATCTTATCTACAATAATTTCACCTCAACATTCATCATAAAAAGGGAACCAGTAATAAGGTGGTAGATTGTTTGAGCATGCCTCCAATTGTGGGAGTGACAATGGTGTTGCATTTGTGTGGCCATCAAACAATAAATTGGGCTCAAGTATATGGTAATGATCCTGATTTTTTTGACATTTATATTAAAGTGTTAGGAGGGAAGTCTGCTCCTAATTTTCACTTGCAGTATGGGTTGCTTTGTCATGTTGGCCATATATGTGTCCCCGCAGAGAGAGAAAGAAAATTATATGGGAAGAAAACTACAATCGGGTGGAAGGGGCATTTTGGCATTGGTAAGACTACTGCTATCCTCCAAAAATATTTCTATTGGCCAAGAATGAAACAAGATATCATTTTATATATACAAGCTTGTGCAACATGTGCAATTACAAAGCCTACAAATTATAATTTGGGCCTATATTTACCATTACCTATTTCTAATAAACCATGACATTTTGTTTCAAGGGATTTTTATGTCTAGACTTCCAACTACCAGACGGGGACATGGTTGTGTATATGTGGTGGTAGATGATTTTCTAAAATGGCTATCATGGTGGTGTGTAAAAAAATGATCTCTGCGGAGGAGACTACCAAGCTATTATTTGAACATGTTTGCATTCATTTTGGTTTGCCAAAAAACATTATTTCTGATAGGGATAGTAGATTCATCAGTAAGTTTTGGTCTTCACTATGGGCTAGAATGGAAAAAAGTTGACAAATTCCATAGCAATCCATCCTCAAACGGATGGGAAGACAAAGGTGGTAAATCAAATGATTATTCATATCCTACAAATTTATCATTCCAAGCATCCTCGCACATGGGATGAGAGCTTACCTTATGTAAAATACATCTACAACTATGCACTCCATAGTACTATTGGGCACATTCCATTTGAAGTTTGTCTTGGGTATCAACCATTGACACTGATGGCTATAACACTCCCTATTTCATAATCTGATTGTCCAATGAAAACTGACAAGGAGGCAAATAAATCAGAAAAAATCATTGAAAAGATCAGATAACTACATCAAGTTCATGATATTTTGGAGCATAGCAATAAGAAATATAAGAATAGACATGATAAGCATAGAAATCCTCAACATTTCTAGATTGGTTACAAGGTATGGTTACATCTTTGGAAGGAGTGTCTTCAAGGACCCAATAGAAAGCTTTGTCCTCTTCATTATGGCCCATATACCATTTTGAATCAAGTTGGTGAAAATTCTTTGAAACTTGATTTGCCACAATTTTTGGGATTGCATCGAGTTTTCAATGTGGAATTGCTACGACCTTACCTTCCTCCATTGCTAGACATTTCTCAAGCTATTGAACACATTCATGCTAAAGATTTGACTCCATCCACTACTACTCCATTACAATGTGACCATGTCACTGAATTCATGCTAAAGACTCATAAATTAGAAAATTCCTCTTTATTGGGTGGCTTGACCTAGCCAGTTCTCTCATCAAGGAAAGTGGTTAACCAAGAAATATATTAGAGCACAATCCCTCATCTATTATAGAAGCTTAGTGCAATGGAGCTTATTTTCTCTTAAGGGAGGAGGAATGATCCAGAGTGACCAAGGACATAGAACTAAAAAAAAAAATCAAAAATTAAAAATTAAAAAATTAAAAAATTTCATATTTTTTTTTAGTTTTTTCTAGGATCTAGTAAATTGCATTTTCAGAGGTCTTCTAGTCAAAATTTGAAGTTGAGACTTTCAACAATGCCTAAAATTGGGTTGTCAAAAGCACACTATTTTAGAGACTAAAACTAGATTTTTAGTTTTTCTTTCCAACAGAGAAAACAGTTCTAAAATTTGACCACCGAGTCAAAAGTTATGACCCATGAAGTTGGGGTAAATAAATTCCTAGATTTTTAATAATTTTATCATTTTTATTATAGCTTGGTATTCAATTCGAATTCTTATGGTTGTGGCGACTCTTGATGTTCTATGATTGTATATATTCTTAAAAATTTCAAATAAGATGGCTTTTGGATTGCATACAACTCTTTCGATTTTGCAAGTTTTTCCAAATTGAACATAAAATATCACAATTTTTAATTCACGCCAGATATTATTATTTTAGCTCATCCCTTGATTCAGATCACCAACCGATATCATCTTTAGAGGTATCACCTAGTGCAGGCCCAAGTGATTCTGAGTTGTATAGAGTTTTTGGCCTTCCCTCCCCACAAGAGTTATGAGCTCTTGCAAGATCTCGGAGTCAAAATGATATGTCATGTTATTTTTTTGAGAACCTTTTGTAGTCATCTTCATTTTTTGCATCAACCCTTCAGACACCAATACATGGTGTCCGTTATATGATTAGAGTCTTGTAGTCTATAGCTCCACTAACTCAAACCATGCCTTCGAGTCATATGAAACGCTCACATCAACCTTCTCATCATGACCTATCCACAGATCACTCTACAATTGCATAGGAGAATATATGAGTTTATGATATATGTATCACAACTAAGGGCCTAGAGACATTTGAGGAGAAACTGTAAGGGGTTGAGGCAAATGGTGAGAGAGGATCGTTTATGGATATGCTACTATAGTCTGACTCTACATCCCTCCCCTCTCAGATACACAACTCCCTACACTCCTTATCAGTACATAGGATTGGGACTGAAGATGGTGCACGTGATGTAGCTTCCATGGAGGATATGATGGTACCTGATGATCCTCCTACACCTAAGACCCATATATTTAATTTGATTGATTTTAATATCAATGTACACTTATTCAATTTTTAGTTTATATTGTACACATAGTTCAATTATTTATAGTTTCATGTATTGATGGGTACATATATATTTTGTAGGAATAGTTAGTTGAGCATGTTACCCTCAACCCGGGGTCAAACTATGTGCACAAGAGAGATTCAGTGGATGTGACACCTTCTTGTGGCTAGGTGACTTTTAAATTCTTAAACATGTGTGTATGTATGTAAATTTATATGTTTATATATGCACGTTGTATGCGCACATGTTAGTTTTTACATGATTATATATTTATATATAACTAGTTGTTGCACTAAATTTTTAGGGATCAGATGCAACTGCACATCCATTGGAGCAAGACACTCAGTCATAGGGTCACTTAGTTCTTGATGACCTAGCTTTGGATGTTGCATCTATGATGCTACTAGACCTATACATTTAATTATTATATGTTTGACATTTGTGTTTATGATTTGACATATATCTATATGCTCCAGACCTAGACACGAGTTATTTATGTGTTTACCGCTTGACATCTATATTATTTGTGTGTTGTTTATGATTTGACATATAGATTATATACTCTAGACGTAGAAATAGATGATTTATGTGTGTTATATTTGATTAGATATTTATTTACATTTTTTTACCTATATATATATATATATATATATATTATATATATATATATATATATATATATATATATATATATATATATATATATATATATATATATATATATATATATATATATATATATATAGATATATATATCTATATATATATATATATATATATATATATATATATATTATATATATATATATATATATATATATATATATATATATATATATATATCATATATATATATATATATATATACTACTATATATATATATATCTATATATATATATCTATATATATATATATCTATATATATATATATGTGTGTGTGTGTGTGTGTGTGTGTGTGTGTGTTTGTGTATATGATGTTTAAATCTATATGTTTTACACATGTATTTATTATGAGATCAAGAAATACATGTGTTTATGATGTTTGACAGTAATTAATACATAAATTATTGATGTTCTACATGTGCAAATGTATAGATATGTATGTTCTACATGTTTTTAGTGATTTTTTACATGTGTTTATACATGTGTTTATTTAGAAAGAAAATTATATGTGTTTATTTGTATATTTGATGTTATCTACATGTTTTAGTGATGAGTGCCACAAATTAAAGTTTGTATATATGATGTTTTCTTAGATTTTTTACATGCATTTATGATGATTCGAACAATTTAATCTTTTGTAATTGATTAAATTTTTTTGATTCACATGTCTAATTATCAATACATCAATTAGTAAATAAATGAAATACTTTATGTAAAATAATGCATCCTCTTAAGTCATCAAAACATAAATAATACATCCCATTAAGGTCATTTAAGCAATTTAATCTTCTCTAATCGATTAACAAGTTTAAATATCTTCTCT